>CP092089.1:20512625-20552625 GCA_029203775.1 Neoneuromus ignobilis | reverse complement strand
AGAAAGATTTTGTTATTTGTTTTTAACAATTATTACATTTAGTAAACATAAGATTTTCTTCAGTTCATTAAAATCTTATTAAAATGGTATCTTAATTAATAATAAGAGAAATAATTTGTCTTTATATATATATATATATATATATATATATATATATATATAATTTATAAAAATTGATAATTAAATTTACTATTTTATATAAAAAGAAATAATGTTATAAAATACGATATTTTGTTATTTTAATCCAATTTTTAAAATATAAATATATTAAATATTACTACTTTATTTACAGTAATTTCATTATTTCAAAAATAAATGATAATATAAAATTTGACTTAAAGCTTACAAATATTAACACTTCACAATATTCAATATTCACGAAATTGCAGTAATTTTTTTCTTTATGTTAACAGGGTGCTCTGCCCTATACTCGCTTTGTTTGTTAACCCTTGAATTTACTTTTGTTTAACAATATAAATAAATTATGAAAAATAAAACGTTTAGAAATCTATGTTAATATTTCTGTT
The DNA here is from genome assembly GCA_029203775.1 of Neoneuromus ignobilis. Taxonomy (NCBI): domain Eukaryota; kingdom Metazoa; phylum Arthropoda; class Insecta; order Megaloptera; family Corydalidae; genus Neoneuromus; species Neoneuromus ignobilis. Next base: position 20,552,098 of record CP092089.1, on the reverse strand, counting down.
TAGCCGATATTTATTATAGATTGGTGGTCTGATGTGCAATCAAATCTAATGGCAATACAATTAAAATCTATTTTGTTTAAAAATTTGTCTAAGATTCTATATTTTTCCATTTTCTGTTAATAATTTTAATATTTCATAATATTTGTACTTCAGTAACTCTCGGAAAAGTTCGAAAACAAAATTTTTACATTACTGCAAATTTTCATATCACGCCTGAGACAAAACACCATTCTTTTTTAAATATAAAGATACAAGAAAATGCTAATTATTATTATAATTTAAATATGGATTCATAATAATTTATAACATTTTTTCAAAAATTTTTGAATTACTTGCAATTTTTAAATAATTTGGAAAGAATTTAAGAATTTAATATTAAAAAAGAATAATAGTAATTATAAAATTCAAAATCTCTTTTATGTTATTAATTTCTCAAAATTCTAAAATTTCTATATGTTTTTTAAAATATATTCGAATAGAATTCAAATATAACACATTTATTTGTTTCTAGTTTGTTTTTTATCAACTTTTTCGATAAGACTTTGTATATGAACTTATTTGAATTTTCTATAAGAATTTATACCAGGGCTGTTAAAAAGTAAATAGAAAGGAAATATTTAACAATAAATATAATAGTATCTTATGTCTCTTTTGTATCGTACTATTCACCATATATTTGATAACGAATTTCTATGTTATTCAGTGATCTAATTCACACTGAAACAAACATGTCGAAGGAAACGATTCACAAACTCCCAGACTATGCTCTTATTTTATACATAAAATAGCAACAAAGCTTTGTTCTTGCATCTGAAGCCTTTATCCGAGCTTTGTGCGCAGCTGCGCACCAATACACGCCCCCCGATTGTTTATTAGGAAGCGTATGGGTTAACGTATACGTGTGTTCCACTTTCCTTTAGCTTGTTTTTATGCTGTAAGCTATGTGTAAAGTACCAACTGACAATACATGTTTTCTTTATTTACGAAAATTGTGTTGCAATTTTTTTTATTGCTTTGCGATAAAGAACAATGTTATGTATGTGTAGAATAATGTTCTCTTTTGTGTACTTGTTGTAACGTAGATGTCAAGCTTGATTGTTAAAATACACAACGAACGAACAAACATAAGGCATTTTGAAGTTTTTTTTCTTTTTCCGTAACGTTTATGAGTATAAAATGATATTACATAGATTTCAATTATCCTTCAAGTTATGTTGAATTATTAATTTTTTCTTTCGTTTACGGTGGCAAAAATTTATTATACAATTAATTGTTTTTTTGTAATATATATATATAAAGAGGTTTTTAAAGCTTGATAGAACTTTAATTTGAAATAAAACACAAACTAATTGACCGGATGACAATATATTTGGTATTATTCGAAACATAATTTTATGGAATTAATATATAAATTGATTTCAAGAATATATGCAGTATGGCTACCTCTGACATACCACATTCTCTCAGTTCAATTTCGAGTCATTTTTTAAGTAATTAGGGCCTTATATCCGCAATAACACTAGTTATATTAATTTCTAATACTTTATTCGTTGCTGGTTTATCAGCATAAACCAAAGGCTTTACATATCCTATCAAAAAATAATCCAAAGGCGTCAAATCACACGATCGTGGAAGCCAGTTTACAGATCTATTTCTGAATATAACGTTATTGCCGAATTTTTGTTTCAATAACTCGATTGTTTCGGTCGAAGTATGGCACATAGCACCATCCTGCTAAAACCATATCTCTCCCAGAACGATGTTATGTAAATTTGGAAACAAATAGTCATTGATCATGGTTCTACAACATACACCATTGATGGTAACGCACTCTCCGGTTTTATTTCGAAAAATTAGGTCCTATGGTGCCATCAGCATAAAATACTCATCATAAAGTGCATTTTTCTGGATGTAACTGGCTATCGTGAATCACTTCAGATTAGTCTCATTCCAAATGCGGCAATTTTGCTTATTAACGCACCCGTTAAGCCAAAAACGAGCCTCATCACTGAACAAAATTTTGTTCTCTATACATTTGACGAACACAACACTGATTTTTGAATGAAATTTCAACAATTTGGAAACATTACCCAAGTATAAAACTTTCTATAATGATTTACCAAAGTATACTAAATCCAAATGTTACTTATAATACGTAAACTGACAACTGATTTGACAACTATCTCCATCGAAAGTTCTGTCTAACCTAAACACACACACAATTACACATGCACACACACACACACACACACACACACATATATATATATATATATATATATATATATATATATATATATATATAAATGATTTGTTAACTAAAATGTGAATTATTGAAATTCGTAATTTAAAAATATATTAAAATTAACAGAGAAACAGTTTGTTTTTTAAAAAATTTATGTTTTTAAAATTTTAATATTTATCCAATTTTAAATTAAAATGTACATATTTACAAATATTAATTAAAGTTATGAATTGTAAATCGTTATTAAAATAAATCATATTTACAGTTAAAACATATGGACCCAATAAAAATCAAATTATTTGATATATACTTGTATGTAATATATGTTCTTTCTCTATGTTTCTCTCTCTCTCTCTCTCCCATGTGTGTGGAAGTGTGTGTGTGAACATATGACTATATATATATATATATATATATATATATATATATATATATATATATATATATATATATGTGTGTGTGTGTATATTTATGTATATAGCACGAGAGAGAGAGAGAGGGAGAAAGAGATTCGTTAAATATATAATTTCTTTATAAAAATGAAGTTTGTGTAAGTATTGGTTACATCTTTATATATTTCATTTTAAATATAAATTTCTGAATATAATACTTTATGATAAATTCACTGTATTTTTAAGGGAAATGTTCTCGAAATATCCATTTCTTGATAAATTGAATGACTATTTAATTTCCCAATATTACATCTCACTGTAAGTAAATACAATCTGATTTCGTTAAAAATTCTTAAAGATAAAAGTCTTACAAGAGATTTATTTGAACGTTGAAGTCGTTAATAAATATAATGAAAAGAAGTAACCTTGTTTTATTTCCTCGAGGTATTGAAGATTTAACAGCTTTATTTTCAAATATTACAACTTCATTTCTAAGGAATATTCGTGACCTATTTTCCAAAAATTGTATTTATGTATATGTGTATATATATATATATATATATATATATATATATACATACATATATAATGCATAAGTATTTAAAAAAATAGAAATGATTAAATAAATTTATTACAAACAAATTTATTCAATTATATAGATTATTTTTCTTATTTTTGACTACAAGTCTCTTTACTGTTAAGATATCATATAATTTTAAATGTGAACAATTTTAAATTTACTTATTTTTATATTAAATATTGAAATATTTTTTATATTCTCATTTTATACATGTTAATAATATAATCATGTTTAATAATATGTTTCTTTTTAATTATTATTGATAAAAATACACATATGCATATATATATATATATATATATATATAATATTAGGTCGTTGCAAATGAAATGATATTTTTTTAAATTGAAATTTCCCACCCTTATATCATAGTTCAACATTTTTCCTTGTTGATGTATCTGTGCAATCTGAAAAGTACACATATCACACGTGATTTAGGAACAGAACTTCATTAATATTGTGAGTTTCATGTGGTTTTAAAATAAATTTTCTGGTGATATAAACGAGGGAAAATAGGATAATTTTTTGTTCAATTTTGAATTCGGACGTAGTGCACCCGGGGCAAAGCGATATATAAATACAGCTTTCAGCGAGGATTCTGTAAGTAAGTGAACCATCAGACATTGGTTCAAAAAGTTTTCGTTCTAGTGAAACAAACCTCGAAAACTTGCCTCGCGCACGTGTGCTATCTGTGATCGACGACGATATTTTAAAAGATATGCTTTAAACAGAACTATGTCTGACTTAGTGTCTTATTGCGTCCAAAAAATCACAAAAATATTGAATATTCATTATTCAACCTTTTCTAAGTACCTGAATTTTATATTAGAATTATTTTCTAAGGGTACTTTTATTTCATGATGATTTTATTTTTTTATTACTAGGGGGCTTCACCTCCTACTCACTTCACTCGTCAACTCCTAAAATTCCTGCTATTTAACCCTTTAACTGTTTATGTCGAGTATACTCGTCAGAGCAAAACGAAAATTGTTCTCATAATGTCGAGTATACTCGTCGTGAAGATAAAAAAATCGCATTCGTATTATTATTAAACGAATCAATTGTAATTTTTTTCCCTGAAAAAGGGCAAATAAAGATCTTTTAAAAAATGTACATTTTAGAATATTCGTTAGTCTGGCAATCTTATTTATTTTAATACACAATAGCTTGTATATTTTCTAAAAAATATATTTATAAAATATATATTTATAAATAAAAAATATGTATTTTCTAAAAAACCAACACGCAACTTTTGATTTTTAATCATAATTGCCTACTTTTATAGGCAGAAACATTTTACTCTGTTTATGTCGTGTATACTCGTCTTCGCTGGAAAATAATTAAGCAGGCAGAAAAAGTTTTTCGAAACAAAATTAAACAGTTAAAGGGTTAACAATGTAAATAAGTTATAAAAAATGAAACGTTTAGAAAACTATGTTAATGCTTCTGTATAGAGCAGGGGTGGCTAAGACATAGACCGCGGTCGACCGGTCGACCGCAAAGCCTCTGGAAGTCGCCCGCGAAGCTGACGTGAACATTGATAAATTATAGTAATAAATTCATATTTCAATGCATTTTTTGGTTCAACATATTTGTGCGAATCAACATTTTCCTGCATGAATGCAATAAAATTTAAATATAGGTCACAATTATCAGATCTAATTTAGAATCGTGTTTAAGAATTAGTTTAAGTTCATACAAGCCAAATTTTAACAAACTTGTAAAAAATATGTAATGCCAAGTGTCATCAAAATAGAAAATTCTAATTTTTTTTACTTTGTATTTTTTTTGTAAAACTTGCATCTTATTTATTTTAATATAATTCTAAAAGAATAATTTTATTTTTTTCTTTATATTTTCTTGATTTTTTAAAAAGATCAGGACCAGTTCTAGAAAATAATTATTTATAGGTAATTTAATAGTAGTCATAATAAAATGTTTTCATCAGTTTGTGTCTTATAGAAAAAAAGTCACTAATTCGTAAGTACATTCTAAAAAAACGTAATCGCCTTCAGGCACACTTTCACCAAAAAACTTGCCCCCAACGTCTAAAAGTTTGGCCATTCCTAGTATAAAGGATCTTTATTATAGATTAATGGTCTGATGTGCATTAAAATCGAATGCTAATATATTAGGTTGGCAAGTATCTCCCTTCCGCTTTTTTTTATTTTATTTTTTTTGGACATAGCTGCGAAATTCAAAAGACCAGAAGGCGGAAGGGAGATATTTGCCAACCTAATAATTAAAATTTATTTTGTCCTAAAGTTTGCCTAAAAATATATCTTTTTTCCATTTGTTGTTAATTTTTATATTTCATAAAATTGGTACTTCTTTAATTCACGGAAAACTCTAGAAAAGTTCAGGGACGATATTTTCACATCTCTCTGCACATTTTTATATCACTTTATATTCAGATCATCTTTTTTTTTAAATAGAAAGATATTTATTTTCATATTTTTATCAAATAATCTACTTACATATATATTCGTTACTAAAGCCTTTCTTTACATAAAAAAATGAGAAGTACAATCAATTAGTAATAAATTTCTTAACATTAAAGTACATTTCAAAGCGAGTGAATACATTTAATCAAAATATACCAATTGTAATCGTGTTTTATTCGAATATTTTATTCTATTTGAATCATTGCAAGTGATAGAGTAATTGATAGAATGAGATAGATATCTGAACTAAGATAACGTACTTATGTTCATTAAATTATATATCAACCTAATGGGACTAATGGATCTGCGTTGTTCTTAGTGACAATTGTTTTATTATTCATGGATGTCGTGTAATGGAAACGATATAATCGTGATTTGGATTGACTAATTAACATATGCATGAATTATTCTATATATGTTAAATAATTCTCATGTGTTTATATTGATTAAAATTAAATTAACTTTATAATTGCAGTTAACAATATTCCATAATAACTGAATAACTATTTGATCTGCGTATTTCAGTAATTTGTAGAAATTTTAAACAACTATTAATGTATTATTTACTTCGTAGACACTCAATAAATACATAATTATATACATATATATATATATATATATATATATATATATATATATACATACATATATATGTATGTATTTATTTAATGCATTTTTGAAAAATAATTTCAAAGATGTGAATAATGTATTAATAAATACCATTATTATTCATTAGACATAATTTGCCATAAATATGAAAAATAGTATAATTATTAAAAAATTAAAATATTATAAAATAATTGTGAAATAGAGATCTGAAATGATAGGAAGAAATTGAAAGCAATATATAATATTAATAAAATTAATTTTATTTTTTATTCAATTCGAATTAATCATTTTTGTTCTTGAAAAATTAATGATTTGGAAAAATCAAAGTATAAAGTATTAAATATTTAATTAAGGAATTGTATTTTTTCGTTCCAGTATTTCAAATATTAGTCTATAATAAACTTCAATATTTTTTTTGAGAAGATATTTGATGTTCGAAATATATATCTGAACTTCTAAGTGAAGTACATAAAGATAAGTTTATTTTATAAAATATAATATTTTTTTATTTATATACCATTTATTTATTATTAATATTTTTTCTGTCTTTTTTTACTTCCGGATGTTAGTTTTTTTTTTTTTTTAATATATATATATATATATATATATATATATATATATATATATATATGTAATCAAGAAACTTTTGTCATTTTTTCGTGTATCATATTTCCAAGAATTATTTATTTAAAGTATGATTTATTACGTCGAATATTAACTAAGTAACAAAGAGCTTACCTTATTTCGTTCGTTCATTATATCTCGATGTGTTCACTTTAATTTAAAATATAATTTCAACCCTTCAGAATGTCCGTGCAAAACAATATAATAGGCGCTTATTTACTTTACGAATTTAAGCTTTATTATAATGCTGCTGAACTTGCAAAAAATGTGTACCGTATTTGTAAAATAGACAGTTACATCAAGAATGTTCCAGAGGTGGCTTAAAAAATTTTCTTCAGGGAATGAATCATTAGAAGACAAAGCCAAATCATGCAGGCCATCAAATTTAAATATCGTCGAATTATAAACAATAATTGAAACAAATTCGTTATTAATGTATTGACAGTTTGATGAAAAAATCAAAATAAGTGACTAAACAATATGGAATCATTTGAGTGAAATAGAAAGAGATAGAAATTAATTAATTTGGTACCGCACGTTTAAATTCTCAATAAATTACAGCGTTTTGATGTTTGTGCATCTCTTTTTTCAAGGATAAAATAGAAAAACATTTAAATCTAATTTTGACCTATGATGAAAAATGGATTCTTCATTCAAAATATAAAAATAGTTACCACTAATTATCATTAAATGATCTTTTGTCACAAAAATTTAAAGCAAAGTTAACTGTATGAAAAATTCGTCTCTGAATTTGTTAGATTTCAAGAGAAATCATTCGTTATGAGTATCCACTATTTGGTTGAATCATCACAACAAACATTTACAATGAATAGCTACAAAGAGTGCATTATAATACATTATAATAAAAACAACCAGTGCTGATAAATCGCAAAAAAGTGTTATTTTTGCAAAATAACACTCGGCTGCACGTTGCGATAATAACAAGAAAAAAGGTAATTCATTTTAGATAGAAAATTTTCATTCATTCTCTATACTCATTAGACGTATTTAATAATGACACAGTGTTAAAAGCAGAAGTTTCTCAATTGTTTGAAAATAAACATTCTGAATTTCATAAAAATGGAATTTATAAGTTTCTTCTCGTTGAAAAAGGATAGTTCTATGTGAAAGTGAATATATTGACGAATCAAATTATTTTAACAAGCGCTTCTATTTTAATCTCAAAAGCGACAAAACTTTCTTGGTTACTCATTATATATAGTGGAAAGTTTAAAAAAGGCTTTTATTCATTAGCAGATAATAAATATATATGTATATATATATATATATATATATATATACATATATACGAGGGTCGTTTGATAAGTATGGTAAATTTATTTATTGTTTAATATAATTAATTAATTAAACTAAATTTTTCAATTGAGTTTTTGTTACTTTTTTACCATACTTATCAAACGACCCTCGTGTGTATATATATATATATATATACACCCTTCCTTCAATTTACGCAGAAATTTTTTTACGCAAGTTTTTTTACGCGGCAAATTATATCTCTATTTACGCGAGACTTTTTTTACGAGGTATTGATTTACGCAGCACTTTTTATACGCGGTCAAATAGATTTCATTTTATATAATTTTTTATCGAATTTATTATATATCAGAGTGACGCAAATTCTTACTTACACGTATAAAAGCACGATATAAATATATTAAAGGTTGATTGTTTGAATTACAGTACCGATAGTGACACCGAATAAAATTTATCCACTTTTGTTTTGTAAAACGTCACTATTTTTTTGTTAAGCTATGTGAAATAAATATGTGTTTCTACAACTTTACTAGCTTTTATTTCCAAATTTTTTTCTATTTTATTGACAGACTCAATTTACGCGATTTTTATTTGCGTAAAACAAATCCACGTGGAACGGATACTCCTCGTAAATTGAGGGACGGGTGTGTGTGTGTGTGTGTGTGTGTGTGTGTATGTATATATATATATATATATATATATATATATATATATATATATATATATATATATATATGATGGCCTAAATGAATGAGACTGAAAACTTTAAACATAGATTTACTTATTATCATTTAATATTTCTTACTATCCTTTAATTTCATTTGGACCACCTAAACATAATAACTAAATGTGTATTTTTTTCTTAATTATGTATATATGTATATATATATATATATATATATATATATATATATGTATATATATAATATTTTCTTAATATAATATTCATACAAGTACTAATTAAAATAACATTTGTTAAAATTTAAATTTTATAGATACTGAAAAATAGAAACATAAAAATAGAGAACTAAATAAATTGTGAAATATAAAATAGTAAATTTTTAAATAATATTCTTATAATATTGTTTGAAATAATATTCAAATATATATATATATATATTGAATATATATATATATATATATATATATATATATATATATATATATATATATATATATATATATATATATATATATATATATATATATATATATATATATATATATATATATATATATATATATATATATTTACTATAATAATTAAAAATTGTGTATGTTATTTTGGTATTGACAACGGTAGTGAGTTTTCTATTCTATTTTATTTTTTTTAGAAAAATCATTCAAATAATTTTATATTGTATCATAATTCTATTTAATTATTTTGCTCTTAATTCTATTATAACATAATCTTAAACTTACAAATCTTTAAGGTATTTCAATAATGCGACATGAAAAAAAATCACTTATAAAATTTTATTTCCATTGAAAACATTCATTGAATATATCTATCGGTCCCATTCAATGTATATAAATAGATAAATTTCTCACAGTGAATATATTTCATTGTAGAGTAGGTCTCATCATGCAAATCCTGGAATGTGTGGTTATTTAAGGGATTAATCGCACTTTACAACTGGTTATGTGCAAGTTTCATGTTTTCATATTAAATCCTATGTACAATATGGTTATTTGGGAACGGCTGATATCGTAACTGTTGGCGCACTGGCGGCGTCACATATCTGGCCGCATCCGCGTCCGTGAATTATGACCGCCAGGTAGTTATACAATGCGTCGCTGGCGCATTGTAAACGCTAAGCCGCTCTGATAGAGAGCGCCCATAAACACTGACGATTCAACAGTTCGCGGCGTACGTTTGGTTAGGTTCGGCTTTTATGTTTCATTCCTCCTATTCACGCCATTGTGGTTTTTCATATAATTTCAAAATTCAGCATCGCCGAGATGAAATAATATACGCTTTTCGTATCTTATCATACAGTCGTATAACCATATTGTTCTCATGGACATGCTTTTTGATGAGAATTATTATTGTACAACAAATATATCGCCATGAATTTTGTTAATATATATTATTACTAAATATTAAATTACACCGTTTTATCTCTTGTTTATTATGAATGCCGCTGACGACAGCTAAAAATAACTACTGTTATTTTTTAAAGCAAAATTCACAATTAAAGAATAATAAATATAATTCAGCTTTTCATTCAACAGACATTTTTATATTCGTTTTGAAATGAATATATTTAATATTGAAATATTATCTCCAAAAAGTTGATATAATTAAAAAAAAAATAACAAATGGCATCATTTTATAAAATAGTCAAATATAATTACATAGGTTTGTTTTAATCTAAATTATTTATCATTTTAATTTAGATATGTAGAATTTAACATTAAATTTTGTTAAAAAATCATACAAGTCTCTGATTTTATTATACTCTTTTTACTAAATAAAATCATTTTTAAATATTATAAATTTATTTTTGATATTTAATTACTTATTAAGTACTCTCATCTAAAATATTTTTTTAGATGAAATTATTTAAAAAATTATCTCAACGATGATGTTTGAAACTAAAAACAAAACATTAATTGATAAATTATAAAATAATGTAGATTATTCAATTAAATTTTCATATAGTAAAAAAGATATATATGCAATTTTCAGTAATTTTCTCCTAAACAATGTTAATAGGATATGAAAAAATGGAATATTTATTCAATTCAAAAATTAATTGAATTTTGAGAAGATAATAGTTACTATTTTTTGAAATTGAAAATTAGTCTTCTTCATCTTACTAGGGAAAATCGTATTCGTCAGAATATTATTCATAATTTATAGAAAATTATGATTCTATCGTAAAAAAGTAGAATCTATATATTCATATTTTTATAGATTATGAATCAAAATTCAAATATATTTTTGTTTAGACTGTATTAAATAAATTTAAATAGGTTAGGATAGTTTCGAATTATCATAATTCGATTTTTAATGATTATTTTTTTTTATCCTGAAAAATAATAATTTGGCAATGAATCTCAGCCCAAAAAGCTTGTCGAAAATATAAATAAATTATCACTTAAACAACACAATATATTAGAAAATGTTTTAATAATTACTTATTGTTTACTTTGTTTGTTTATAACAATAGGATAATGTGTATTTTGATGTAAATATCATTATGATATAGTTTTGATGTTTTATAGGATCTTATAACGCGATACTCTGATGATAATTACATTGTCATAGAAATGCATTCCAGCACATCGTTATTAAAAATAAAATAAACAGTAAGTAATTATCAAACACTATATACTATATTGTAATATTGGAAAGATAATTCATTTGTGTGAAAAGAAATTCACCACAATTTCAAAATAAATAATGACTGTCTGAACATGCTGACTATGATAAACAAGGAATGTCCTTTTAATTGATAAGTCACTTAAAGAACATTGTCGAAAAATACTTTAAACTTCTCATAATTCAAACTATTAACAATCGATTTAATCGCTGTTATGAAAGTATTTTCATGTCTTCATATATATATATATATATATATATATATATATATATATATATATATATATATATATATGTATATATATATATATATATATATATATATATATATAAAGCCTTCTGACGTCCTTTGATTCTCAAATTCTTTCTATTCTTTATCTCAATCTTTTTGATGCCTTTTCTCCAATTTTAAACAGTCTTCCCGTTTTTATGTTTTAGGTATATCTATTTAATCAGAATTTATGACAGCTAATCATTGCTCATTCTTACCAAAAGTCTACACTAGATAAATTAATGTCTATACATTTCTTCTATGATAGTTTGTTACTTTCCAAAATTTATTAATTGTACTCTCAGTACTTGTTGCAATTTAGATGTTCTACAGAATTTTGTGGGCATAACCAAATTTTATATATATATATATATATATATATATATATATATATATATATATATATATAAAGTGTCATCTAGATTTGTATTTTATTAAAAAGAAACATGCGTATAGTTTATTTTTATTAAAACTCTAATCTAGGCGTCACATTTGCATGACATGTATGTATGTATGTATGTATGTATGTATGTATGTATGTATGTATAAATATATGTATGTATGTATAAATATATGTATATATAAAGGAAAACAGAAAAATAATTTATTAGATTTTTTAAAAAGATCTTCACATTCACTTCAGATTTCACATTGAAATATGATTAAATTAAAATGGAGATTATATAAATTTAAATTCAACTTCTTAAAACATATAGAGTACCTATTAACTACAATCTACCTAAATAAAATACAATATAATGATTTTTAAATTTATTTACATTATTTTATCTAGAGTATATACAACTTAAAACAAATTATTAAAAATTGTGACATAAACCAGCAATTATATTTTATATTAATACTTTAATAATATAAAAAAATTACCTAGAATTTAAATAATAATTTTCTGTTATAAAGACATTTAAAAGTATTATTTCCAAACTTTTTCATTTTTCTAAATTACTTTTAATGTCATCTTTTACATCTTGTAGTTTAATTCTTCTCAGTTTTATTTTAATACTTTATTACATATTAAAATTTATTTTGCACGTACAGAAGAATAATTTTGTTGAATTATAATTAAAACAAAAAGAAAATCATATTTTAGTACCTTTTTTGAATAACTATTGTTTGGAATGAGGTCAGAGTGTCGAGAATGTTGAAAATAAATTTTACTTTATTCTCCATCCATCTATCTTTACTCAGTTTTTCATCTCATCTGGAGATTTTTTTAAAAGCTACGCGATTTTATGACATTCTCGCAAGGCGTTTGCCTAATGCATTTACGTTCTTGAGTATAAACTAAGTTGTAAATTTTAACTTTTATCATTTTGTTATATGGCTGATAGGATTATAAAAGTAACACTGAAATCGTAAGGTTAAAAAATATTTGCAAGATATAAAATGAAAATCGTTAAAGAATCGACACGGATTATTTATTATGATTTTTTTATGTTATTTCGCACGCACATACAAATATGCATATACATACTTACATATATATATATATATATATGTATGTATGTAAAACGTACGTGTATTAAAAATGTATAAATGAAAATTATTATTAATGTAATTCATTTATTATTTTTGTTTAGATAAAAAATTTAATATGTATATATTCATTTATTCTATCTTGATATTATATATTCTAACTTATAAATATTTTTGATATATTGAAAACTAGTACATTATATGAACCAAAAAAAATTCGCGTGAAAAAATCGTTTATTTACAATGTAGGTCAGGAGCACGTATAGTGTGTCGGTTGATAACAGGAAAATACTGAAACAAGATAATGGTTTCTAAGCTATAAATTAAAGGAGATAGTAGAAAAACGTTCAAGTGAAAAAGGAAATGTTACGAAAAATAAAGAAAACGCGATCTCTGAATGTTTCAATGTAATCCACAAAGCAATTACTGGAAAAACGAAACTGTTTTTATGTACTCATAAAGCGTGTATTGGGTTCAATATTATGCGCCAGTTGCTCGATGTGTAAAAAAGAGACATTTATTAGTTAATATTTAAGAATATTGTAAAATATTTGAATACATTTGCTTTTAGAAAACTTCATATTAAATATAAATATATATATACATATGATATTTTCAAATGAAGTTAATTTTTTTTCTAATTTTAGGAAAATTCTCTTGGTTATATTTTTTTATATGAATATATGTTTAATAAAAATATTAATAATGAATTTTGCAAAAATACTAAAAAATATCGTGAAATTGAAACAAAATTGTAAAGTAAAGCAAAATATGAAAACATGGTAAAAGTTATTTCATATTATTAAATGTTAATCGATAACATAATTTTCATTTTAGTCAAAATTTTACTTTAATCTCTGAAAATTGTCATACTCATAATGTACTAAAATAAACAATATCGGATATTATAAATAGATTTGAATTTATAAATTAATTAAATTTATGTAAATTAAATTCAATCAAAATACAAAATGATACAAAAACAGGTAGTATGAGTGACGGAGTAGGATATTTAATAATAACCGATTATAGTCAATCAATTACGTGCCACTTGCAATCAGTTCGTGTAATATTATGAAATCAATTTATTGATTCCATAATATTATATAGGACTAAACGTATGATACTCATGGGAAATCATTGCCTCTGTACTATTTCATGCCTTGAAAAAAAATAATCATCTAATTTAGAAATGATATATAGCTTTAGATTTCGGAATATTTTTTCTTTATATTACCTATTTTTTAAAAAGAATGTTTTTGTTGCTTCCTGCTTTTAGAAATAATAAGATAGTTGTAAAAAGTCGATTTTTTTACTTCATACTTAATTGACTTAAATATATTTACACCTATGCTTATTTGTTTAAATATTAAGAAAATTCTTTTAAATAGGTATATTTTTTCAAAATATAATAACTACTTACAAATGGTGTAACTAAACACATTCTTTAGTTCATCATTTTAAAGAAATAAAAAAACTTTATTTTAAAAATGTAAGAACACAAATGTTTTATATATATATATATATATATATATATATATATATATATATAAGAAATAACTTTAAAAAAGTTTACTGAAGATATTTATTTTATATTTCTTTAAAAATTGTTAATCTATTTAATATATAAATACACACATACATATGTATATATAGGATCATCCAAATGTGACGCCTAGATTTGTGTTTTATTAAAAAGAAACTGTACACGTTTCCTTATACACCACCCTATATAGATATTTTTTTAATAAAACCGTATTCTGGACGTCACATTTGGATGGCATTATATATGAAAAACTTTTTTATGCAAAACATCCTATTTTTTTTAAAGCATTGATACGTAATTTGAAGTAAAGATATTAATAATTAAAAAAAAATTATTTAAGTATATAAATTTAAAATGGAAATTGGAAAGTTATATAATAAAATGTACGATCACCGATTTATAACAAAACTCATTTCTTAATAATCCGTGAATATTATATATATATATATATATATATAATGACCCAAGTAAGACTGAAGGACAGTAAAAAATAGTAACAATGTATGTCTAATCTCTTCAGTGTTATTTGTATCACCTTGTATATTTCCTTGTATGAGTATTTTTTTAACGTGAAAGAAATTGAAATTGTTTTAATTGTAAAGTTCTACCACGTTTAAAAAAACACTTATACTGTAAATAAAAAACTCAATGGATCTATAATATATGTTGGCCTAAATTAGCCTGAAGTGTTTAGTCATACATATATTTACTTACTTATTATCATTTACTATTTTTTACCAAATTCCATTCTCATTTGGGCCACTTTGTATATAGTATCATCCATATGTAATGCTTAGATTTTCATTTTATCAAAATGAAAGTATATAGGGAAATATTTCCCTATACAAAATCAAATTGTGTATAGGGAAATATGAATATAGTTTCTTTTCTTTTTGTAATAAAACAGAAATCTAGGCGACACATTTGGATGACCTAATAAATAAGTTAGGATTGAATAGTAAAGTAATATATTACAATATTCATTCGTTGTATTAATGTTTTTGTATAAATAATATTTTTTTAAATTTGTTCACCTATTAGTTCAATAAAACAACCCTAAACGCATTTTTGGTTTATTGAAAAGTATCATTATGTATCTTGAGTTATTATAAACGTGAATAAATAAATAAAATTAAATATTAAATATATTTGTCTCGTTTAATACTTAAAATATAAATAACTGAAAAAGATACATATATATATATTTGTATATACACACACATACATACACGTGTGTGTGTGTAAATATTTTTGTGTATTAATTTTTTTTCTTGTAATATGTTTCATATTATGTATATATATATATATATATATATATATATATATATATATATTTCAGTTATGAATTGTTTATGAAGAATATATAAACAAGTAACATAATTAAACATCCCCAAAACGAAAAAGATTTAATTAACAGATACACAACGCAAAAACAGTTTTGTTTGAATCCCTACTCGTCTCAGAATGCAGCATTTATACGTACGATATTAAAAAAAAGGTTTCTCGATGCGAGTATAAAGAGACGCAAAAATTAAAGTATGAAATGATTTAATTAAAGCATAATATTTTTATTATTCATTTGGCCATGCCAAAAACTCAAACATCATAAACGTCGTCTGTCGTTTCTGCCTAAATCAAATCAAGCTTATAAAAGCGGAAATAATACGCCAAAGAAAAACTAATTTAATTTAATTAGAGCAATCCTATTATTTTCTTAATGAGATACGGATACAATCTTATCAAAGAGAACAGAGACTACGTAACAAAAACCGTTCCTCAAATTCTATAAAACAGTTTCATTTACTACATGATTAAAATTCAGTTTTTGTTGAGATGTTTTGGAGTGCTTGCACTCTAGAATTATTGTAGTGTTTGAGTTTTAACTAGATTTATATTCGCTTCATTTTCGTCTTTAAATACGAAGTAAATGGTTTCTTGCAAGATTATATAACATTTATCAAAATTAAGAATGATACTATCTTTGTTGTTTGATTTATTTCATTTCAGCGTACGATTTAATTTATACATTTATAAACTTCCTGCAAAAGTTCAACGTTCAAAAACATTTATTTGACTTACTATATAATGATTAACTATGTAATAAATTGATGAAAATTGTGATCTTTTTATTATATACGAAATATTTTAAATTTTTTTCTTAGTTTACAAACGCAAATACTATTATAATATATATATATATATATATATATATATATATATATATATATATATAAATAAACACATGTACACACAACATATTGAACCGTTCAATCATTGTGTGATTCTGTATAGAAACTCAAGAGCGACTTGTATATTTACACGAACTAATCCTCGAAGGGTCAAATAATATACAATCGACGAATCTGCCGCTTTAATGTATAGTGCAAACACTCTCGTGAAATTAAAAAAGCTTTCTAAATTAAACAGTAGAGTAAAATAGGTTCTTTTGTTCCCCACCCGGATCTATCTACATCAGACGGTGGACGCATGTATGTATGTTTACCGAAACGCTTAACATTTTAATATGTTTTGTCCACGTCGGTTGCATTTCAAGTGCATTGTATGGTTTATCTAGACTGTAAGTATTGTTCTACTATATTGACATAAGCGTACGTATGCATCAAGTATAATTAAATTCAGTTAAATGAGTTAATGTTGATTTAAATTCGTGATTAAAATTAGTGATTTTACTAACAGCTGTTTTTGCATGTCAAGTCCTTTAATATCTCCCACGTTGAACATTTTTTTTTATTTGATATGACTAAGTTAAAGATATTTTTACAATTATTATTTAATTCAATATTTATTTATTTTTATCCAAATTTGATAATAATATAATTAATTAATATTTGCATATATATATATATATATATATATCAGTTATACACTACTAAATCTTCCACCAATTCAAATATACAAAGTTTCAAATCTCATCAAAAATTTGAAAAATAGAGAATTTCTAAAAATAATGAAATTACAACAAAAATTTGCAAACTAATAAGAGAAAGCTTGGAAAAAATATTAGCTGATATTTTCACTCGAAGCTTAGAAAAGAGAATAATATTAAATAAATGGAATAACGCTATATTAATTCTTATTAAAAAAAGGGGACAGGGAAGACTTGAAAAACTATTAACCATTAATCTACTTTCGACGATTATAAAATTTTTACCAAAATTATTTTAAGATTACTACAAATTAAACTATTTTTTTAATCATGAGAACAAATAGGATTAAGAAATGAATTTAGCACAATAAATCATATTGAAGTAATAAGATAAGTTAATAATCCATGCAATGAATATTAAATATCACTCTGTCTAGGATTTATAGATTATAAAAAACCTTTCGACTCAATCAATATATTAAAAGTAGGTATTAAATTAAATGAAAAATCAAAATGTTGAAGATACCTATATTAAAATTTTCGGAAATATTTATGAAAGTGCTATATATTTAGTACTATTAAACGAAAGAAGGAACACTTAGTTATGAAATGATTAGACACATCAAAAATGTTTACATCTGCGTTAGAAAAAGTATTTCTTAGACTGAACTAAGAATTTTAAGGAATATAAGTAAATGGAAAGATGCTTAGTCACTTGAGATTCACTGATGACATTGTTATTTTCTCGAAAAGCCCAGATGAACTCAAAAAAGTCACAAGATAGGTCTTATGATAAACATTGACGAGACAAAAATAATATTCAATGAATTTTCAGATCAAAAAATAAATTAATTAATTAACAAGAGAATAAATAGATGAAGTTAAAAACTACACTAGAGGAATGTTTATGGATCAACTGAACAAGAGACTAAAAATGGGATGTTGTCAATTCAGAAGAAATTCTTATATTATGTAGTCTGATAATTCTCAACGTATCCTATCTGTTATCACTTATGGTAATAAAACATGGTTCTTTAATACAAGAATAATTCAGCGGGTCTAGATAACACAAAAAAGTATGGAAAATATTTATTTGCAATAACACAAGAAGATACGAAGACAATCGAATGGATTGGAAAGAAAATGAAAAAATCTTTTGGAAAAAATTAAGGGTTTGAAATAAATTTGAGCTGGATATATAGCAAAAAATGTTATTGATTAGAAACATAGATATATAAAAAGGCCTAAGAAGACGCCCATGATAAGAAAATTTGGCAGAATGGATTAAAAGAGGAAGGCATTGAATTGGTCGAAATAGAAAATTTTAGAAGATAATTTTTATCTAGCAGTGGATAAAGAGAGGGTGAGATATATATATATATATATATATATATATAAATATACACTCGTCCCTTAATTTACGCGGGACTTTTTTACGCGGTATTGGTTTACGCGGTATTGGTTTACGCGGTATTGGTTTACGCGGTATTGGTTTACGCGGTATTGGTTTACGCGGTATTGGTTTACGCGGTATTGATTTACGCGGCACTTTTTATACGCGGTCAGATAAGTTTCATTTTATATAATTTTTCATGGAATTTATTATATATCAGAGTGACGCAAATTCTTACTTGAACGTATAAAAGCACGATATAAATATATAAAAGGTTAATTGTTTTGAATTACAGTAGCGATAGTGACACCGAATAAAATTTATCTACTTTTGTTTTCTAAAACGTCATTATTTTTTTATTAAAATATGTGAAATAAATAAATGTTTCTACAACTTTACTATCTTTTTTTTCTAATATTTTTTCTATTGTACTGACAGACTCAATTTACGCGATTTTCATTCGCGTAAAACAAATTCACGTGGAACCGGGTACTCCGTGCAAATTGAGGCACGGGTGTATATATAAATTGTTGCTTTAAAATAAAAGTAAATTGTTCATATTTATTATTTTATATACGTATTTTTACCACAAATATGTATATAATACTAAAATATGTGCAATAATTAAAGTATGTATAAACAAATTCCAGTGTACTAAATAAATTAGTGAGCGGAAAATATCTGAAAAATAGATTTTTTTAACATGATAAAAATTGTTTAGTAATAAACACAAACTTTTTGTAAAATCAAAAAAATTCATAGATATTTTTTTCCTAGATATATTTTATATTGTTAGAGAAATTATTATGCATACATATTTCGAACAGCGTAAAAAATTCAATGAAGTTAGAGCCTGAAAAAATTATAATAAATTATTCAGCTGATTATCTCTATTAAAATAGACAAAAATGAAATTTCGAATGGTGATTGAATAATTGATATAATTAATAATATTTTAAAATAATAATTATAAATAATATTTTTTATAAATAATATTTTATAAATAATATTTTATAAATTGATGTACCTGTTCATAAATTTATTTATTAACATTGTTGATAAAACTGTTTTTAATTATAACAAAAAATAAATATCTACACTTAAGCTGCAATTCATTTCAATAATATATTGTGTGTATTTTAAATAATTTGATTTTTCTTTGTGAAAAGTAGCCCAAATGAAATGGATTAAATATATTTACTTGATCACTATCATTTACTATCCTTCAGTTTCATTTTGACTACCCTAAATATTATTGATTTAAGTATGGTTCATTAAATTTATTCATCCATTTTTATTTCAATAATTGTTATTAATATAGTGACATATTGTTTTAAAATGTTAATTCAGCAATTAAATTATTATATAGATTAAATAAATATATATACACGTATTAAATTTGAACAAAAATAAATATCTTACACTAAATTAATTTAATTTGTGTAATTTCTTTTCTATATTTTTTAGTTTATTTTTTAAAAAATACGAAAATATAATTTTATAAAATATTGTATTAATTTAATGATTTATTAAATTTTTTTATGAATTTTTTTTAATAATTAAAGTGGTAATATAGTAATATGTATTTAAAAAATAAATTTATTATACAGATAAAATGAGTAAAATTAAAAAATATGTACGAGATAAACTAAAAATAGTAAAACAAATCTTTTTATTCTGTCCTTTTTCTAAATTAAGATATTTAATAGTTTTATTAATTGGTTTAGATTGACTGCTTGTGACACTATTAACATATATTATTAATTTATCAAAATTTAAATTTATTATGTACATTAAATTGGTTTCATGGATTAGTTATTGTCTAAAATGTAAACATTTATGATTACATGCCAAATAACAAATAAAATGTTTGTGTTTCTACACATTTAGTATGTGCCTCGGGAAATTCTAAATATTTATCAACGTTGTGGAGACATAGAATATATAGTTCTGGGTATTAAAATTTTGATTTAGTGAATGAAGTGCTAGTATAGCTTTGCGTATTATCTTTTTAAAAAATAATTTCACGCTCATAAAAAATTAAATACTAAAGAATAATCACTATAGAAAATATAAAAAAAATCATAAAAGTTTTAATCTAATCTGTGTTTTGACACTTTATTTTTTATATAAAACTAATCCTATTTTTATGTTTATTTTTAATTCATACATTTTTTAATTATCTTGTTTAAATCAGTATAAATCTTTTCTTAATTTTATTTACTTTTTTCATAAAAAATATTTAATAGTAATGAACAAATTTATATAAATATTATATTTTTATAAAACTTTTCTGTATTATTTTTATTTAGATATATTTCTTTAATTTTCATATAATTAAATTTTATGAGTATATAATATTTAAAAATTCGCTCTGGAATAATTAAAGTATTTTATATATTTAGTAACTTAAAACTTCAGGTATATTTATCACAAAAAAAATACGTTAGATATATTAATATTTATTTATATATATTATTGTTTTTTGTAATAAAGTAAGAAAAACGTTAATCTTTCACTGACATATATATTACTTTCTTTTTACTAATGGATTGAATAAAAATATACCTTTTTTATGCCTTGTCGAATAATATTTTAATTACCTACATGGACAATTGAAAACGACATCATTACATTTATTTCATTTTAATCCACAC
Organism: Neoneuromus ignobilis; assembly: GCA_029203775.1. Taxonomy (NCBI): domain Eukaryota; kingdom Metazoa; phylum Arthropoda; class Insecta; order Megaloptera; family Corydalidae; genus Neoneuromus; species Neoneuromus ignobilis. Next base: position 20,530,353 of record CP092089.1, on the reverse strand, counting down.
TAAACATTTCGTAGAGCTGTGGACAGAAATGAACTATGTTTACATGGCAGTTGGTCACTTTCTCACGCACCGTAGGCTAAGTAAAAGTTGGACACAATGACTAGGGGTGGACCTCGTATTGGAAAGATTGTCACGGTTCCAATTAATATAGGATTAAAAGTATCTATCATCATTGTAAGAGGATTGAGTTGCGAACGACAACCTCACTGAGATTGGAATTAAATTCTTTGATGCAGAAATTATATGAAACATATATAGTATACGTACTTACCTGTTCGGAATTAATATAGAAAATGTTCGTCTATATTTATTATTTTTATTTAGTTAGGACATTGAATATTATTTATCAATAATCCTCTTATAATATATTTCGAAAAGTAATCAATAAGCTTTTCGAGTACAATGATTACGATGTCTTTGTTTTAGTGATTTTTATCTTTACCCAACTCGAATAAACAGTTAGCGAGTTATTTATAGCTTGTTTTTATTAGCCTATATAAAACCTAACTGTAAGTTTAATTTACTAGAAAAACAACACTGGATATTATTTGATTAAAAAACTTAAACCTTTTATAACTTTAAATGAAACAGTGAATGTTATATTTTATTTTTTTTATTTTAGCCGTTTTTGAAAAAATAAATAAACTAAATAGTTATACTAATTGTAAATATAATGTTTAATTTTTTTACATTATCTACTATAGTATTTTCATTTTCAGTTTAAAACATCTTCATGTGAATGAATTCATTAAGTAAACTCTATAATACAGGTAAACATGTCAAAATATGACAAATATTAAATTGTTGTCTGTATTAATATCATATTTGCAAACATTATCAGTTAATACATATAAAATAAATTATCTTTCTAATAATTAATATATATGGATACCTAATAGAGCATGATAACTCTTACGCTCTGTTAGCTATTTTCAATATGTAAATAATTTTCAAATTTATTTACAAAGCTTAATGCTAAATTATAATTATTGAAATTTCAGTGAGTAAAACTAGTATAATTTTAGAATTCGTTTATAATGTTCATTGAAAATTTATTATTTTTTTGTTAAAATATGTATGAAGAAATTTAATTACATAAAATTTTCAAATTATTTTATATGAATTTTCTTAATAATTTATAAAAAGTTTTATTAATCTTTATATGATTTTTTCAATTCTTTATTAAATTAATATAACCCTGATTATAATAGAAAATCATACATATAATTATATATATATATATATATATATATATATATATATATATATATAAAGGAGAGAGAGAGAGATAGAAAAAGAAAGAAAGAGGGCCAAGTCACTTCCTACCTTTTTTAAAAAAAATATTAAAATATAAGAATAAACAAATTTTATTGATTTTGAATTAATTATACGTTAAGACATGATTTTTTTTATTAAGTTTTAAAAATAATTTCTCTTAAATGTTGGCCGCCAGAGCGTTTGCAAATGTATGCTCTTTTTAACACGTTTTCCACTACTGACTGTAATGTTGATGTTAATATTGCTGCTATTTCGATTCGAATGTTATCCTTCAGTTCTGATAAAGTTTGCAGCTTATTAACGTAAGCCTTATCTTTTAAGTAACCTCAAAGAAAAAGTCAGGAGTCTTCAAATCCGGTGATCTTGGAGGTCACCTAAAATTTGAATTTTTCTTTATTATTCGATTAGTGTATGTTAACTGTAGGAGGTCCATTATGGCTCTGCAAGAGTGAGCTGTAGCTCCATCCTGTTGGAACCAAGCTTCTTTATCATCATCTCTAAGATTCGGGATAAAAAAATTTCAAGCATCTGCCGATATCGATCCGCATTCACAGTTAGTAGTTTGTCACTGTTTTCTTCAAAAAATATGGTCTGATGATTTTTTTGCAAAAACAGCACATCACACTAACTTTTTTGGATGTAAAAAACGTTCGTATATCATTTTCACATTTGCAGTATCCCAGAAAATTAATTTTGTTTATTGACGAAATCATTAAGGTGGAAATGAACTTCGTCACTCATCCATAAATTTTGTAAAAATGAAACAACACAATCATTTGTGTTTAGTATCACACGGTTGTATTGTAAATAAAATTGGTGGTCATTTGGATTTAATTGTTGAACCAATTGAATCTTGTAGAAATTATTAAATTTGTGCTCAAAATTCTGCGCAACGATGACCGAGTGATGTCCAACTGAGTTGAACGTTTTCGAGTGAAAGTTGTTGGGTCCTCCACTGTATTCTCCTCTCACGGACAAAATATTGTCATTACTCATTGAAGATCTTGGGCTGCCTGATTTTCTGTTATCTCCCAGCTGTTCCAGTATCTTCAAATTTTTAAACTATTGTCCGAATAGTTACTTTAAAGGGTAAATTCCTAGTATTATAAAATTTTCTAAATTTTATTTGTGCTTGTGAAACACTCCTGACTTCCGAGGTAAAATAGTACTATTTTAATTCTTTCTTGCAGTGTATATTTATTCATATTTAATGTTGTTTTCTTTGTACTTAAATCTGTAAAAAATGAAATTTAAAAAAAATATAATAAAAAAATCATGAATTTATTTCATTAAGAAGTTACTTTTGGCCCACCCAGTGTGTGTATATATATATATATATATATATATATATATATATGAACAATTTTTTCGTATATAATAAATAATTAATATTAACATTAACAAATAAGATATGATTGTTAATTCAAAAAAGAACAAAACTAATAACTTTTCATCTTTTTGTATTCTAATGAAGTCTATCTATAAACAGAATACTGTCTACAATACTGTCCAATGGTCTTTTTGCCCAAGATGTACGAGATCGTTTGTATGCTAAACGTGTCTCATTGTAATACAATAGCTCCCCTCAATCTTAACTCTATTGTTGACATCATGTTCATATGTACAAAAAAATACGTTTTATACTATATTTTTCAATGTTTGAAACTAAAAATAATTCGTTTTTACAATATTTTAAACGTTAGATTATACTACTTTTTAATTATTTATAATATATTTTTAATATTTAAAAAATATTTTTATAATAAAATATTTTCTAAAAGCATAGTTACTATTATTGCGATTGCGTTAAAAATGTTTATTAAATTATTTTTACGTTATTCTAGAATATTAATTTATATTTATTTTAGAATTATATTCAAAACTCAGATATCAGTACATGTAAAATCAAATTTAAAATATCAAGTACACAAAATTTTCAAAAATTACAAATACTTATGCAATAAATATATGTGTTCATAAAATCAATCAGACATTTGAATGATATTAAATTTAATAACTTTAACATTGAAATAATAAAAATTTATGACGTTTAACTGAAAATATTTTATTTTAATTTTTTAATATTGATTATATTTTTTAAAAAACCTAATTTTAAATATTATTCTAAAAAAGTACTTTTATATTCATTCACAATAATTATTTCGAAAATACTAATGAATAGGGAGCTTGTTTGTCAAATTCAATGTTTGAATCCTATTTGAATCACAAATTAAGGTTTCCAACCCACGCTATTACTCATGTTTAACTCTGTAATAGCAATGTGTTACAGATTAACTATTTTATTAGTCTTTTGTGAAACAACTATAGTTGATTATTTTTCGATATTTACTAAATAAATATAATAATAATGAAGATACGTCTAAACGTTAATATTTTTATTGAAAAAAAATCACGAATAAAACTTTTTTAGCAGAATATAAAATTGCTATTATGTTAAATTTCTATTTTTTTAAAATTATATACTATTTTCTTATTTTAAATTCATGCCAATGAAATAATAACAGTTCTTTTTAATAAAATACAATTTCAAAAAATGAACTAATTAAAATAGTGATTTTTTAAAAGAAAATGTAGATGTTTAGCTACCCAAAATATTTGTCAGTGTCAGATTTAACAATTATATATATATATATATATATATATATATATATATATATATAATCTTAAATTCTTCAACATCCTCTGGATGATTGCTTTTTTATTTTTTTTAATTAGAAATCGAGTTGGAATTATTTAAAATACACATACTTTCGATCCATTTTCTGGTTTATGACTAATTAGATTACACATATTATAGATTTATTTTTATTCTTATTTAAAATTGTCGTAAATCCATTTCTTGTCTTAATGTTTATAATTTCTCTAGCAAATTTGATTACAATTTTATAAAAAATCGTTTTGTCACTTAAATACTTTTAATTTAAAGTGAAAGTCTTATTTTATATATTGAAGAATAATTTTGATTCGAATTTTCTTGAGGATAATGAAATTATTAACAATTTATTATTGACATAAAAATTATTTCCTACTGACTACATTTAATCTTCATATCCTTTTTCTATTAGACCTGATACTTTATCAATATATATGATTTAATCATTAAAATACGATAATTTCAAATTTTGTTTCTCTCTTTCGATGTATATATATATATATATATATATATATATATATATATATATATATATATATAATTCCATCACAAAATTAATGTCATTAATTTACTTCTATCGTGAACGATTACCTTCGAACTTTAACGATTTCAAATAAACATCATTCACGATCGCAAGTATCATGGGGTGAACTAGCAAAGTGAGTGGGGGGTGTAGTCCCCGGAGTCGACGAGCGTAGGGAATAAGGGGCAGAGCCCCTTGTTATATATATATATATATATATATATATATATATATATATATATTACTTAATGAAAAAGATGTATATTAAAGGTTTATGGAATGTTAGGAAAATTGTTAATAGTTCTTTTAATATTATACGTGTGGCAAAAAATTAGACATATATGGATATTTATATTCTTAATTATTAATCTTAACTTTAAAGGTAAAACATTTTAAAAATATATAACCAATTTAACCTATTTATTAAAGTTTAGAAACTTTTATACAACCATACAATTATTTTGTTTATGTATTGTAAATCTGAAATAAACATAAATAATGATATCAAGCAAAGTTCCGTATGTTTGTAGATTTAACACTATCGTTTGTAGAATATAGTCATACATATCTATTCCAATGTTAACATAGTAGATCAACTGACTTGAGGATTGCTGATTCCGCTGGACGTTCCTGCAGTGTATCAGACGTAAACAAACAGCGACAGAGTGTTTACGAGCTTTTCTACCAGCTTTACACATTTCATCTCATCCCATTAACTCCGAGAACTTACATAACTATTCATACAAGTTGTTCGTAAAATAGAGCAACGCGCGCAACTTCTATAGCTGGGATGTTCATGTCCAGACCGTTTCACTGTAATTTATTCTGTTCTTGATTCAATACATATGCCACTATTCACTTACTCAAACCCCCTGTTGTGTATTGCTATTTATAAGCTTCACTAAACATATTGTAATGAATATATTGAATAGTGATATTTCTTAATCAAATTTCGTGTTAAATATTACATAATTTCATTCTGTTATTCAATAGATTTTTATTTGAAATATCAGCTGAAAGTGAAAGTATTTCTTTTCTATAGATCAAAATAGAATGTTAAACAAATAATAAAATAGAATATATATCATCAAGTTTATTATATTATAATAAATTCATTTATTATTTATAAATGTAAATGTACTTTCATTAAATTATTTTTTTTAAATAGAATAAATAAAAAAGCAAAATGGGATTACTAAGTATTATTGTTAGTTTGGCATTGTAGCTAATTTATTTTCGTACAATTAAATTATACTACCACTCAACAAAATATTATACAGATTTTCAATATTTACTTAAAGTTTAATTTTCTCCACTGTTATGCATTTTAGTTATACTCTTGTTATTTATGGAAAAATAATTTGGTTTTTACATTTTACTGTAAATAAATAAAACTTCTTACTAATCTTATACAAATAATCATTTTTGTCGATTTTTTTATTTTATGTTAAAAAATATTTATGAATACAGATCGAAAAAATGACATTTTTTCTATATTCACGAATATTTCATTTTTGTCTGATCTCTTAGAAATTGAAATATTTGAAATAAAAACACAAGAAATACATAAATACATCTTTATTAATGAATAAAATAAAATATAGTGTTCGATAATATATAAAAAAAAGGTTTCTTAAGAGTTTATGAAATGAGATTCCTTGAAAAACTGACGAAACTTTTTGATTTGGCTGTTTTACAAGTTTAGGTGCACATTACAGCGTAATTGGATCATCAAGCTCAGAGTAGGTTAAGTGCTTTGGCATATGGTACGGTACTGAAAAAGTTTGTAAAAGTGTTCTCTGTGTGGTTTCATTAACGTTTTATATTTATTTCTATATTTCGTATTATCAAACTGAAAGCAGTCCCATATGGTGTTTCTTTTAAATGTAACTATTAATCAAAACGTGGACGATTTATTCGCATCTTAATATTTTGTTCAATATTGTCTACATTCATTCGTTTCTTTGTCATCATTTTGTTATATTAAATCACTGTTTTAATATACGTTTTATACGATATCATAATGAAATTTTATTTTTATAGTATAATAAACATTTTATACCTATTTTTATTTTGTTCCATTAATTTATCTTATTTCACCGTCAATAAATGTTTATCAACCATTATTTTACCGTAACTATAGTTAAGTTTAATATTTAATAACACTATTTATGTATGATGATTTTTTTAAAAATTAAATATTATAAAAATAAAATAGAACCATTTTGGTACAGTTTCAAATAATTAATATTATAAATTAGTAAATGTATTAAATATTTCACATATTTTTATAATTTTTATAGAAATATATATTTTATATGCTCATATTTAATGAAATATAAAACATTTTTTTAATATTTTCCTTGCTATAAACGTTAAATTATAATTTAAAAAATACATGACATATTTATATATTAAGAACATTTAATTTCAACATCAAAAATTAAAAAATGCCATCTAAATACAAATAATATGGAACTGTATAGTAATTAAAAATATTTTATATTAAATGCTGTTTTCATATTATTTATTTAATACTATAAATAAATATAATGTCATCTAAAAAACCTGCCTACGTAATGTATATATATATATATATATATATATATATATATATATATATATATATATATATATATATATATATATATATATATATATATAAGATATGACATTTAGGCGTCACATTTGGATGACTCTCTATAATAATTATAATATTGATTAAATATGTTTTGTTATGAAAATATTGTTTACAGTATTTTATATAATAAAGTTCGTATATTTTCATGAAATAGTAGAATATTTTTTTAAATTATTATATTTGTTTAGTAATATGATGTCAAGGCTTTTCAATTTTCAACATCTTTACATTAAAATGTTTTTAATAATAATAATGAACCAGCTTAATAAATGTGGTGACAGGGTTTTAAAATTATCAAAAAAATATTTTCATTCATATATTTTATTTCTTCTATCTGTTTCTTTTTTAAAATAATTAATAAAGGCTGTTTTAAAAATAATTAAATGAAAATTATTCTGAGCCTAAGTATTTCTACAAAAAAGTATATTTTCCCTAATTTGTTTTTTGCAATTTCTCAATTTTTAGTATATAATCATTTCTGTCATAGAAAAAATAAAATTCTATTCTTTGTTTAAAATTATTCTAAATCAGGCGCCCTATAATAGCTTTAAATATTCAAATTAACGTTTGTAAGCTTTCGTCTACTTTCCATACTCTTTTACTCGAATTATTCAATCATTTCACTGGAGCTATTTATCTTGAAGTAACTATTTAATACAAATCAAATAACTTTCTTTTAATGTTTTCTCTTTGTGTTAGGTACTTTAATTGTTATTTTTATAAAATTTAGGTTTTCATTAACTTTTACTATAATATTTGAAATATGTCCATCCCATGATAAAAATAGCATATATGATTCAGAGGTATTTACATGATTCAGACGCTGTCATTTCTACTTTATCAAGGAAATAAGAAAAATAGATAAAATTTCGTCTTTTAGTGATCGAACATTTGTATTTTTTGAAGGATTTAATTTCGTATTATAATATTTTATTTTTTTTTATATATATATATATATATATATATATATAGAGAGAGAGAGAGAGAGAGAGAAAGAGTGCTATATATGCACGAGGGTCATTTGATAAGTATGCTTAATTTATTTATTGTTTTTTAATTGATTAATTAATTTATTTAAATTTTTCAATTTAGTTCTTCTTATTTTTTACCATACTTATCAAATGACCCTCATATATATATGTATATAAACACACTCATATTTATGTGTATATATATATATATATATATATATATATATATATATATATATATATATATATATATATATATACACTAACGCTCAGAAGTGTTAGCCATATGGGTAATATAAACAATTTATTGGTTTTTCTAATTTAAGTTTATAAGGAAATAAATACTTTTTAATATTTAATTTCATTTTTTTGTTAACGTACATCATAACTGAAGATACTTTATATACTTTTCAATAAATGGAAATGACGTTTGAGGCCGTTTTATGAAAATTATCAAAAAAATATTTTCATTCATATATTTTATTTCCTCTATCGATAGAGATAGATGAAAAAAATGTTATTTATAAACATAAACACCCATAAATAAAGCAAATTAATATTGTTATATATATATATATATATATATATATATATAGTGTTCCACATGTGAAATCTAAATTTGTGTTTTATTAAAAAAAATAAAAGAAACTATACATATGTGTCCTTACACACCATACTAAATACTTGTTCTTTTTTAATAAAACACAAATCTAGGTGTGACATTTGGATGACTATATATATATATATATATATATATATATATACTCGTATATATATATATATACCACATTTTTTTAAAAATTAGATTCCTTAATAAAAATAAATTATTTTAAGATAATCAAATATATGTAATGTTTTATTTTAATAACAATATGAAATTACTATTAATACTAAACAATTTAAATACAATTTTCATTTGAATCGTTCACATACTCGTATTATATTTACCTACTGCGCATTGCATTTTATATGCGTCAAAAGATAGAATGTTATTAGTGTAAGAACGAAATGACTTCACCGATTCTGTAACCCTCATATGTAAATTTTATTTGAACAAAACAGTCTGTTAGTCCATAGGTCTCAAATGCCTATTTGTCGAAACAGTATGTATGAACAAGATGTAATTGTTACGTTTGAACATTTTATTACAAACAAGGGATAGTTATTTTGTATGTTCTTAAATAAACATTTTCTAATGAATAAACAGTGCTACAGTGATATTTAAAATTAATTTAATAACAGATTTCCACTATCAACGTAATGCATATGCGTATGATAAGATCTCTTATTATTTATTTAAATCTATTATTTTAGTATTTTTTATTAGAATTTAATATATGATATCAAAAAAGTGAATATTGTGCTATTATTTGTAAGAATATACAAATATTTAAATATAGTTATTGTATTAATTTATTTGTTAGGAAAAAATATAAATATTCATAAACTGTTTTTTATAAATAATATTGTTTTAAATATTATTAATAGTAATAATGTGATAATAAGAGGCATGTTTTCTTGAAATTTAGTTTTCAAATCATCCAACAAAAAAAAAATATAATTACTTCCACTCTTAGTCATCCTCACTAGTGATTATCGGTCACAGTTTCATTATCGTTCTTCGTTTTATTGTAACAATATTCAGAACTGATTACCGCAATACACCCAAGCAATTACTCACGTCATTGGCGCATTGGGAACCGATCGTAAGGCACACGATGTACTACTAATGAAGGGTGCCAAGCTTAAATTCCCTGCATTGACAGAATCTCCCTCGCGGCAACAAGCGTACACAACCCTTTCTTCATAGTTAGCCAGTTCACCGTCCCACGTGTCTTATGAATCATTCTATTTCTGTGTGCCGTGTGTTTTAATTATTGCGGGAATTGAAAGACCGGGGAGTGATAGATTAGAGCGCTGAGCTTTTGATCTCCTGTCATAATATTCAGCAATTAAAGCATTAAAATATCAACTTGTATCATCAATTTACTGTTCAATGAACTGTTAATGATTAGATGCATTAGTTTACATATTGCACCATCAAACTGCATAAACTATTTTTTTATGTTTTATTTTAAATAATATATATATATATATATATATATATATATATATATATATATATATATATATATATATAGGTTCATCAAAATGTGATGCCTTGATTTGTGTTTTATTAAAAAGAAACATGTGTAATATGGTGGTGTATATGTGTAAAGTTTCTTTTATTTCTTTTTAATGAAATATAAATCTAGACTTCACATTTGGATGACCCTATGTATGTATGTATGTATGTATGTATATAATATTTTGAATTAATTTACACATTTATATATTTTTAAGCATAAATAATTAGAAATTTTAATATGAATTCAAAATTATTCCACTGTTACAATTATTCTTTTTAGATATTTGTACTTTTGAGAAATGATTTCATTTATCATATTTTTATATTATATATATATATTAGGTTGGCAAATATCTCCCTTCCGCCTTCTGGTTTTTTGAATTTCGCAGCTATGTACAAAAAAAAAAAAAAAAGCGGAAGGGAGATACTTGCCAACCTAATATATATATATATATTTGATAAGTATGGCAAAATTCAAAAGACAAAAAGGCGGAAGGGAAATTTGTTTATATATATATATATATATATATATATATATATATATATATATATATATACGAGGGTCGTTTGATAAGTATGGTTAATTTGTTTATTATTTAATTTAATTAATTAAATTAAATTTTTCAATTTATTTTTTTACCATACTTATCAAACGACCCTCGTATATATATAATTACAATCTATCATCATTAATTCGACATCTTTGAGATATATCGGGTGTAGGATTAATTTATTGCATCACCGATAGTTTGATTACTAAATACAGTTTATCCAATAGATAACCCAAATTTTTCAAAAATAAATCTTGTACAAAAACCCATACGATGATCCAATACCCTTTAGTTTATTTAAACTTTTACGCGGCTGAAAATGTTTTAAAAAATGTAATTATAAACATATGCATGGCAGTAGTATATAAGAGAACATGTATGAAATTAAAATACCACACATTAACATAAAACTAAGAAACACAAAAAAGTAACACATGCAGATATTCAAACAATCTCAAACAGATCTCATAAACTGTTAACACGTATCGTGTCAAGCCATTTTTGAGTGACTATCATTTTTAGGTCACTTGTATCAAAAACTGTGCACATTAAAAAATCTGTGAATAACAAAAATACAATTTAACCTAAACAAAAATTATAGTGTGTACCAAAAACGGTGCATGTGGTAAGGAACGTGTTAAAATTTAAAATACTTTTGACAAAAAAAACATACAATAGCAATATGTCAAGTCATTTTTTTTTATAAAAGGAAAATTAATTCTATACACGAACCATGTTGTAAAAAACAATAAATAACATCTCTTCATTTAGGTAACAAAATTCTTAGATACAGACAAATAAATACATACATATACGTGATAAAATAAAAAAGAAAGATTCGACCACTATTTGGATATGAATTGAATATGAATAAGAAAATGCACAAAAAAATATATTCACGAATATTATGCTCGAATAAGCGGTGGAATTTGATTACCAGTGAACGGATTGGTAATAATCGACTGTATGTTTGTATGCATGATGTACGAGAGTCGTTTGATAAGTATGGTAAATTTATTTATTGTTTAATTTAATTAAATTTTTCAAATAAGTTTTCTTACTTTTTTACCATACTTATCAAACGACCCTCGTATGTATATATATATATATATATATATATATATATATATTAGGTTGGCAAGTATCTCCCTTCCGCGTTTTTTTTTTTTTTTTTTTTTTTTTGTACATAGCTGCGAAATTCAAAAGACCAGAAGGCGGAAGGGAGATATTTGCCAACCTAATATATATATATTTATATAAATATACACGAAGTTTGTTTAATAAGTTTGGTAAATTTATTTATTGTTTAATTTAATTAATTAATTTAATTAAATTTTTCAATTTAGTATTTCTTATTTATGAAACTTTTCTTACTTATTCTTGTTATTCTTACTTATTTAGTTTTTCTTTAGTTATATTACACATTTTTGAAAATGATTTCTATAGTTCTTAGAATGTGAGTTTTATAAAAACTTTTATTTATTTATTAATTTAAATGTTTTATATTTTAAAAGATAATTTGTAAGCATAATACCAATTTTTTTTAAAATATGTATATGTACGTATATACTTGTGTGTATGTGTATATGTGGGTAAAATTGTGTATGGAATACTTGTAAGTAATAAGTTAAGTAAAAATAAATATAAACATATTTAATAAAATTACCTTTTATGTACAAAATTAAAAAAAATAACAACAAGAATTAATATCATTTAAAAATTTTACGACATTAATAAATAAAATATTTTTCAATAATGCAGAATGAAGTATAAGTAAGAAATAAAAATATTAATTGCTCGACAATATAAAAATTTAAATAATATATGCAAAATTTAATTTGTGACATTCAAGAAAAGAAATGTAAAATTCCTGAACGTAATTCTAAAAGTTCCATTTATATATCGTCCATTTAGTAACATTACAAAAACGACAAGCTAAACATCAGAAAATAACACTAACGTTAACGTCAATGCATTTCGGTACGTCTTAAAGCCCTCTGCGGTGTTTATTAGGTCCGGAGTCGCAGTGTCTTAACCCCACGCCCTCTAATCTTCGCAAGATATGTGGCTAGTAGTCGTTTTACCTCACACTGTTCCGCAGTCCCTATTAAAAGGGGTTAGGTTATGTTAAATTATACTGTTTCTTACCGCACCAACTCTCATCTCTACACGAGTGCAAAACTACAGTTTTATGACTGTTGGCTTCCTTCTTTTAATTAATTTTCTTAATTAATGAACACGTCTTGGAGCAAGAGTACCGCACGGCCAGCGTAAAATTTAAAGAAAACCAGGATGTTAAATTAGCACACTTTAGCTGGAGGTATGATTTTGAAGAAATATATTTAAAAAAAGTTTTTCTTTCATTCGATATTTTCGTTACGAATGAATTACTTTTACGATTTGGTTGAATTTTTTGCTCGTAATGATTTATACGTTACAAGTTTGTGTTCGAGTGTTTTTCATTTAATAATATAACATTTTTCTTTGTAATTTTACACACATACACACACACATAATATATGTATATATATATATATATATATATTGAACGTATATGTTTTAAAATATTTCATAATTCGTTATCAAATAATAAACAATTTAAACATATTTTTATATTATATCCATAATAATTTTAACAAATATTTAGAATATAATTATTTCTATTCATATATTATTTTCAGGAGAAATGAATGTATTTGTTTGTATTATATATTTATTTTTCAATATAGTAGGTTTACCCTATGGACAATTCTGTTAATTTATTAAGTAAAAGAATATAATATTTTTTCATACTGTTTATTTATATTTATTTAATAATGTAATTTATATTAATATTAACAACTTCTCCCTATCTTGGTAGAGAAGCTTTTGAATTCATCTCCATTAAAATGACCAGTTCTTGGAACCTGAAAACTCATCTAATACCTTTTTCACATCTTTGTCTTCAATATTTTTTTTCATTTTAAAAAAATATACCCAAAAGAAACTAATCTAAAAATCATATATTTGGAAAATATACTAGGTGAATTAAAACCTCCCAACTAAGATCTGTTTTTTTCCGTGCTTCTAAATAAGTATATGACCTTACGTTATTATATTGTAAGATAATCTTCTTCCTACTAACAAGAGTCAGACTTTTTTAAATTCATTGTTAAAATTGATTTATTGCTGACAATATTTTTTAGATTTAATCGTTTATTTTGATTTTAGAAGTTCATAATAAATTTGTCCTCTCATATAACACTATATAGACAATATTCTCTTTTTCACCCAAACTTCGTTTAGATATTGATAGAATAAATTGTTTAGCTTTGCAGTATGTTCTATTCCTCACTTATTTTCATATATAATCTATTTTTCAAGTGAAAGTAGATACGATCAAACTGTTACAAGATAGAGCCTATTCACAGCAGTTAAATTTATGTTCTATCTATCTTGCATACTTGCACACGACCAAAAATAGATTTTTATCCAAAATTTTGACAAAAATATCATAGATCATAGAGGGTCTTCTAGAGCATCGTTTATCTTTAAAATTAAAGTCTCAATTCTCAAATTTTTCAAATCATCTTCTGCATATTCTTTCAGATACTGCGTATGTTCCAAAAACATTTAACAAATCTCTATATGCTTCTGTAGTATTCTTTCCCTGTTTATATTCGTATTGTAAAATAATGGACCTTGTTAAGAAAATTTTCCTTCTCTCTTCCTTTGATAAATTCTAACGATAAAATATTTATTTCAGTGTATATTGAAGAGTACCAGTGATAAAATAATACGGTTAAAAGAATGAGTCATAAAACTTTTGATATTGTTTTCTATTTGCTTATATATATTAGGTTGGCAAGTATCTCCCTTCCGCTTTTTTTTTGTACATAGCTGCGAAATTCAAAAGACCAGAAGGCGGAAGGGAGATATTTGCCAACCTAATATATATAATTAAAAAATATTCACTTTTTAAATGTCTTGCATCAAAACCTCAACAAAACCAAAAATAACAATAATAAACAAATATCTACCAACACTCCAAAATTCTGTATAACTTCAATAAAACCCTTTTTTTAATTGTTTTTCCGTCCAAGCGTATCTTCTCTATTTATTTTACAAATGTCTCTAATAATTTTTATTATCTAATTCTGTATATAATTTGTAATTAATTTTGTTTTCTAAAATTATGTAGATGATTAAAATAGAATTCAATATATAATTATATATATATATATATATATATATATATATATATATATATAAAGAGAGAGAGAAAGGGACAGAAGAGAACAAGTGTAAAAATAATTTAATTTATACTTTCTGAAACTGACAAGAATCAACAACGAAATAAATAAGAAATACATTTATAAAAACAATATTTTATGCACTATCTTACCCATATAAATTTTCACCATATATTTTTCTTATTTTCTTAATAAATTTATGATAGTAATCATTTAAGTATTTTTTGCTAAAATAATATATAAACTAATAATCGGTCTTCTATTGATCTTAAAATAGGTATTCTAAAGCAAGTATAGTTAAATGCTTGTTTATATTGTTTATATATACACATATATATATATATATATATATATATATATATATATATATATATATATATGTATATAAAAGACACTAGTTAATTATATTTCTCTTTTTATATCACTTTTATTTATTTATATATCTGTATATAAGAACACGAAAATTTAACATGTGCATAAAAAACAATAAAAAAAGATAAATAGGAAAAAGTTGAAAGTAGTAAGAAAGCAAATGAATTAATCTTAAACTGGCTAACCGAACTCATTTCTGTAATAGCAGCGAGCTATATAGTCTATCGTAGTAGAAAACAGTTTTCTTTGTAAATGAAAAATATTGTTGAACGGTTATTTTGCCTCTTACTTTTATGGTTTGTCGTTATTTTTATTTTCCTTATTTGTTTCATTTTGTACAAGCATTTGATAACATTTTTAAGTTCCATGTGGTGTAAAACAGAATTTATAATATCAGTGAACATTCAATTTTACGTATATATATATATATATATATATATATATATATATATATATATATATATATATATATATAAATTCAGTTATTTTATTGTACAGAAAATATTACTATAACTTTTATTTATTTATAAAGTAATTAAAATTCGATACATATTTTATATTTTTTAAATAAAATATTAGATTATCTATATACCAATATATATATATATATATATATATATATATATATATATATATATATATATATTCAGATATGATCACATTATTATTTTATTTCTTTATTAAATTATTATTTTACAATAATTAATAATTTTAATGCAACTAAAATTTATTCTTTTATCATATTCTGAATATATTTTTATGAAAATTTAAAAATGTATTAAATAAATTGTTTTTTTTATATAATCTAGATTTATATTATTTATATAAATACTTTTATATCTTAAAAATAACATTGTTAAAAAAATCAAAACTCAATTTTCAATAAATGATCTCTACATTAAAAAAGTTTCGGAAATTATAACGAAGTATACATTTTTATTAACTATAAAATTAATTACGTATTTTTATATCTATTTTTCATTTTAAGTGTGAATATAATTTAAAAATGAATAAACTAACATTTTTTTTTAATTACAGATCGTGAAAAAATATTTTTAAAGAAACATGAGAGTGGCAGTGCAGTGAAATTATTTTTATAGTTTGTTGTTAAACGAAAATAGATGAATCTTATGAAATTTACCATCGATGTATGTTTAATAAATTAGTGTTTGTTATCATTTAATATACTTGTTTTCGTTCATAGTAATTAAATAGGTGTGAATATATGTTTTATAGTGTTATTCTAAATATTTGTGCCATATTTCAATCAAATTAGTGGAGTACATTGAAGGTAAGAATTTACATATTTTTTTTAGTATTAAATTGTATATTTATTTACACATGTAACTATCTTTATTTTTGTAAAGGTTACGTTATTTTTTTAAAATTTGTATTTCGTTCTGTCACACTAACTACCGTCTTGTCAAATGATAACTGTCTTCATAACTTTTTTTATTTCAAATAACGTATAATTGATATTCCATATTTAAGTATCGAATGAGTACGTGAAAATGGGACTCGTGCAATTGACACAGTAATTTTAAATATTACATACAAGAATTAATGGTAATAAACTAAGAATTAGTGAAATAATTTTACTCATACTTTTATGGTATTTGTTGCTGTAGCACAATATTTTTAATTTAAAATTGTTAATAATTTTTTGAATCGTTTTCTTATGCTGTTTCGATATTTGAAATTTTCGTGAAGTTTTTATTCAAATTATTTAAATTGTACACATATTTTTTACTATATACTTTTCAAGTAATTTATTATTTTACGTAATTATAATTAGATATTATCTTTAAAAAAAACTATATTCAAAATACTATATTTTATTTATTATAACCATAGAAATATTTAAATATTTTTTTTAATGAAACTGTGAAATTATTGAAAAATTATTAATAAAATTCATTTTTACTTACTTTATGTATGTAAGTTTATTAATATATATATAGTAATATATATATATATATATATATATATATATATATATATATATATATATATTACTCATAATAGATTAACTAAAATTGGTACTACAATATTTCCGTACTTACTACTGAAAAATAAACTTGAAAAAATATCAATTTTTAATAAATATGCATACTATTTTAAGATTCAGTATAACTTAATAAATGTGTCTATTATAAAGTAAATAAAAATTCAATTTATTTGTACAAATGTTTTTAATTTAAAAAGCTTTGTTGAATTATTTTATTTATTTAATAATATTTTTATTGATACTTTTGAATCGTATATTTCAAAATAAGAAACTTGTTTTAAAAAATAATGGGTTAATATATAATATTAAATTTTAGTAAAAAACAATTATAATATATTTGTAATATTAGT
>CP092089.1:20492625-20507625 GCA_029203775.1 Neoneuromus ignobilis | reverse complement strand
ACTGCTTCATTTTTTTGAATAAATAGTTTTTATTTTTCAACATAGTCTCCTTTTAGGCTTATACACTTCATCCAACGCTGCTCTAGTTTGTTGATCCCTTCCGAATAATAGGATTTGTCCAAGTCTGTAAAATAGTCATTCGTTCCTGCAATCACCTCCTCGTTCGAATAAAATCTTTTTCCCGCGAGCCATTTCTTCATATTAGGGAACAAATAATAGTCCGATGGAGCCAAGTCTGGAGAATAGGGGGGATGTGAAATGATTTGGAACCCTATTTCCATTAGTTTTGCGGCCACAACTGCTGAGGTGTGAGCTGGTGCGTTGTCGTGATGAAAGAGGACGTTTTTCTTGCAACTCGGTTTTCAAACGATCCAATAACAATGAATAATATGCACCTGTAATGGTTTTACCCTTTTCCAAATAGATTATTTCTTTGGATTATTCCTGAATAAACTAATCGGGGACGTTTTTCTTGCAACTCGGTTTTCAAACGATCCAATAACAATGAATAATATGCACTTGTAATGGTTTTACCCTTTTCCAAATAGTCGATAAAGATTATTCCTTGCGAATCCCAAAAGACAGTCGCCATAACCTTTCCGGCCGAAGGAATTGTCTTCGCCTTTTTCGGAGCAGATTCCCCCTTGATAACCCATTGTTTAGACTGCTCTTTGGTCTCAGGAGTGTAGTGATGTATCCATGTTTCATCTACAGTGATGAAACGACGCTTATAGTCCAGCGGATTTCGCTGAAACAGCTGCAAACCGTTCTTGCAACACTTCACACGACCTCGTTTTTGGTCGATCGTAAGCAATCGCGGCACCCACCTGGCGGATAGCTTTTTCATGTCCAAATGTTGGTGCAAAATATTATGTACCCGTTCACACGAGATGCCTACAGCACTAGTAATCTCACGCACTTTCACTCTTCTGTCATCCATCACCATATCATGGATTTTATCAATGATTTCTGGAGTGGTGACTTCAACAGGGCATCCAGAACGTTCAGCGTCTCTTGTGCTTATATGGCCACTCCGAAAATTTTGAAACCACTTATAAACCGCACTAATCGAAGGTGCAGAGTCACAATAATGTTTATCAAGCTTCTGTTTAGTCTCCTAAGGCGTTTTGCCTTTAATGAAGTAGTGTTTAATCAACACGCGAAATTCTTTTTCGTCCATTAACTCGATTTCCTTGATTCCAACGATTTAATAGACCGATATGGCACTTGATGTGTGTTCTTCCGAGGTGCTACTAATTAAAAATAACCCTCGATATGCATCAGTGGTGCCATCTTTCGGAATTTACACGGACTTATCAAACGATCCTCGTATATATATATATATATATATATATATATATATATATATATGATATATATCCTTAATTAAACAACATTGTATCGTAGTTACTAATGATAAAACATATATTTAATTAGATTGAATGAACACAAAATAAATATATTTCAAATAAGCAAAATTTGAATCCACTGAACATTAAATCATAATAAAATCTACTTGTAAAAAATATAAATAATTTATTAATCTTAAGAGTAGTTTGATATTCTTACATACAATTCTAATTTTAGTAATTTAGATATTATTTATAACAATTTGCATTTAGATTTAATCCATAGTGAAAGAAATTAAGCATCGTTAAAATAGTGAATGTGACATATTATAACAAATAGTTATAATTTCATAACTTAAATTTATGTATTTTGCTGATTATACTACCTGAACAGTTTTATTATCTTGAATTAAAATTACAATTTGTTTATAAATTATATGTATATATATATATATATATATATATATATATATACATACATACACACACATACAATTTCATCACAAATATATTCTACGTGACTTTCATTTTTAATAAGCATTATTTCACTTGAGTTTATTTCTTTTTAGAAACATAATTATCTAAAAAAATATGTGAAAGTAAATAATTTAATAATGTACAGATATTATAAACAAAATTTAAATTATACACAAAATAATTTTATGTAAATTTAGTTCTATGTCGTAGCGAAAAATATAATATAAGAGAAAGCGAAAATGAAGAAAACAGACACATTTTTTATAATTTATAACACTTTCTTCGGTATATTGCGTTGTGTTAGAATAGCGTCATATGTACACATAATATTGACTTTTATTAGGGACACACATAGCAGACAAAGCAACTTTATGTGTCAACTTAATATCAAGGTGCCGTTGCGCCCTCGTGTACATGTACCGTATACACGTGAATAATACATGATTTCCTAGATGGGATATATTTTCAACCTTTTCCAAATACACCTAACCAGTTTAAGTCTACTTAAAGCCGCGTGTGGTGGATGATACCATGAAATATGTGCTGCTAATGAGATCTGCAAACAGGTTTATTTATTGCTTGTTTTGAATATTTCAAATGGATTTTTTAATTTTATTATATTCAAATACTAAAACCAATAACGAAGTATTGTCAGATTTGAATTATTTATACATACATATATATATATATATATATATATATATATATATATATATATATTTGTATATAAATTATTATATATAAATATATTTGCTTCTCTTATATACTGAAAAATATATTTTATTACGTATGTAACAAAAATATATATTTTTCCATTTTTCAAAAATAAATTTAACATGTTTTCTTATTTTATTTTTAAAGAATAAATACACGTATGACAGTTCAATTAAATATGAAAAGGATACTCATAAATCTGCAATTGAAATAGTTTTAAATTAATATTTTCAAATAGTAAATTGAATTTGTCATCAAATATTATATATTTTTCTTGATATTTTTTTAAATTGAAATTTATTTTGTAGACATCGTTTATAATATATACATACACATATATATATATATATATATATATATATATATATATATATATATATATATATATTAACCAAATGAGATTATTGGATTTAGACGTACATTTACTTGCCTAATATCATTTATTATTTCTTTACTATTTTCAGTATCATTAGGTCAGATATATATATATATATATATATATATATATATATATATATATATATATATATATATATATATATATATATATATATATTACATAAAACCAAACATTGTTCAAATAAAAATTATTCTTTTTTCATATATTTCAATTTGCAAAAGTTTTTATAATAAAACATTAATTCATATCATTTAAACTAATAAGCAAAATAAATAAAGTAAAATATATAACCATTCCATTAATTTTTGAAATAATTTTATTTAAATATATATAATTATTTGTTGTTTTAGAACTATGGCTGATTCACTTTAATACAAATAAATTTTAACCCCAGCACCATAATAGCTTAAAGTATTTAATAATCACTTATTGTTCACTTGTTATTTATAATTATATCGGCTGATGCATTTCGATGGCAACGCCGTCATTGTCAGAGACTTTCTGTTAAAATCTATAATAAGTGATAATAAGTAAACTATAATAAGTCAACAATAAGTAATTATTGAACATTTTAAACTATTGTGGTGTTGGGGTTAAAATTCATTTGTATTAAATATGTAGTTATAATACATGTATATAGATATAGAGTGACCAATATAAGAGAGAAGCATAGTAAGGGATAGGAAGGAAGTAAATGTATGTCTAAACTCTTGAGTTTCATTTTGGGTCATCTTTAATATATATATATATATATATATAGTCATCCAAATATGATGCCTAAATTTGTGTTTTATTAAAAAGTAACATTTGTATAGGGTGATTAATAGGGAAATATGTGTATAGTTTATTATTTTTTTCTTTTAATATGAAACAAATCTGGGCGTCACATTTGGTTTCTTCAATATATAATATGTAACTTTTATTTATTAATTTCCAATTTTTTTAATGTTTTCATGTTTTTTATATTAAATTTAATTTATTCAAAAAGAGTTTATGTAATTATATTAAATCGTGAATTACAGTAACCAATATTTTCAAATATATAAATTATCTTGATTTGAATCTGAATTTAAACTGTATCTAAATATATATTTTTATAAATTGTTATATACAAAAATTTACATGTTTTAGAGGTATAAAGTTTTATTAGTATTAAATAAATAATAAATATTAAAACAAATTAAAAATTTAAGTTAATATGTGATTTTAGTAAGCGTTATAATACAAAAAAAAATAATACAAGCTGATATTGTTATAACATTGTATTATTTATTTTAAAAAAAATTAGTGTGTATATATATATATATATTATAAATAAAAAAATGTAATTATAAAAGTAATGGGTCACCAAAATGTGATACCTAAATTTGTGTTTTATTAAAAATAAAAAAAAATAAACTATACATATGTTTCTCCATATATAATCGTAAACCTATGTTTCTTTTTAATAAAAAAAACAATTCTAGGCGTCACATTTGGATGACCCTATATTTAGGTTTAAATTCCGTTAAAAATATTATCATGTTATATAATTAGGTTTTCATTCGATTAACTCTTTGGGAATGTTAAATACACATAAAATTTATAAAAGACCTATAAAATTCTATTGTTGTAACAAATTAAGTGATGTAAGTAATCGAATTCCAGTATCTACGTTGACATTTTCCTGTGGCATGTCAATGTCACTATCACTGTTGTCACTTCACTGGAGTTTATTACCTCGGTTATAATCTTTTTGCTATTACAGAAATTTCATTGTCAGTGTTGATGTAATCTATATTTTATTTTAAAGACATCTTTAGTAAATGGTGTTAAATATTTTTTGATTATTGTATTTCTTGTTTGACATGATTATAGTCTTAATAAGAGTGCTTAATTTTTGTTAAATACTAATTTTTTAACAATATAAGTATTGTTAATTTATTATCAAATGAAATATATATTAGTAAAGTATAATAACTTAATCTTTGTAAATTCATGTAGTAAATTCAAGAAAGGCTCTAGTAAGCTGACAATTTCGTAGAGGGATAAGACTGGAATAATCTGTGGAGCCGAAGATGATGATATAGTAAAACAAATATTTTATAGACTGAAGTAAAAACAAGTCTTAATAATATTTTATATTTCGTTGATATTCATTATAAACATTTTGTATCTGTTCAATATGTTAAATAGTTAGTCAATAATACAATAATAACTAATTATATAAATATATATATAATGTGTGTGTTTAAGTGTATAATTTTGTAGTAAAATATATTTACTTTTCGTTAAAAAAACTTATTTTAAAAACAGAATTTCATATAAACATTGTTATTATCATATTACACTTTTTTATACCGAAGACATAATCATGAAATTAAATCAGAATTTATATTGTGAAAAATCATTATCTCTGATTTTTCATTAGAATATTTTTTTTAAAAAAATATTGTTTTAATGTGATAAAAATTATATCAATTTTTTAAAAATATTTTTTTAAGAAACATTCTTTTTATATTCTAAACGAAAAAATCTTGTACAATTTTTTTTTATTTTGCAACTTTTTATATAAATCTATAAATTCTTGAAACGTTATAAAAATCCTTTTATTTATGTTCTTTCATCAATGTAAAAACCGATTGACAAACATTTCAAGACATTTTCGACCGTGTTTTTATATTATCCATATGTAAAAAAACACAGGTGAAAGAGAAACGTGAAAAATAGCAAATAATGTGAGGTGTCCAGAACGGAATTTCGCACGCTACAGAAATGTTAAACTCAATCCAGCAATAAAATGTTTATACTGAACTATAAAAATTCCTCGCGTGGAGATTGGTAGCTAATGTGAAAATACAGTAAACAAGAACAGAGTTCCGAAGCTATAAAAGATCGATTGGTTTCTTTGGCAGTTTACTCGTAACACATTTTGTGTTCCTATCAAACTGAAAATCGTGTTCACGATCAAAGTTTCAATGCAATCCAGACATTTATTTTAATTACTCGTTTTTTCCAATTTATAGTAAAACATGTGAATTAGATTTCTGTACATTTAAGTACTTGTTTTACTTTAATTAATATTTTATTTGATTGTTTTATGGCTTTTGTCGTAAATAAACAAATATATTCAAAGTGAGTTTAAGCTATATTTTAATTTAATTGTATACAAAAACATTTATATTTAGAACGTTAAATAACTCAGTTTTAAATAGCATTTATAAAATAATATCAATAAAAACGACAATAAATATCTACGTTGACTTGCTGATAACGATTAAATTCACGAAGATATTTTTTGTAAAACTTGTAATTAAGTGAAACACATTTAATTATTTTAGTGTTAATTGATTTCAGTTTCAGTTTCTTTATTAAAACTTTTACATAAAACACTTATTGTATTATAAAAAGTCTTTATTAAAAAAATAAAAATTGAATCAATTTAAAAAATGTACAATTTTCAATAAAATCTATTATTAGGTCAATAATTTAATATGGTAAGTTTTTTTTTAAAAAAAAGCTACCTAAGTAATAAGCAATTACTGATACAGTAAAAATATCTTCATATTTAATTCATACATAATCAATTATTTTTGTCAAATCACTGATAAGAACGGAATGAAATTATGTATTTGTGAATAATCTATAAAATATTCATATACTTTATTAATAAGTATTTTATACAATATTTTAATATTTACATAATAGTTATTTAATATTCGCTAGTTTATCATGATATATTTCATTTATAGTAAAATATTTATATTACCTGTATTGTTCTATATAACCGAGGTATAGAATTTCTAATTGTTCAATCACGTTATCCAATATATTTAAGATAAATATGGACAAAGAGAAAACGAGAACAATTTGATGTGACCTGCATAACATTATTTGCAAATTTTGCGGAACTTTGCACGGAATTCGACCGCAGATTATTGGAACGTTTAAAATATACGGTGAGCATCTGCGATTAAAGGTATGTTAATTTAAGGCTCTGAATATTTCCAGTAAACGGAATTCAGACATTGTGAAGAACACACCTACATGGAAACGAGGCAATTCCTTAAAATTCGTAATCAAACAGATATGAAATTGAAAAATTCCGTTTATTGAACTTTATGTTCATTATTTGTTTTCATTTTAAATGAAATTTGAAAGATCTCGGAAATATCATGAAACCGAATGTTGTTTCATATTTTTTCACTCGGGTTTTCTTTTTTATTATTTGTACGTGTTTATCGTTTTTGGTACACGAATGCGATATTTTTTTGTATATGAGTACTTTTAAAGTAACCGAATAGCATTTTCATGAGAGTGAATTAAAGAAAGTGTATACTTAAATATGTTTATAACTTTTTATGAACTCTTGAAGAAAGCAAGATATATATTTTGATATTAAATATAAATATAAATAATTGTACTAGAAAAATTAAAATTAAATTATTTTTTATCTAAGCTATTTAAACAGTTGTTTTTTTAAGCATTATAGATATTAAAAACTCCTATTATTTTATATTTTCATTAATTAATATATATATATATATATATATATATATATATATATATATAGAGAGAGAGAGAGAGAGAGAGAGAGAGAGGGAGGGGGAGGGAGAGGATGAGGATGACACAAATGAGACTAGTGTTTAGACATAGTTATTTGCTTACTATTCTTTATTTTCCTTCAGTCTCATTTAGGCCATCCATCTACATATACGATGACTATGATAAATAATACGAAAGTAATGAAATTCTAAAAATAAATCAACCTCATTTAACATTCAGAAATATATTCTACAAAGCATTTATGAACATACAAAATATATATTAAATTAATTTTCGACTATTTAATTCAGGTCATGATTTATAAAAAGATATGAAAACCTATAAATTTTTATAAATCAGGAATAAAAATTTATATAACATATAAATATGTTATATAATATATATATAAATTATTTGAAAAATTATTACACTAATGTAACAATTTATTGAATAAGTGATTATTTAATAAATATTACTAAAATAAATCAGAATAATATCAGGTGATTTAAAAAATTGTGTTTTAATTAAAATGTAATTTTTGAATACATAACTGAATAGTTTCAAAAAGTAAAATTGTATTTTACATATATATATATATATATATATATATGTGTGTGTGTGTGTGTGTGCATGTGTGTGTTAAAAGTAGTAAAATTACATGCAATTATTGCATTCATTTTGAATTATATAATTTATTCCGATAAAAAATAAATAAAGCTCCTAATTAAGAGTTTAGACAAATTATTCTTCTTTAATTTATAAATGTTTTAAAGTGTTTATGATTCTAAAATTTTTAGAGAAGGCTAATGTTGCATAAGCCTCTTTACCTTAAAATTTATATATCACTAAATGAATTGAATTCAAATCATTTTGACAGGAAATTAAAATGCCACTCTCAATTTATTGATTGAATATCAAAAGTTTATGTTACAAATTTAAATTAAAGATGAATTATTAACGTTATCTTTTTATATTCAAAATTGAGTATATTAAAAATTAATTTGTCATCGAAATATAATCATTAATAAAATATAATACAAATTTAATCACAAAAAAATTTTTACTATATTTTAAAATCTGTTATGGAATAAAACTATATAAAAAATATTAAATTATATAAATATTTTATATTTTGTATTAATTATAATTGGAATGTATTATTAATATATTTATATATATATATATATATATATATATATATATATATATATATATATTGTACTTATTAAACTGTGAATATTAAACGATGTCTTATGAGATGTGTTCAAAGGAACTAATTAAATTAATAATTATTTTTTTAAAAAATATTAAATTGAAGTATGCAATGATCAAATAAATAATTATAAATTATATATATATATATATATATATATATATATATATATATATATATATATATATATATATATATATATACTCATTCACATACATTATAAATGAACGGATATAATTAGAGTTCAGATACAACCCAGAGTCGGTCTTAGAACTGCTGCTATATTTAAATATTTACTGTTATCGTTTGGAATTTAAATACATACTGATATGTTTCTTGGATATTGTCTTCGGTTCAACTACCTGGCGAAAGTGATACGTGGTCTTCGATAAGAACTTATGACTCCGATGGGAACTTCCATTCTCAACAGTCTATCTTGTGTTCACCAATAAAATATACTATATGTGTAAGTGCGTGCATAGAATGAATAAACTTTAGAGAATTTGCATCCCCAAAGAACTTCAATCATCACTGGGTCGCTACTTAAGAAATTGAATGTAAATTTATGTATCGTACGTTTGTAGAAATTTTACGTTTCGTTAAAAAAAGTTTTCCTATGTAACTCATGTTACTTTTATGCACATACATATGTATGTTTAAAATAAATTCATATGATGAAGTATAATATATTGTTTGCAAATATATATATATTTACGGGGGTTATTTATTTTATAAATATTAAAAATAAATTGTAGCACTAAATTTATCATTAATTTTCGTTATAATAAGTTTCAATAAATTTAACTGAATAAAAATATTATTCTTTTATTTTTAATGAAAATATTTTAATATATTAATTACAAATTATCGTAAAATAATTAAAAATAACTAACAAAAAAATTAACATCTTTTTAATTCAAAAATAAAGACAAAATTATATTTAAAAATGATATAGATTTTCAATATAACGTAATATGATAATAAAAATATTTATAAAGATAACCTAATTTTGCAACATAATGAAAAATACTTAAATATATATATAGATAAATAATAATATATATATATATATATATATATATATATATATATATATATATATATATCTGAAAAAAGGAACAACAACATAGAAACCATAACAGAAATTAATTGAATTTCATCATTTAGAACAGATATTGTGCAACCCCCGTTTTATCGACCTTTTGATTAGCTGTAAGCATTGCTAACATTTATTACACCGGCTTTTACGGATTCAGAACTCAGTTTTATAGCTAGAAAATAAATTCGCTCATAAGACACAAAAAGACGAAATTGTTTCTTCTTCGTTGAAGTCGTGAATTCCATAGCAAGAAATTTTATCCACTCTTAGTGTGTGTATATATATATATTCATACATACAGTAATAATTTATCAATTGTGTAGTTAAGCAAATAAAAACTCACGATTAAGAAAATTTAGACGTTTTTTCAAGTTCCATATAAAATAATTTGTCTCATAAAAACTGTGCGGGATAGTTATACTATAACAATTATTTAAGAAATTCTAAACTGTGTGGATTATTTATTTCATAGATTTTATTCAGTTTTAAGTAGTATTTTTTGTTCTTAATATAAAATGTAAATTTTAATTTTCTTCTAAAAAAAATTTATTATTTTTTAAATAAATTTATTTGGCAATATATATTAAAATTAAATATTAAAAATTATATGTTTATATATATATATATATATATATATAATATTCAACATTAAACAAAAAAAAATTGTGAATAAATATTTAAATTTTTCATATATACGAACCTAACTCTTCTATAAGTTATTTTAGTACAGAGTTTTCCTTATGTTTTAATAGAAACGAATTCATATTTATTTTTCTACATCATTAAATAATTTGACATATACATAAAATAATATCTTAAACTCTTTTTGCGTTATTAATATCAAAAACAGTCGTAGAAGATTTTAATGAAAACAATAGTCTAAGTTATTTAGTTAGAAATTTACAATTGATATTGAAACTTGTATAGAACAATAAAAACATATAATTAAAATATTACATTTTAAAATGTATCTATTGTAATTGGCCATTCAATGCAATATTTAATTATTTAAAAATATATATGATCTTACAATTTCTTAACAATAAAAGGTTGTATAAGATAGAAATTTTCGTTTCTTGTATTAAAAAGTATTTGTTTGTTATTTTATTGAAAATAATAGATTACTCTAGTTTTAAACTATATTTTAAACTAATATCATATCTGTTTCAATAATTAGTATCTATGTTTTACTTTATACGAACAAAATGTATATTTTTATTATTTTTAAAGACGCTAATATTTTTTTTTTTAAATTACAATGAAATTAAGTAAATGTCACTGCTAATGTGTAGAGTATATTCATGAAGTGAAAAAATATGCAATATTCATTTTGATATTCTATGAAAAAAACTTATTCAAACAATACCTAATACAGAGGAAAAGAAACTAGAAGATTGGCTTGGGCTTTAGGGATTTACCGTCTTGATTCGCGTAAAAGAATGTATTGTTGTTGCTCTTCATTGTCATCCCTGACAGGTATCTAGAAATTCGGCGAGAAGAAACACTAATTAGTGGCTTAAATTTAAATTTATCACTTGATGAATTTTGTAATGAAATTTACGCGTAAAATCATACTTCAAGAATAAAATATGGTGTAAAGAAAGCTTTTTGATCAAATAAATCTTTGTATAAACCATGTTTAATCTTAAAACGATATTTAATTAAAGTTATTATTCAAAAAAATATTTAAAATATTAGTTTAACGTATTAAAATATTCAATTATTTTAATTAAAAGCATAATACCTTTTATATACATAACATTTTTATATTTAATTAATTGAATTATTTCACTATAAACGACGCAAAATATTATAGTCAGATTTATTTAATAATAATTTATTATTTTTTTATATAACTTTTTTAATATAAATATTAATTGTTTTTTGAATATTATGTTTATCAAAAAGAAATATATATATATATATATACATATATTAAAAAAAAGCTAAAAATGAAAAGGTTACTTTTATTAATTATTCAAATATCTTTCTGACAAATTCGTCTGTTTAATTAACTTTATAATAAAATACAAAAAGAACGTCTATTAAAAAAATTAATTTTATATATGACTTTCTAAATAATTACCTAAATATTCATGAAAATATTATATACACAAAAATAACACAATGAATATTTTTTTTAAAAAAATAGCTATTTAAATATAAATTTAATTTGTAATTAATCTTAAAACGTTGAAATATTATAATAAACAAAAATTGACATAAAAAATTAACACATATACATATATATATATATATATATATATATATATATATATATATATATATATATATATATATGTATATATGTATGTATATATCAAAAATTCTATTTTCCATTACCGAAAGAGAATGCTCGAATCTTAAAAGATTGCATACGCAGTTATATTATTATTGTATGGCTGCCGACGCGTATAATTCCACCTCTTGTGACCTCTATTGAATAGTTCGGATGCTGGCTCGGTTGTCGGCATTAAGATCAAGAACAATACGCGTAGATAGCACTTTTATCTGACAACGCGATCTCGAACTCGCATCCGGCCCTATTGTTCCCGCAGACTTCGTTCATTTATCATATGATTCAACGGATCCCTGCTGAAAGGGGTCAATCACGTCAACGTTCGTCGTGATAATATTATGTCCTACGTAAGCTTCTTATTTTGTCAGCTGACACCAGAGTAATGATTTGTTTACACGTGAACTTTCTCTGGTCTTTCGCCCAATTGCCATTTCCTGAATTGTGTGCCAGTGTGTAATGAACTTAATATTCAACCGAGTTTTAGATAAATTTCAGAATGTTGTACGAAAAATTGTAATTTAACGTTTAACAAAATATTTTGATGAAATCTTTTAATTTTAACAGATTATAACAAATTAAACGCTATTAAAATTTACTTAAAACATTTACAAAAATATTTTTTTTTACAGAAAAAAGACTTTAGCAAATATTATTATTTTCAATTTGTAAATTACAATAGTTTTATGCTATTTTTTAATAAATATTTGTTAAAAAGATAAACATTTTTATTTTTAAAACCTTGTATTGTTAATATAAATAATAAATAATTGTTCAATAGTTGTTTAATTACAGTCACATATATATATATATATATATATATATATATATATATATATATATATATATATATATATATATATATATATATATATATATATATTTGAGATTATTTGATAATTCCGTGTAAAAATAAAAACTGCTTCATTTTTTTGAATAAATCGTTTTTATTTTTCAACATAGTCTCCTTTTAGGCTTATACACTTCATCCAACGCTGCTCTAGTTTGTTGATCCCTTCCGAATAATAGGATTTGTCCAAGTCTGTAAAATAGTCATTCGTTCCTGCAATCACCTCCTCGTTCGAATAAAATCTTTTTCCCGCGAGCCATTTCTTCATATTAGGGAACAAATAATAGTCCGATGGAGCCAAGTCTGGAGAATAGGGGGGATGTGAAACGATTTGGAACCCTATTTCTATTAGTTTTGCGGCCACAACTGCTGAGGTGTGAGCTGGTGCGTTGTCGTGATGAAAGAGGACTTTTTGTGGGCTAATCGGGGACGTTTTTCTTGCAACTCGGTTTTCAAACGATCCAATAACAATGAATAATATGCACCTGTAATGGTTTTACCCTTTTCCAAATAGTCGATAAAGATTATTCCTTGCGAATCCCAAAAGACAGTCGCCATAACCTTCCCGGCCGAAGGAATTGTCTTCGCCTTTTTCGGAGCAGATTCCCCCTTGATAACCCATTGTTTAGACTGCTCTTTGGTCTCAGGAGTGTAGTGATGTATCCATGTTTCATCTACAGTGATGAAACGACGCTTAAAGTCCTGCGGATTTCGCTGAAACAGCTGCAAACCGTTCTTGCAACACTTCACACGACCTCGTTTTTGGTCGATCGTGAGCAATCGCGGCTCCCACCTGGCGGATAGCTTTTTCATGTCCAAATGTTGGTGCAAAATATTATGTACCCGTTCACACGAGATGCCTACAGCACTAGTAATCTCACGCACTTTCACTCTTCTGTCATCCATCACCATATCATGGATTTTATCAATGATTTCTGGAGTGGTGACCTCAACAGGGCGTCTAGAACGTTCAGCGTCTCTTGTGCTCATATGGCCACTCCGAAAATTTTGAAACCACTTATAAACCGCACTAATCGAAGGTGCAGAGTCACCATAATGTTTATCAAGCTTCTGTTTAGTCTCCTGAGGCGTTTTACCTTTAATGAAGTAGTGTTTAATCAACACGCGAAATTCTTTTTCGTCCATTATTTGACAATCACTCGATTTCCTTGATTCCAACGATTGTCAAACACAAAGGAATAGACTAATATGGCTGAAACTTGATGTGTGTTTTTCCAAGAGGTGCTACTAATTAAAAATAACCTCGATATGCACCAGTGGTGCCATCTTTCGGAATTTACATGGACTTATCAAAGGACCTCATATATATAAATATATATATATATATATATATATATATATATATATATATATATATATAATTGTAGCATCTAATGAATGAATATTAATTTTGAATTAAATTTTTGTTTGAATCAAAATTTTTACTTATTACCTTAATTATTTATTGATCTAATTTGATACCATTCATTGATTTGAAATAAAAAGCAGTTAAATATTTTTCATTCAAATAAAATCTCTAAAAAATGATATTATTATTAATTACTTTTATTACAATTTAAATTTAATATAAACACCGAAATTCTTTTTTGTTTATTCCAGTATATGCAATAGGTGTTTGATATTTTAAAACATAATTTTTTTATATATATACAGTGATCAAATAAACTATTCATACCCGATGCAAAAAATATTTCTCTCTAAAATAAATGTATTTAAAATATTGCTAATGAAATTTCCTTTTGTCTATATACATACATATGTATACTCGTATACAACATAATTACAAAATTTCAATTTAATCGAGTAATTGTTCTTTAAAATATGTATATATTTTTAAAAGACACGTAAATTAGAGTCCAATAAACTATTCGTACTCTTAAATGTGTTAACATCTTTTTTATAAAAAATCATGGACTAATATTTAATTGTTCTTCCCTCTGCCTCAATAACGGCTTATAAATATTTTTCCAAATTTCAAAAAAAAAAAATGTTCATACATCTTTACTAGTTATTTCCATTTTTCTCAGTCTTTTATCAATTTCAGCCCAAAATTTTTA
>CP092089.1:20465125-20487625 GCA_029203775.1 Neoneuromus ignobilis | reverse complement strand
TGTTTTTTATGAATATGTTTTAAAAAAAATTAAGTATTTTAATTATTGTGTAATCAATTTTTCCTTGCAATAATTTGTGAAAGAATATATATATATTTAAATAATATGATCAGTTATTAACATATATAATTATTTTTAAAGATTTTAATTATTTTTATGTGAATTCTATATTTAGAAATTATTAAATGAATCTGGTTAAATGTTGTTTTATTGTAATTTTATTATATGTATCATAATGATAATAATACAGTGGTCATATAACTTTTTTAATTAGTGATAAATACAATAATTTCACATGACAATTTTGAAAATTTTTAGATTTTATATAAAGTAGTGTTTTTTCCAGATTTGTTCTTTTTTAAAATTAATTACCTTGTCTTTATCTTTCTCTTAATTTCTTGATAGTTATTGTTTATTGATGATGAGTTATTGTTTCTCTTATAATGTTTTTTTCTTGGTCTCTTAATTTTTTCTATTGATTTTCTTTTAAATATATTTGTTAGAAATTTGTTGTTTATTCTTATACAGCAGTTAATCTAAATTTATATAATAATTTAAGAGATTTGATAATATTTTAAAATTTAAAATAAAATTAGTTCATCTTAAAAAAATTTTGTAGATTTTTTTTGAAATTGATACATGTTTCATGTAAATTATATTTATAATTATTTACTTTCATTTTTGATTACCAGTAGCTCATTCAACTATTGTGTAAAATCTTAGTTCCACTATTTTTGATGTATCTCATTATAAATAGTTTTGGTATTTATAATATTAATAGATAATACTTGTCAAATTTCACACAAATAAATTTTCATCTTCAACACCACAAGATAGATATTAGAAAGTGTTCGACAGTTACTTATTGTTCACTTTGTTTATAACAACAAAATCTAAAGAGCATTTTGATGTTAATGCCTATCGTCAGAGAATTGTATTATAATATTTAGACTGATTTTTGGTCAAAACTGCTTATATTCTATTTATTATGTATTTTACTCTTTTTACTGAAATCATCTTAATTTAGTGATCGACATTCTTTTCCGTGAGACTTGTCATTTTTAAGTGAAAAGAAGTTATTTTTTAATTTTGTTTATTATTATTATTGTTTTAAAAATGACACAAATTCCAGATGATTAGTTACGTAGAGAAATAAAAAAATATAGATACGAATTGCATTTATGTAATAAAATAACAATAAAGTCAACCACTAATTTAAGATAATACGAGGGTAGTCCCATAAGTACCCGGCCTGACCTAGAGATGGCGGTAGTTGTTTGAAAAATATCACTGTATTAGAAAGTACACAATCTATAAAGCGCATATGTTTTAAGTTTGAGGACGCCACGTTGTTTAGTATTTGTTTGGCAGCCATCAATAGTGAACGTTTTCAGTGAATTTGTGAAAATGGAGAAAATCAGTCATCGTTACGTGATACAATACTTTTATTTAAAAGGCCTCAGCCCGACCAATATAAAAGCTGGACTGGATTCTACTCTGGGTGAGTCTGTT
Source organism: Neoneuromus ignobilis (assembly GCA_029203775.1). Lineage (NCBI taxonomy): Eukaryota > Metazoa > Arthropoda > Insecta > Megaloptera > Corydalidae > Neoneuromus > Neoneuromus ignobilis. The sequence goes on along the minus strand of CP092089.1, from coordinate 20,486,113 downwards.
CCTTCGTTTACAACAGTGAAATATTGGGTAGCAGAGTTTAAACGAGGCCGTACGAGCTGCCAAGACGAGCATCGCAGTGGTCGACCAAATGAGGTGACGACTCCAGAAATGGTGAAGAAAATCCACAAAGCGATACTGGATGATCGTCGACTGAAAGTGCGCGAGCTAGCAGACATAGTAGGCATTTCAAAAAGTGCGGTACATCGCATATTATCTGAAAATTTGGACATGAGAAAGCTGTGTGCAAGATGGGTGCCGCGTTTGCTCACACTCGAGTAAAAACAGTGTCGTGAAGATGTTTAAATTGAGTGTTTAGCGAAGTTTCACAGCAACAAAGCAGAATTTTTCCGCCGTTTCATAACCATGGATGAAACATGGGTCCATCACTTCACACCCGAGACAAAAGAACAATCAAAACAATGGACTGAAAAGGGAGAACCGGCTCCAAAGAAGGCGAAGACCGTTTCATAAGTTTCATCTGCAGGCAAGGTCATGGCGTCGGTTTTTTGGGATGCGCATGGGATAATTTTCATTGACAATCTTGAAAAAGAAAAAACTATCAACGTCGAGTATTATGCGAACTTATTGCAACGTTTGAGCGAAGAAATCAAGCAAAAACGGCCGCATTTGGCTAAGAAGAAAGTGTAGTTTCATCAAGACAATGCACCAGCTCACAAATCCGTTATTGCAATGGCCAAAATTAATGAATTAAAGTTTGAATTGCTACCTCATGCACCCTATTCGCCAGATTTAGCCCCCTCGGATTATTTTCTGTTCCCAGTGGTCAAAGATTTCCCAACGATGAAGAAGTGATGTCGGCAGTTAATGGGTATTTTGGGAGCAAGACAGTTCTTATTATAAAAAGGGTATCGAACTTATTGAACATCGCTGGGAAAAGTGTATAGAGCTGAAAGGAGATTATGTTGAAAAGTAAATATATTTTTTTCTAAAATTTTTGTGTTTTCTTTGTTGGGTCGGATACTTCTGGGACCACCCTCGTATGATAAAAATAATAAAATGCACAAGAAATAGTATATACGCAGATTTAACGAAAAAAATGTCTAGTTATTATAACACAGTTCTCTGATGATAATAGCATTGCTATCGAAATGCACATTAATTTATTATTGTCGTAAACAAAGTAAACAATAAACAAATATTAAATACTGTTTGAATCTTGTGATGTTGTGGGTAATAATTTATTTGTGTGAAAGTGAATTCGTCACAGTTTCAAAATAAATTGCACCTATCAAGTTATGATACTTATTAACGATCAAATTAACAAAATTAGTTGTAATAAAGACAATAGAAACTAAATAAAAATAATGAAGTGATTTTTTACGCGTGATAGAATTTAAAATTGAATTCCTATCGAAAGTTTTAACTAACCTAAAAACTCTCTCCCTCTCTCTCCCTCTCTCTCTCTCTCTCTCTCTCTCTCTATATATATATATATATATATATATATATATATACACACATGAGGGTCGTTTGATAATTATAGTAAATTTATTTATTGTTTAATTTAATTACATTTTACAATTTAGTTTTTCTTACTTTTTTACCATACTTATCAAACAACCCTTATATATATATATATATATATATATATATATTTCATATACATTTTTAGTTAAATGTAATCAGTACTTAAATTCTCTGCTCATTTTAAAATTTCTTTCATACTTCGTTTATCTTAACCGATATAATTTCATTTAACAGTTACCAAAAATTAAAAATAATTAAAATTTAAATAAAATAATAATATCGATTTCTCGGTCTATTCAGAAACTGAAATAGAATAAAACGAAAAGACTAAACGAAACAGATAACGCAATGTTACGTTCTTTTATTGGTTTGATTGTGTTCTTCTAAAAAGATTTCGTTCTTCATGTAATATAACCTAGATTGTTTGTATTTATAATAACAATTCTACAATTGTAATAGCCAAGTTCTTATACATGTACTTCTTATACACATCTCTTGTTTGTTGAAAAATCTCATACTTGTTTTCAATCGATAAAACACAAAAGTTTTTAAAATGAAAAATAAACTAATTTGAAGTTTTATAAGTTAAACATGACCAATAAAATAAATATATGCAACTATTTATTATGTTTTCTTTTGAAACTTCGTGATAGAAAAGATTTAAAAAAAATTACAAAGTTCTTTACACAACTGATTAATATTTTTCATTTTGTAATAATGGCATTAGTCAAATTAGGAAATAAATATTATGTTTAAATATAAAAATAATTTTCAAATTACTATAAATATTTCAATAATTTTATTAAAATAATTGTTGACGGTTTAAAAATATATATTTATGTTATCGTACTAACTTATTTCAAACCGTTGGTTACACTCACCACGTTAATTAGACGGGATGGTAAATATACATACATAAATATATATATATATATATATATATATATATATATATATATATATATATATTATAATTTTCATTATAAAAATATTTATCTATTTCAATAATTACTCTTATTTTTAAAATTGTTATTTATTAATTTCCATAAATAATCAATCAATTGTACTTATTATTTCTAATTATTTTACTACATTTTTGTGAACATGAGATGTAATTAAGGTAAAAAAATATAGTTATACAAATATGTAAATTACTCAACAAATATATAACTATTATAAAATTCATAAAAAATTGAAATGCACTATATTGTACTTTATTTTGTAATAAAAATATTTCAAATGACCTCATACCAAGATTTAGTACCATATAAAGAACTAAAAAATTTATTTATAAACTATATCATATACCAGCCTTTCATGCATGTTTGCTATTTGTTTTTTTTATTATAATATTATATTATATAAATGTTATTCAAAACGTATATAAAATGATAATATAGTTATAGAAATTTTAAAAACACAACGTTAAAAAAACATCACAATGTTGTAACATTGAGTCGATAACCACAAAAAGATAAACGTTGCACATTTTTTTATACTATTTATACGAGTCACATTTGTATCTATTGCAGCCGTGGTCTTTATTACCATATTTAAATTCGGCCTCCCTCATTCTGCATATACGAGGCAACTGCTCCACGGGAGGTCTGCGACAGTTTGAACGCAGTCACCGAATGTATGACGTCTGCATAACGAAACTTATACAATTTGTACGAGTGAAAATAATTGATTTTAATCAGGATCGTGCTTTCTGATTGCTATTATAAATATTTAAATATCATTAATATAATTCATATTAAAATTTTAAACGTGCACTGTACAAAATCGCTCTTTGAATAACTAAAAATATAACATGATATGCTCTTCAATATATATATATATATATATATATATATATATATATATATATATATATATAACCTATTTCTATCCATTACTAGATAAATCCCTCTCCCAAAATTTCCTATTTCAATCAAGCCACTGTTTACCTCTTTCACTTCCTTCCAACGAATTTTCTTATATATTCATATATACATATATTAGGCTGTCAAATATCTCCCTTCCGCCTTTTTGTCTTTTGAATTTCGCGGCTATGTACAAAAAAAAAAAAAGCGGAAGGGAGATACAACATATATATATATATATATATATATATATATATATATATATATATATATATATATACAAATTTTCCCAACCAAGTTCCATAAAATTTTCATTTATTTTAAAGTCTCCAAAATCACATTAGTAGAAAACAATTTAATACAAGATGATGTCCGAAGGGAACTTTATTTATTCTTTAACGCAAAACGAAGAGTTTTTCGTTAAGGTAATGAAAAATGAACATTAAGATGGGAAGAAGTTGTGAATAATAACAAAAAATATATTGTGGATTAAAATGTCAAATTTTGTTTCATTTCAATACTTTCTCTAAAAAAACGCATTATTTATGGGATTACCCAACATATACACACATAATACATATAATTACATATTAAAGCATGTATATGCATTTGATATTTAAAAAAAAAACTAGCAAATAGTATTTACATAAAATAAATAATAGATTATATAATATGTAAAATGAAACAATTATATAAAATTAGTAAATAGTATTATAAATTTCACTATTTAGATACTTTTTAAAAAAGATATTTGCCTTTAAAAATATATTTTGTGCAAGTTTTAAATTAAAATGATAATATTTAGAAATGTGTATTTTAAGAAAATAATAAATTTTTGATTTTGTATTAAGATAATCAAATTCTAAATATATAATCATATATTTAAAAAATCTGTTAGTTAAAATTCTCTACCGCTAATTAAGTCATTTTATCGGTCTATAAAATTTAAATTACCATCTGTAATGATGTCAATGTAGATCAAACTTTTTTAATAAAATGTTGTATTCTTTCATCTTGTTAAGTGGTTTCAAGAAAATGCAATATAAAAAGAACTGCAATGAATTTTATTTTCTTCTAACAGCAATATAAGTTAGATATTTCATTCTAATTCCAATTTACTACTAATAAGCATAAAATACACATTATTAAATAAATACTAAATTTTACAATAGTAAGTACTAAATTTATTTTTAAATATAATTAAATTATTAGAGAATATTTAATTAAATTAGTCTTTAAACTACGGATAGTTTTATTATAACCAAAATTCTAGAGAGTGACTCAAATGATACTGAATGATAGTAAACAATAGTAAACAACTAAATGTATATCTAAACCTTTTAATCTCATTTGGACCACTCTATACTATATTACAATAATTTATTTTTAAATAAATCTTATTTAATCCATAGACGTTTTAAAATAATTTAATAATATTAACAAATATTTTAGTAAAACTGTATAAAATTCAATTTATATACCTTTATTGAAATAATTTTTATAAGTTATCATTTAATTAAGTATATTTTAAGGTTTCTACCTATTTACGTTTACATTAATTTTTCTTTTAATAAAAAACACATGTGTTTATAAACAGATAAAAAACCTTATTTAGTATCAAGACATTTTTAATAGTACCTGGGGGCTCCGCGTCCTACTCACTTCACTCATCGATCCAGGAATTTTCTTCTAATTAACATTATAAATAAATTATGAAAAATAAACCTTTTAGAAAGTTATGTCAATGATTCTATGTACACGATGTTTAATATATATATATATATATATATATATATATATATATATATATATATATATATATATATATATAAGAGAAATTTGATTAAAATTTATTTTTTCCAAAAATCTATCTGAAATGTCTACCTGAAAATCTATCTATTTTCTATTTTTAATTCATTTTAATATTTCATTAAACTTGTATTTCTGTAGTTCTCGGAAAACTTCGAGAAAATTCGGAAATGAAATTTTTACATCATCCTAGAAGCGTAGGCGGAACACCATTCTTTTTTAAATAGAAAGATATTTAATATAAAACTAAATTTTTAGATAATACCAAAATATGTATTTTTTTGTAACTAAATTAAATATAAAAGAATAATAAATATGTTATTGTTGTATTGATAAAATAATATTACTTTTTTTAATATATATTAATATATATATATATATATATATATATATATATATATATATATATATAGCTTACAAGTAATAGTTAGCTTTAGACTGTCTTTAAAAAACAACTTTTATGTAATAAAAAAAACTATCATAATGGTGTCATATAACTATAATTTACAAACGCCTGAGTAATTCCCTATAGATGCTCGTTGGCTATCTTACATTTATATATTACCAAGACGACGCCTTCACGGTCTGCTCGTTTAAGATTCTTACGAACGATGACATCTTTAGGAATTAAACATCGTTCGCTTTCTATATACGTTTAATACAACTAGTTATTAAAATTTTATTCTTTTCATCGCAATTTTCCTCTCCGTTTATTTTTAATAATTGCGCTACTTTTGCATTCTCTAGGTAAACAATATTCATAGTATGTGCATTGAATATATTTTAATATAGAACAAAAATTAAAATTATTATACTATATTAAAATTATGATACACTTATTTTAAAATGTGAACATATATGAGTTTATATATATATATATATATATATATATATATATATATATATATATATATATATATATATAAAGGATTTTTCAATAAGAATGTCAGAATTTTAACAGCTGGTGGCAACTATGTTTGATTTTTTTTTAAATTCATTTTGACATTTTAACTCATTATAGTTTGGAAAATTATCGTAGAACGTTTAATACTTAAACAACGTTTAGAAATTGTAAAAACTTATAAAAATCAATGTTCGATTCCTAAAACGTATCGTGCGTTTCGTAAAACTTAACACAATCATCCAAATGAACGAGTTAAACGTTATTTAGTAATTTCAGGATCGGATTTTTAAATACTTTCATAATTGTTAATTAGGTTTAGAGATTAAGATGTAACATCAAGTACAGATAAACAATTTTAAATAAATAATTTATAAATTCTTTGAAATTTATATTTAAATTTAGATTTAAATTAAGAAGTTATTGTTTTGATAAAAATAGAAACTATTTTCTTTCATAATGTCGGCTACTTTAATGAAAATATTTATATTAAATTTATTTATATACATTTATTAATACAAACTTCAAAGAATATAAATTATCTTAACAGCTGCCTATATTTAACTTCAATCTATGACATGTACCTATGCTCTTGCTCTCAAATTTTTACAAGAATTAATTACATTTTTTAATCAGAATTCTACCATTAAATTAAATAAATTGGTATAAAAATTATGATATAATTAGAATATGATCTTTGGGTTAGTTTATATAACGTATTTATGACAATTATTTTATTAAAATTGTGTATCAATAAAATCTCTGAGATTTCAATATTAAATGTATTTTTTATAATATTGTGTAAATTTAACATTAAATTATACATACATAAATATGTGCGCATATATACATACATAAATATGTGTGTGTGTGTGTGTGCGTGCGTGCGTGCGTGCGTGCGTGCGTGCGTGCGTGCGCGTAACATGTAAATAAACTATTTAATTGTATTAGGTATGAAAACTGACTTTTTTTAAATTAAGTATATATAATGTTTAAATATATATAAAATATTTAATTGAAATAAAAATTAAATTATATACAATATAATTAAAATGGTAATTTTTGTTTCAAAAATATTTTTAATGGTTTAGAGGGAATTAAGTGATCAAATTGATTATAAAAAAGATGAATAACACTTTTGTACAGTATTAAATAGAAATTAAAAAAATATTCTTTATATGAAATAATTCACAAAAAAATAACTCAAAAATTTAACTATTTTTATATTATATATGTACTCAAATTTTAATTCACATTTGTTTAAAATTTAATATCATCTCTTTCTATTAAAAAATAATCGTAATCCATCTCCGACGTGATATAAAAATCTTATTTTCAAAATTTTCCAGTTTTCTGAAAATTTCTGAAATACAAATGTTATGAAATATCAAAGTTAACAAAAAATAAAAAAAAAGATTTTCAAGCAGACTTCGAATAGATTTTTGGACAAAATAAATTTTAATTTTATTTTTTTAGATTTGAATGCACATCAGATCATTAATTTATAATAAAGATCGTCTACACAGAAGCTTTCGAAACGTTTTATTATTCATAATTTATTTATATTGTTAAATAGAAGTAAGTACGTTAGTAGACAAGCAAAGCGAGTAGAAAGTGGAGCCCCCTTATATAAAATTTTTAAAAAATCATATTTTTTCTTAATAGATTTTTTACAAATAGTTCAAATTGTCTATTTATTTCACTAGAGAAAAGCGTAAAATTCAATGAAAAATAATTAACTGTTGAAAACAAATTATAACAGATCTCATAAAATATTTAAATATTTTCATTGGTCGATGTAAATTATATTTTATATTTACTTTGCGATATTTTAGATTTTAATTTGAGTTTACAAATATATATATATATATATATATATATATATATATATATATATATATATAAAATATACACTGTATATCAACCTGTGATATGTATAAAACGTTCTTCCTAATGAGAGCATATTGTCCAGTAGAGCGTGATGTGTTTTTTTTTAAAAAAAATGTATATAAGCGAAACTAAATTGAAGTTAACTAAGCTATTATACAGGATCGTAAAAATGAACTTATACTTCATGACAATTTTAAATCTGCCAGGAAGCTTATTACTGTCTGACCATCGTTATAATAGCTGCCCGTCGTATTTAAATTACAGTTAGTCAGTTATAACAATCACGTATGATTTCGTGATCGCAGGTTCACAATATTTGCTTGGTTGTTCCAAAGACGAGATTTCAGAACATCAAGGCTTTTCACATTGTCCGCGAGTTCTGTCATGACAAGTTAATTTATAGTTTTATTCTGAATGTGCAAAGTCTATTTATGACATCCGCGTCTGGCACTGAAACAAGCTTAGTGTTAAATTTTAATCCTTTACAGAAAAGGATTTTCATTCGCTTCTTCTTGTATCAAAAAGTGTGAACTGGATTTAAAATTTAACGTTGATATTTTTTTTCATTATTATTATTTATTGGTTTCTTTAATATTATATTTTGATATTAAATTTTATTAATAAACGGCGAATTGTTTATTTTAAATTTAAAACTTAACTTTTATAAGTATATATTAATATATTAATTACCAATAAAAGGACACTTAAAGGAATTAAAATTATTTATATAACATAATATTCATATTTCTGATGTCATTTTGAATAATAATTAAACACTATTTATTATTTTAATCATACATTTCTGATTTTTTTTTAATTTTAAAATGTTAATATAATAAATTTGAGAATTATTATATTTTAGAATCTGTATCATTAAATAAAATACATTCTAACGTTGATAGTATAATTAAATATACCGTCTTGGAATTACTATTTTTATATTTTTAGTTGAACATCAAATATAAATTCATTTTTAATATTAATACCTTTTTATAATGAAATATGTTTTACATTAATTTTCAACATGCAAAATTATTTTATAAAATTCGTTATATAATGAATTTCATTTTTAGAATAAAATGTCATTTCAAAAACAAATTTATTTTACAAAACAGTTATTAAATGCGAGAATATATATATATATATATATATATATATATATATATATATATATCCATATATCCAAACATACATATATATATATTTTCGAAATAAGTTTTTATAACTTGTTGAAAAAAGTATATCTGATTACCAGATTATGAAGTTAAAATTATATTGTATTCAAACATGAACTACGCCTGATTACTACATAATTTAACTAGAACGAGAAAAGTAAAACTTCTTAAAAATTCAGCCTTTCAGACTTCTGATTCTAAATGAAGTATATTCAATAGTACTTTATAAATATGGATTTTCAAACAAACTTTCGTATTTTGTTTGTATTATTTTAATTGAAATTTCATTTCATATTATTTTTATCATGCAATTAGATGTCAATGCACTTTATAATTTTCATTTAATTTGTAACATCAAACTTTGTATCGACAAATAACATATATCTTATTTTTATCTGCAAACAATTTATTGCAAATAAAATATATCGACAGTCTAAATGTACAATAAACTCATTGTGAGAAATAATTTCTTAATAAAATTACATAGCTGGATGATCAGTGAAGCAATTTTATTTCTTACAGTCGTTATATAAGAAATCTGATATTTGATGAAATTACTTTATCGGTTTTATAAGTTAATCAGTTTATTACGTTCAGTGAACTGTAATTAAAATTTAATATTGTCTAACGTATATTTTGGCATTTTATGAGAATGTCTATTTCATCAGAAATAATATTTTATGTTTTATACATTTTACAAACACAAATATATATATATATATATATATATATATATATATATATATATATATATAACAGGAAAAATAGGTATAGGCTATTATAAACAACATTAAATGTAGTTTAAACTAACACTATAATCTAAAGAGTTGTGCTTAATATTATTGTCTCTAGGGAATAAAACATGCTGGCTTGTTCACAGGTATATGATCAAACCGTTATTAACCCTTAATGGCACTTGCAGCGACATGGAAAGATTACTTAAACAACTGATGCTAACAAACTTACCGCAAAGTTGCAGTTGTGGATTACTTTGAGTGTCCGATAAACTTTATATTATTATATTGTAAAATAATTATATATATATATATATATATATATATATATATCATAATTTTAATAACATTTAAATTTAAAAATAATAGTTCTAATAATTATAGTGATTAATCAAAGATGATACTTAATTTTAATTTCAGAGTTTTATTCTGTACATAAAAAATAATTGATTTCTTTTAAAAATATATGCGAGTTGATTTTTGAAAATTAATAAAATATAAATAAAATATATAAGAACAATAAAAAACTTAACATTTATTATATCATGCTTATAGGACTTTAAGATAACTTAGATACCACTTTTTACACTTTTATGCATCGCTTATAAAATATTTCATGGACACTATTTTTATTTACCATTTTTTTATTTATTTGATTTAAAAGTAATAAAAAATGAAACAAAAGTCAGTGTTTGTAAATTTTCACTTTTAAATATTAATTAACAAAAAAAGTACTGTCATTTTTGGAATTAAAATACAAACATTTATACATTTTAGGTGAAATAACTTTATTGGCAGGTTGTTTTTGCTGAATGTATTAAGCATTTTTCGTAACTGTTTACTGTAAGGGTTTAACTTGTAGATAATTATAATGAATATTTTTTCTTGAATTGGACCAAACACAGAAAAGTATTTTTTTGAGTCAATTTTACTTTAGGTGTTTGTGTGAAACGATCATTTGATGAATCAGTAATAGCCACGTTTATAGTTGGAATAAAGAATACATTTTTCCACAAGTCAAAATTTGATCCAAAAAGTTTGGGTTTTCAACCGTGAAATAAAAGATACACAAATATAGAAATATTGTAATTTGTTATCGAGAGTCAAACCCTACGATTTTCTTAATTTTCGTCTCTTATCTATTTTATACAAATGATTCCGTATTGTTTTGTCACTTACTTTGAACTCTTCAGCAAGATAATGACTTATTAAATTCGAATTTGTTTCAATCATTGTCCGTAATCCATCGATATTTACATTTGATGATTTTCCTGATCTGGCTTCTTCGTCCTCTAATAATTCAATTTATTATCAAATTGTTTTGATAAAAGTTGTTCAGTTTAACAATTATATCATTTCTAAGAAGTGTTTAACAGTGATCACGTCAAAAGTATCAAAATATTGATGGTTTATCATAGAAAACCATGGAGGATACTAAGCATTATTTTCTGCATATATTGCTTTTTTTGTTTGATTAAAAGAAGACACCCACGGAATCTTACCGGAATATAACAGAAACTTACAGTGAATCGGTTGTATCGATCAAAATATGCGAATACTGGTTTAGCCGATTCAGAAGTGGTGATTTTGATGTGGAAAATAAGAAATATCCAAGACAGTCAAAAAAATTGAAAATACGAAATTGGATTCTTTATTGAATGAAAATTCAATTTAAACTTAAAAAAATTCGCGAAGAATCAGTTGGTGGTTAAGTAACTGCCAATGATCGTTTAAAAGGCATGGAAAGGTCCAAAAGGAAGGCAAATGGTTTTCACATTAACTGTCCGCGTTAGCTATAAAATATCACTACAACATTTACGTTTCATTACCTGCACGATTTAGAAAGAAGTAGTTTTTGAATCGAATTATGATCTATGAAAATCCTAAAAGAAAAAAATTGTTAGATAATCCTCGAGAAACATCAACATCAATGCCTAAACGCAATATTGATGGAAAAAATGTTATGGTTTGTGTTTGGAGGTATTTGGAAGATGTCGTATATTACAAGTTCTGAAACTCAATAAAATTGTCTCTACTGATCATTATCAACAAACTGAATGAAGAATTGCATAGAAAACGGCTACAAATAGTGAACAAAAAACGTAAAGTTATTCTTTTACATGACAATACTAGGCTACATATCGCGAGGACTGTAAAAGAAAAGTTATTGAAATTGGAATGAGAACTCTTACCACACTCCACATATTCTTCAGACAATGCACCATCTGTTACTACTAGTTCCGATTGACGGAACATGAGCTTCAAGGTGTGTTCTTCAAAATCTTCAACAAGATCAAAAAATAGATCAGTGAATGGCTTACTTCAAAAAATAAGTTGTTTTTTACCCTGGAACTTATTTGTTACCAGAAAGATGGAAAAAAGTTATTACAAGTAATAGAAATTATTTTGATTAAGATAAAATTTATTATTTTTTAAAAATAAATGCATCTTTCAATTGAAAAACCCTCAAAATTATTAAAGTTAAAATATAGAGTTTTTCAATAAGCACTTCAGAAGTTTAAATTGAAATAAAACTAAAAGTATTTAATCAATTACTTTTTTTTATTTTCAAGCATATTCTAAACCATTAATGATAGAATATAATTTCACTCATATGACCACCACAATTTCGCTTAACATAGTGCATTCGTTTAGTCCAATTTTTAGTCACTTTCTCATATAATTGTGATCCAATTTTATGAATTACAAATCCAATGTTTATTTTTAATGCTTCTGTTTTTTGTGGTTTATCAGCGTAAGCAAATAATTTCATACAACTCCACAGAAAATAATCCAATGGAGTTAGATCACATGATCTTGGTGGCCAATTTATGGGTCCATTTCGTGAAATAATGAATCCAATAAACTTTTGATTCAATAAGTCTATTGTTTCCGTAGATGGCACGAAGCATCGTCTTGTTGAAATCACATATCATGCAAACCATTTTCAATCATTTTTGGAAAAAAACTTAATCATAGTTTCGATAACGCACGCCATTTATTGTAACATAATTTCCAGCTTCATTTTGAAAAAAATATTGTCAGATAAACCACTAACAGGCATGTAACGCACATCACAGTGTCATTTTTTGTGGATGCAGTAGTCTCTGTTCAATGACTTGCGGATTGCTTTCACTCTAAATTCTATAATTTTCTTTATTTAGTGTTGACTGTAAATTTTGTGGAGTGCACGTTGATTTTTTTAATAAGTTTTTATGATTCCTAAGCGTTGTTTAAGTGTTTAGTGTTTCATGATAATTTGCCAAAATATACAGAGTTGTAATGTCAAAATGAGCTTAAAAAAATTCAAACATAGCTACCACCAACTGTCAAAGTTCTGACATTATTATTGGAAAAGTCATACACCTAAAATACATTTATATATACATACATATATATATATATATGTATATTTATATATACATATATATATACATACATATATATATATATATATATATATATATATATACATATACACACTATTATAACGTCTTTGAAACTGTCACTTGCACGTTTCAGTTGAATTTATATACATGCATATACATCGATTATTATTTTAATAATCAATAAATTAGGAAATGTTTATAGATACGTACATTAACACATGGTTGCTTACACATCAACATAAAAGCTCATATTAGTTTCCAATTTCTGATTGTTTCATATATTGCAAGAACGTTATCAATTATTTCTCCTTGATCAGAACTTTAAGTTTATATATTTATATATATATATATATATATATATATATATATATATATATATATATATATATATGTATTATATCGACAATACCTTGCGTAAACAGTTAAAGTGTTATTTAATTAAACAGCCTTGGGATATCATCCACGAGCAGCTACGATATAATCAGGGCATATGGCATGCGCAAGGATTTGAGTTAAATATAAATCAAGTGTATAGGGTGCAGCACATGGTACATGAGTGTTATTTAACGTTAGTCGCATTAGACATATGCTTCAACACAGGATAATAATTTTCAAATCGCATGTGTATCGTTTGTGACAACTGACAACGGTAATTTGTAATTGTTAAAACAGTAGTCATGTTTCATTCTATCCAATATTCGACTAGATTTTCCAATTTATCAACATTGATTTAAATCTAGTATAAATAACAATATTTGAAAGACGGAAAATAGAAATAATATCTAGTATTTTTAAAAATTACTATCGTATTTGCTAATAAAAATATTGAGTATCAAAAAGAACTTTATATGAACTTTAATGAGTAGTATTAAATATGTTTTTCTGTCTTCAATTCCGAATTGAGCTTTTATATTTTGTATATCTCTTCTACTAGTTTCAGATAATTTTTAAATTTTTCTCAATCCTTTAATGAGAAAAACAATGTTATATATCAACAGAATCAAACGCTTTTTCAAAATCCACAAATGACATACATAAGAGTCGTTCATATTTGTTGCATTTTTCTTGTAATCTTGAAAATGGTCCATTAAATTAAAATTTGATCTAAATCCTGCCTATTCATTGATAGTTCAATTTTTTAAATCTTTTTATTAAAACTTGACTAAATTTTTTTTTATATAGAAGAGAGTAATGATATTTGCGTATTATTTTTCAGATCTATTTTCTCTCCTTTCTTATGTAAAATTATTAATATACTGTATTTTTTCTTTTTTTAATTTTCTTTTTTCTTACGAACCTTATAAATATATTTTCAGAGTCTACAAGCGCTGTTTATCATCCTCCATATTTAATCAATTCTGTTGTGATTTCATCCTCTCTTAGTGCCTTCTTATTTTTCATTTCTTAACTAGTTTCTCAAATTCGTCTGTTAGTAAATCAAAAACAGTATATTCATCAGTGACTCTCATATTACTCTATATATATATATATATATATATATATATATATATATATATATATATATACACGCACACCCGGTCCCTCAATTTACGCGGAGTATCCGTTCCACGTGGATTTGTTTTACGCGAATGAAAATCGCGTAAATTGAGTCTGTCAGTACAATAGAAAAAAATATTGGAAATAAAAGCTAGTAAAGTTGTAGAAACACATATTTATTTCACTTAGCTTAACAAAAAAATAATGACGTTTTAGAAAACAAAAGTAGATAAATTTTATTCGGTGTCACTATCGCTACTGTAATTCAAAACAATCAACCTTTTATATATTTATATCGTGCTTTTATACGTTCAAGTAAGAATTTGCGTCAATCTGATATTTAATAAATTCCATGAAAAATTACATAAAATGAAATCTATCTGACCGCGTATAAAAAGTGCCGTGTAAAGAAAGTCCCGCGTAAATTGAGGGACGGATGTATATATATATATATATATATATATATATATATATATAAATGAAAATTAACTGATAAAAAATGTTCTTAATAAAAAGTACGACGACAAAACTATTAATTATCACAGCTAAGGAACATAAAATAATTGGAAATTTGCTTATACATAATACATTAATAATTTATAATTTAAAAAAAATTAAAACTAAAAACAAGAAAATATTAGAAATTATAATGAAAATTGAACTTAATTAGATACAGAAAAATGAAGAAGGTATAAAGTAAAACTTGATAAGTATAGTAGCAATTCAAAATCTTTAAATATTATATAGACTTTTTTCCGAATTGTATTTGACGATTGATTATTCTGAAACGATGTTGAAATTTGGAAATTTATAAATTTGTATTAGTCATCATTGTATTTCTAAAGTATTGTGAAAGAAATATAAAATGTTTATATAATATTAACATTTTTTTCATAAGAATAAATATATTAAAAATAATAATCATATTACAAAAATTATAAAATAATTATTTTTTTAATTTTGAATTATAAATAAAAGATATTGGCACTACATTAATTTAAATTTTAAATCGGATTTTATAAAATTATTTCTATCTTTTATAAAATTTTACACTTCATTTTTATAAGTTCTATCAATTTCATACAGATGATGCATATTTGATATGATTTATTTTTAATTTGAAGCAATTTATTATTATTATATTTAAATATTTGTAATTTAACTATATTTAAAATTTAACTATAATGTTTACAGTTTGATACAACTAAAATTTCTCTATTAACTCTTCTTAAACAATATTAAAAAAATAGCTTATTCATTCTCTATTTTTATAAGTTAGTTTATTAGTTTTAAAAAAAGTTTAGTTTTATATTTTTTTAAAAAAAAAATGACTGGTCATTAATGACAACTTTTGATGTTGTATAGAAAATTTACCTATTATTTTTATATGTATAATATATATATGATATATATATATATATATAGAATATAGATATACATAACTAATAGTAAATATATATATATATATATATATATATATATATATGATGGCTCAAAAGAGACTTAAAATAAGGATAAGAAGAATAATAAATAATAAGATAAATAATAAATAAAAAAACAATATATATATATATATAATATATATATATAGGTATAACAATCTCATTTACTGTATTTACCTGTATAAATGTTTATAGATAAGATTTTGGATTTTTTTATATTATATATATATATATATATATATATATATATATATATATATATATATATATATAAATCCGTGTGTATGTATTGTATATTTATATATTTTTATAATCAAATAAAATTGAGAATAAAATCTGTGCCGTTAATATTTCATAGAACAGAATGTGACAACTGTGTAATTTGACTTTGGTGGAAAATTTAGTGGCGATCAATCATAGAAGTCGATGAGGTGTTTCAACATTACTGACACCTATATACTATAAAAGCACGGCAGCCAATTTGTTACATACAGTTTGTTCGACAATGAGTTTATCGAGCTATGAGCTGTATGTAAAGGGTTGTTGCTAGTTTACACGCGACAAAACTTTATAATAAGTTGTTTGACACGCTACTTCAAAAGGGTTTTACTAAACATTATTGGTGATATTACCACTTACAATAACATTGCGACCACGTTCACAATGTTTTAAATTATAATAGGATGGTACAATATTATAGACAGCGGTAATCATTTTCCTGTTGCGAATAAAACTTTTGACGTAATGTGTATTAAATTATTCATGTTTCTTGATATGACAGTTTAATACTGAAAAAGACTGATCGTGTTTTCTGGAAGTAGTTATTGTGGAAAGTTTTAATATTTAAAATCCGTTTAAAAATTATAATTTTGAACAAATAAAACCTATAAATGACCTATTTAAACATAGACATTTTACGCGATTTAACTTTTTTATATTAAATTTTGGTTTTTAGTCAATTCTATTTTTAAATAATTATATACTGTTAAAGTGGAGATCAAAATCAAAGCATGTTTTAACTTTGCATAAATCAAATTTATATAAGCGTAAACATGAAACCCGTAGTAAAAAAGTAAATGAAACGAAAATCAATTTTCCTATAAAATAACACATACGGTGTTAACATTTTTTGCGTCGCTATTTGAATCGATTTTAATCCGTTCACATTTTGTGCATACAAACGCATGCATTTGAATGTGCTTGCTTAAGCGCGAGAATTTGCGTGCACACTACATCGATTCAATAAAAATTTGTAACGAATGCGTATTTTACATCAAATAAAATGTCATGTTATTCAGTATTGACGGTTAAGTTTTGTTGATAGACATGCATCGGCGGGGCGCCGCTTTGTCTATTGCGTGTTAAAACATATCGAAATGCAGACAACGTGCGTGCAAATGGTCACATACACGACACCACGAATAATAAAAACTCACATAAAACTCATTATTTGTACACCGGTATCTATGAGCGCCGACGTAAACATCAAATCAAATTATTTGTCCGTGTTTTTTTAATGATTTGAATTGAGCTTAGTCATGAACGATTTCTCCCTTGTCTTAAACAAAATACATGCATTTTTAGTGCATAATAAGTACTTCGGTTGTAAATAAGACATAAATCGTCAGTATTTTCACAATACGAAAAATATAAATAATTTATTACAAACATTTTTATATTAGTAAAAATTAAATAGAAAAAATGTTCAATTTTAACATAATAATAAATAATAATTTAAAAAAAAATAAAAGAATAAAAAAAATAATAAATAATAATTTCAAAATAATTTGATAATTTTATATTATATTTCAAAATAACGTGAAATCATATTACATAATCTAAAAATATTAAGTATAGAGTAATAATCCAAATGTGACGGCTAGATTTGTGTTTTAATAAAAATAAACATGTGTATCGTATGGGGTGTAGTGAAACATGTGTATAGTTTTTTTGGGTTCTTTTTAATAAAACACTAATTTAACGTCACATTTGAATGACCCTATATTTATTATATATTAGGTTGGCAAGTATCTCCCTTCCGTTTTTTTTTTTTTTTTTTTTTTTTTTTTTTTTAAGCGAAATTAAAAGACCAGAAAAGGGAATATTTGCCTATAATATAAGTCTTTTTGATCCTAAAAAACATTGAATCCCTATATAGTTCTAAATATATATATATATATATATATATATATATATATATATGCATACACATACATACATACATACATACACACACACACACACACACACATACATACATATAAAGGTGTTTTTAGGTAAGATAAAATTTTGATAGGGATTTAATTTTAAAGTTGTATCACGCTTAAAAAACTCTCTTTATATATATATATATATATATATATATATATATATATATATATATATATATATATATATAATTGTTTATTAAAAACGAAAAACATAAATATTTTATTTATTATGAACAAAATATTTATTATCATTTTTTAAATAGAAATTTGTTTTTATTTATAAAAAGGAACACAAATTCATTATTTCATAATAATCAAAATGAGTCAATATTTTTTTTCATAAAATACATTCAAATAAAAAACTAAAACTTTATATTATTTTAATAATACTTTAAAATAAAACAAACTTTTCACTTTATTCTCTCGAAGATTCTAATTTTCTCTCTTTAAATATCATCCATATATTCTTCATTTAACTTAATTATGATAAATGATAAACTAAAATCATAAGTCAAAAAGACAAATTACTTACATTACAATGAACTATCGTTGCATTTATGTCTAAAGTGCGGCGAGAATCATTAAATCAGTTCTTAATCTCATGTTTAACTTGAAATGTAATGATCACGTCTGGGTTACATCTTGGCACAACAAGGAATGGTTCCTATGGGAGTAGACAAACTTAAATTAGAAGAGTTTCGGCAGTATTCCGACGGCGATAAGCCCCAAGCACACAGGACCAGCGTGAGCGACCACGCGTGGACCCTGCTCTTATATCTGGATTAGTTTTGCGTCCCATAGAAACTTACTGCACAACTACGCTTCTACTGCATACGTGAATGTGAACCTACATGGAATTGACTGTCGAAATATTCATTTATAATAAGAAATATAAAGCACACGACGCATTTTAGATAACTTATTTTGTTAACTTTTGACAAGTTCTTCAAGTAGGCACTTCGCGTATCAAGTCTACCTAAAAGTTTTTGTACGTGGTTTTTATTAATACGAAAACCTTATTTGGGGAATGAGAAGAGTACTTTAAAATTTACGAATAAAAATAATTTTCTTATAAAATTTTCAAATATGTATATATATATATATATATATATATATATGTGTGTGTATGTATGTGTGTGTATGTATGTGTGTGTGTATGTTTGTGTATTTGTTTTAATTTCAATTAGTATAAATGATTAACTTTAATACAATCTAATAACTAAGCTCAATTACAATAAAATGATGACAATTTTAGCATGAAATGCAAAACTGTTCTAAATTGTTATATTTTTGAAAAATGAACACGAAATCTGATAATGTATCGAAATCAGGAGGGATTTGACCCCGTGATATTTGAAAAGGGATTGATATTGGAAATGATGAACATATTAAAATTGGTAGGTTAAGATGACATCATATATCTTTTGCTATTATACCTGTACACACGTCTTACCATGAAATTTTCATTGAAATAAAGTAATTTTTTAAATTTTCATGAACTTTTTTATATGATTTTTTACAATTCTACTCATAAATATTAATATGATTTTTTTTTTAAATGTTGATATTAAAAATGAGACAAATTATAAAGATGTTTTTGTAGGTTAGATAGAATTTTCGATAGGGATTGAATTTAAAGTTCTATCAAACTTAAAAATAACAATACTATAAAAGAAATACTATTAAAATTATTAAATATTTTATCATCAAAGTATAATTTTTAAATTTTTTTATATTTAAATTTCATGTTTTAAAAATGAGAATTTAAATACATTAAAATATAATTAATCTAAATATTTAAATGTTTTAATTTTTTGATAAAATAAAGCATTTTAATTTTAATGCTGGCTTAGTGTATAAATATATATATATATATATATATATATATATATATATATATGTATGTATGTATGTGTGTATTTGTGTATGAATAGTACTTAAAATAAATATTAATTTTTGAAACATTTTTCTTGAAATATTATATTTTAAAAATTATATTTATAACCTTTAAAATTTTGTAATATAAACATTTTAAATGCAATAGAAATAATATTAACGAATTTATTTATTAAGTAATAAGCATATATTATTTATTTATTAAGTAATAATAATATATATATATATATATATATATATATATATACATACATACACCCGTCTCTCAATTTACGCGGAACTTTTTTTACGCGATATTGACTTATGCAGCACTTTTTATACGCGGTCAAATAGATTTCATTTTATGTAATTTTTCATGGAATTTATTATATATCAGAGTGACGTAAATTCTTACTTGAACGTATAAAAGCACGATATAAATATATAAAAGTTGATAGTTTTCAATTACAGTAGCAATAGTGACACCGAATAAAATTTATTTACTTTTGTTTTCTAAAATATCATTATTTTTTTGTTAAGCTATGTGAAATAAATATGTGTTTCTACAACTTTACTAGCTTTTATTTCCAATATTTTTTCTATTGTACTGACAGACTCAATTTACGCTATTTTCATTCGCGTAAAACAAATTCACATGGAACGGATACTCTGCGTAAATTGAGGGAAGGGTGTATATATATTAGGTTGGCAAA
>CP092089.1:20427625-20455125 GCA_029203775.1 Neoneuromus ignobilis | reverse complement strand
AACCAGGACCAATACAACCCTATATCTATTACAGCATAAACATTGAGGGTTTCATACCCCGCCGCGCACAGAAATAGGGAAACCATCCTAATTTATTGCATGACTGCGCCAGCTATTAAAATATTTATCACAGCTTCGCGTGTGGGCAGTTACTATGAGGCATGCTGCAATCGCCCGAAAAAATATACCGCTTTCTTCGGTAAGCGAATGCCTTACATACCGTACAGGTCCACTCTGTACAAAAACTATATGAACTTAACATATAATTTATTAGTTTAAAAGTTCTGTGGCGATTGAACTTACAGTTGACTTTTTCAATGTAATTCATTTTTCAAGAAAATATGACGTTTTTTAATAAAAGTATTAGAAAGTATGAAATATATTTATTGAATTTACATAAAGAATAACTTAAAATTAAACTGTATGTCATATTTACACACACACACACACACACACACACACATATATATATATATATATATATATATATATATATATATATATATATATATACATACACTCATTCTAATTAAAATTTTAAAAGTATTTGTGAGAAATTAAAAAATATTTTTTGTAATAAAAAAACTGTTTTATTATTCCAAAAATTATTAACAAAATATAAACCATTTGAGATAAAAAAAATAATGACTTTTAAATGAATATATAAAATCTTAGAGAATTCTACAAAACAACAATGATAACATTATTTTTATAAACTAATAATAGCGTTTGAAAAGAAATGAGATCAAATCCCCTCAAAAAATATTACCCTTGTTTTAATAAGACACTGTTTAAATCATCTCATATATTGAATTTATCCTTAAAGTACTACTTTTCTTATTTTTTCTTTATCATTGTTTTTAAGCATAGATTTATTCTTGTTATTATTCTCAAATTATGAAATTTGGAAAAAATATGTTATTTTATTTGAAAGAAAATTATTTTTAAAAAATATTTTTATTATTTTAAATACTAATAACAATATAAATATTTGTTTCTCAAAAAATTATTTTGGTATAAAATTTTTGTATAAAATTATGAATAAAATGTTTTCAATTTTATAAACAATAATCAGTACAATTAGTTTTATACTAAAAAATATCTTAATACAAAATATTATATATTTTATAAGAAAATATTTAATTTCAGTTTTATATAAAAAATATTTTGTAAATATTAAGCATTTCGACATAGTTTTTATTTATTTATATTTGAATATTTAAATTTATAAACTTTCAGAACGATGATATTTTAAATATATTTTTTTTTGTTTAAAATGTTTTTTAATTAAATTTATCTATAAAAAGTACTGTTTTATAATTATGAATAATTAATTTTAACTTTTAATATGCAAATAAATATAATTAGTGATATAAATCCTATACCAATAATTTATAATCTTTTTACAATGTTAGATTAATGTACAACAATATTATTACTTGTTTTCAACTTATACATTGCAATAAAGAAATAACTCATTGTGTCAAAATATAGAGAACACAAGTACAGTCAGTTAAAACTGATCAAGTCAAATGTAGAACTTATTACCAAAGAGAATAATAATTCAGATGACTAATGATGGAATATTAGAGATAATTACTATCTCCTCTCGTGCATCATTAATTATCAAATGCATATTATCTGCTCGGGGGTTTTCTCCACTTCATTATTTCAAACTCTGTATACCGAGATCAGTTAATAATAGTTGATTTGAGAATGAAAATTTTAATAAATCATAAGATTGAATTTTCCATAAAAAGACAAGTCAAATATAATAAAATAACTAATTTCGCTTGATATATAAAAATGTTTTTCTATTATAGTGATGCGAATAAATTACTTCATAAATATATCAAAAAAATGTCTATTACAATAAAAAGTTGATTAAATAGTTGATTTAAATTTATATTTAGTATTATTTATTTTTCTACCAAATTAAATTATTATATAATGAGAAATAAATAATTTATTTATATATATATATATATATATATATATAAAATTATTTCTGCAAAATCGTAAATTACTGTATTTTCATTTTAAAAGAAAATTTTCAATTTTTTATAACGAAAGCGAAAACTGCGATCAATATTTGATACACACATACACACGCACATGTGAATATATATATATATATATATATATATATATATATATATATATATATATATAAATTGAAAGACATTGCTTAAATGAACCGAATCGAACGGCGTACAGGCAACCACGCGTACGGGTAACATATAATTTCTGGTTATTACTTATTCATCGAAGGGGACGTTTTGCACGCAAGTTATATACCCATATCAAGGGTGCACAGATCACACTCCGGACTTGCCTCACGTCTACACGCACATTCACTGTTCACTGATACGTCACGAAGTGTGACGTACATATTGACCTATCCATATCATATGTACATCGGTTTGTTATCAAAGCTGTCAACTTTTAAGCGAAACACACGTCAACGTTCCGTGATTTCAGTTTTGGATTTTCATCTAACAAATTCTCAGTATGAAATTAAATTTGATATCGTACCTTCATACTGTCATATTTTCAATCCTATTTTATAAACAATTATTAAAACGTATAACGATTTGAATATAAATTCTATATGAAACTTTTATCAATACTAATTTAATTGTAAATGAATATATAATTATACTACTTTTGAATAATAGAAGTATATAAATTTTTAGTATTTTTAAAAATAATTTATGTGGATATATAATTAAAACATTTTAGCTATGGAAAATATAATTAATACGTTTTAATAAATAAATAAAATACTCACGTTTGATTATTTATTAATGGATGCATATTGTATTATAGACTAAATAATACACATAATATTTATAAAAAAAGGAAATATCGAAATTGAATAGTTAATTTTATCATATTCTATCTCTTTTTCTCTGTATATATATATATATATATATATATAGATATATATATATATATATGTGTGTGTGTGTGTGTGTGTGTGTGCTTGCGTGTATGTATAATATAAAAAACTTGGTATATAAAAATAATGAACAGAAAGAATTTCAATATTCATTTAGATTAACTCTATATGTAATATAGTTCAATGGAATAAAGACGCTAATAATATTTCAGTAATTGGTAATTTAAAACCATAGTAATATTCAGGTAACCATTAGACGTTTTGGTACAGTCATATTATTAATTTTAATGCAGTAATTACGTTGTTCTATATTTTTATTTTTTAATAAATATTAAATAATGAAATTGAATATAATACTTTATATATATATATATATATATATATATATATATATATATATATATATATATATATATATATATATGTAAATTTATAAATATATGGAATATTATACTTTTCAAAATGTATTTTCGCTTCAAATATTTGTTTACTTAGACATCTTGTTTATAAAAAATGACAGAATGTATTACAATGTGTTATTACTTTATAAATAGTTAAATAGATAGTATTTACATAAAAATCTTTCAATGTTTTAATATCATTTTTTTAGAAAAAATAAATTTTAGTATATTTTATAAAAAATTGTTGTTCATTTAGTGATTATTTTAATAGTAATTCATAATTATATGAATAAATATAGTCAAAAATTAACATCTATTTAAAAGTTGTTATCTATAAAGATTTAAAAATTATTAACAGATAATGTTTAACATTTATTTCAAATTAATTATAAAATATTAGGAGTAAAGCTTGAGTAGAAAATTAAAATACAATCAAAATTAATTTTAAAAAAATATTTTATTTTGATAATAGTTTTATTCAACTTGACTGTTTATATATTTTATAATAAATAAAAATGTTTAATATTTAATACATTTAGTTGCCTTTTATTTAAAATACATTTTTTAAAGTCGTTCGTGTATAATGATAAGATAATTAGAGATTTTTCTTTACTATGTAATTAAATTATCAAATACAATTTATTAAATTTATGAAGGAACTAATAACATTTATGTCCAGTTGTTAGCATTAAGTAACTAAAAATTTAAGTATTTAATATATTTATATTAATGACAAATATTCAGTTCTACAAAGAATAATAAAAATTAAAACTTTATATATATATATATATATATATATATATATATATATATATATATATATATATATATATATATATATGGTGTCCAAATGTGACGTTAGGAAGTAATTTATCAATAAAATACAGTTTTTTTAAAAAAAAATTCATGTTTATTGGTATCAATGTAAAGTAGAAACATGGAAATTATGAATAGAATACAATGTTAGCCAAATGGCCTCTGTTACACGTCATCAGACGTCTACTCTTTTTTCGAAATTTTGAAGGACGCTTTACAATAAATGAGGCTGTATTTCAGTTATAGCTGCACGAATTTCATCCTTTAGTTCTTGAATAGTTGCTGGTTTGTTAACATAAACTGTGTCTTTTTTCCTATAAGAAGAAGTCTAACGGTGTTAAATCACAAGATATAGACGATCAATTAACATCACCATTTCAAAAAATTAAATGTCTATTGAATTTGCTTGTGAGTAAATCGATTGTCGCACAAGTTGTATGGCTTGAGGCATCATCGTGTTGAAACCACATGATACTGATTAATATCTTCGAGTTCTGGTCACAAAAATCTGTTATCATGCTTTGGTAATTCACCAAATTAACTGTAATACGAACACCTAGCTCATTTTCAAAGAAATATGGACCAATGATGTCTTCAGTCCATAAACCACACCAAACAGTGACTTTTCAGGATTTAATTGTTGTTCAATATGGGTTCTAGATTTTCAATTCTTCGTATGTGACAATTTTGTTTGTTTACATAACCATTTAATTGAAAATATGATTCATTACTGAAGATGATTCTGTTAAAAAATCTGCTTTTTTATTAGTACAAATTAACAAACTTATGGCGCAGAAATTTCTGAAATTGTTAATAAACAAATGGTAAATAATGGCAATTTAATATTTGAAATTTCATCAAATAATAGCCAACTTACTTCCTAATCCCAAGTTTAGACACACGATATATATAATATAATATATTGAAATAAAAAAATTTGGTAAAAAAATTATGTGTTATTTTTATACTGTATTATAGTGTACTTATTCACAAATCCACCTCTGCACGAGGAGCAAATTACCACTGAATAAATTAAATGTAAAAAGTATATTTTCATGTTTGGTGGTTACGAAACAAGAGTGATTAAACCAATTATCAACAATTATATGATTATTAACCTAGATATTTATGTGATTATATAGTGACCTATATATTTAATTTCTGTATTTATTAAATATATCAGTAAAGATAACACGAATAAAATTACTATTGTAATTAATTTTCTTAGTTTTAACTAGTATTTTCTGTTTAAACCCATTTATATATATATATATATATATATATATATATATATATATATATATATATATATGTATGTATATATGTATATGCAGAGAATATAACGGCATTAAAATTATTTAACTAGTTAAAGCAATACAGAAATAGTTATAAATAGACGTGGTCGGGATCAGAAGCCAAAACCCCAAACTAACCGACCTGTCACCAACCATATTAATTACAATGGTAACTCCTACTTTGTTCACGCGACAGTCTAACATCCATCTGGATAATACCCTAAAATTCTCTAGCGAGTTAGACGCAGCTTTAAGAAGAAACACTCCCGTTAATGGACATTACGCACGAAATGTACCAGCATGTACAATATAAACGTTTATTGCATTTAGATGCATTTTTAAACGTAAATTTAAAATTGCATTTTACATATATATATATAATAATAATAACCAAATATAATAAATATAATCAAACTATCGAATTTATTTGTTATATGTATATATATATATATATATATATATATATATATATATATATATATATATATATATTTATACTGGAATAGATAATTTCTTCAAAATATCGATGTTTTTTTTGTAAAGCTATCATAGCTATTAAAACCACCACTAACAAATATTTATATACTAATAATAAATAACTAACATTTTTCTCTCATTATTTTTTTTCTTACTATATAGTATAGGGTCATCCAAATGGACGCCTAAATTTGTGTTTTATTAAAAAGAAATATGTGTATAGAAGTGGTGTATAGGAAAACATGTGTATAGTTTCTTTTTAATAAAACACAAATCTAGGCATCCCATTTAAATGTCCCTATATATACCATAATATATTCTAATAATTTTTAAAAAAGTCAATTTTGTTTATAAGATCAAATAATTAAATATTTTTCTGCTAAAAAAAAACATATACAATACTTTAGAACATACCCCGAAAGTTCTACATATATAAAATTAACAATATTTCCACAAAGTTATAAATTCAGTACAAATGTATTTTTATAAATTGTAATATTCATGAATTATTATTTAGAAATATATAATAATCTTTTCTAATAAAACACTTTTGATAACAGTTTATATTTATATAAAAAGCTAATTTTAAATTAAAATACTAGAAATTTTTATATTTTAGACATATATACTAATATATATATATATATATATATATATATATATATATATATATATATATGTATAAATGATTATTGAGCTTAAGCAGTTAAATCATATTCTTATATAAACTGTTGTTAAAATTATATGTAAATTGTTTTTGGAAGCTACAATATAACATTAACTGTTTTATATTTTAATACTTCATATCATACTAATCTTTTTTTGTTTAAATATAGAAAAAAAGTAATTAAATAATTCTTGCACAAATATATACTCGATATTAGTTTTATACATCAAATATTTTTTGGAATATATTATTAGTATTTTAATCTTAAAAACAATAATATTTAAAATTCTTTTCTTATTTTAATTTTTTAAGGCAAACACTATTGTGTTTATAGTTTTAATACGATCTTTTTTTACATCATTATTTTTATTTATCATTTATAAATATTTATATATATATATATTTATAAATATTTATATATATATATATATATATATATATATATATATGTATGTATGTATGTATGTATGTATGTATGTACGTATATATGTATGTATTTATATAAATTATTTTTAGAAATATATTTTGAATAAAATTTTAATACATTATGATATTATATATATATATATATATATATATATATATATATATATATATATTTATATATATATATATATATATATATATATATATATTTATATATGCATATATATATATATATATATATATATATATATATATATATATATATATATATATATATATATATATATGTATATATATATATATATATATATATATATATATATATATATATATATATATATATATATATATATATATATATATATATATATATATATATATATATATATATATATATATATATATATATATATATATATATATATATATATATATATATATATATATATATATATATGTATATATATATATATATATATATATATATATATATATATATATATATATATATATATATATATATATAGAGAGAGAGAGAGAGAGAGAGAGAGAGAGTTTTCCAATAAACGCTTCAGAAATCTAAATGAAAATAAAACAAAAAGTATTTTATTAATAATTTTTTTTTAAAAAAAAATATATTCTATGACATTCATGATGGAACACAATTTACTTGATATGACCACCACCAGTTTACTTGACATAGTGTATTCATTTAATTCAATTTTTAGTCACTCTTTCACATAATTGTAGTCCAATTTCATGAATTACACGTTCAATGTTAATTTTTAATGCTTCTGTTGTTTGTGGTTCATCAACATAAACCAATTATTTCACATAACCCTATAAAACATAATCTAATGGAGATAAATCACATGACCTTGGTGGCTAATTGATGAGTCCATTTCGTGAAATAATGGACTCATTAAACTTTTGTTTCAATAAGTCTATTAAAGTTTTTACAATTTCTAAATGTTGTTGAAGTGTAAAAAGCTCAATGGTAATTTTCCAAACTATACTGAGTTAAAATATCAAAATGATCTAAAAAAATTCAAACATGGCTGTCATCAGCTGTTAGAGTTCTGACATTCCTATGGGAAAACCCTATATATATTGTACTGCTTAATGATTTTTGAACAATATGTTATAATTGGTAAAATGAAGATAAAATCATTTACCATTTGATTCATACACTTTTAAAAAAGTATTAAAAACATTAATTTTTATCATGTCTTAAAGAAATATTGAAAGGTTTATAATCAAATGCATATTATAATTATGTTATTCCATTTTCAAAATTACTAACATATATAAATTTTCCTTTCAAACATGATTATTGTATTAAAAAGATAAACTATATTATAAAGTTTCAAAATTAATATAGCATACTTTATATTATTAACATAAGTGAAAATAATGTTACACTAACAGAAATTGCTCTATAACAAAATATTATTAACAAAGAGTTGTACATTTCTTCCAACAAAAAACATAAAACCTATTAAAATGAATTTATCTCTAGAAATGGTGTTTATTGGCAGCTATATCTTTGTAACGAATAGACATTGAGAAACTTTTACATCAAAATAAAAACATACAAATATCATACTTCGTTGTCAAAAACAAAACTTTCAGTAAAGTTTAACACATAAAAAGATATCCGTTTCGCAAACAGATAAATGAACAAACGTTGTATAAAACAAGAAAAGTGGACCAAAAAATGTGTATCATAACGTATGTTAAAAAGTAATAAAATTAAGATAAGTTTTATATACAAAGTCTTTTATGATTTTATAAAATTATTGTAGTTTCCTTATTTTTTGCATCAAACTTTTGTCATAATGATTATATATATATATATATATATATATATATATATATATATATATATATATACACATATGTGTGTGTGTATGTACGTATCATACAAATTTCATAATATATTTCAGTATCGTTTGGAAGAGATTAGTAAATTCTAAAACGTAAAGCATATTTTCAAAGAACAAACATCTATTACTTGTTCAAATTAAATCTATTGTTTATAATTTCAGTGTATCTACGTGTACTTCAATTAATAAATGGAAACTCACATAATTAGATTGAATTTTAAAACAGTAATCTTTGTATTGAAAGCAATAATAAGGCTTCATTAAGAGAATATCATCATCTTAAGTCCATCAAAGCATTCAGATTATTTGCTTACGTTCTATTAAGATGTATTATTTATTTTGCAAAGAAGAAAATGTAATTAATAATAATTAATGATAATTTGAAAAGTATTAGAATGATTTTTTTTATTATAGTAATGTATACTTTATACTTTTTCCTTAGTAGATAAGCTTTAATAGAATAAAATTAATGTTTATGCTCGTTCTAAGTATTGATAATCTCTCGTTTGAATAAAAATTAAAATAGTAGTTACTTTCATGATTAGTAGATAATGGAAAATGTGTGTTATTCTACAATGTTGAAAGTTTATAGTACAATAGTTCGTTTTAAATATAAAGTGACGAAAATCGTTTCTAAGGACGTGCGCAATAAAAGAAATAACTTGCATCTGATGATTTCTAAGTAGTAAATAGGGAACTAAAGGAGCCAGATGCTAATCAAACCAGTTGAAGTAGCGTGTGAATAATTCTCTCTCGTTTCGTGGACGAACGACATAGCGACAGTTACATTTAGCGAACGAAAATACAATTTATATATGGCAGCGAAGTGGCGTAATTGAAAGGTGTCGGCGGTATACGCAGGAGCCTGGGACCGCCGCTCCACGCAAATGTCAGAGACCGAACGTAAATTCAACGTGTCTCAAACTAATTAAAGTAGTTAATTTCACTTCCGGAACAAATGCGCACCATTATTCTATTCTACTATTGGGTACGTGCTACTTACCTCAGTGTAACAGCCACAATAAGTCTCGGGTCGCGGGAGGTTGGCGCCGTTGTTGGCGTTATTAATAGACGAACTGCTCCGTTTTGGGAATAATCTTTTCCTCGCGCATTGCTTCGAATTATTGGTTGCATTCAAATTAGTACCGAGCTGTTTCGGTTACATTTAATTGATAGCCATGTTTATGTTACATTCAACAGAACATATAATTCTTACCTCTAACGTTACCAAATGGAAAAGTTATAATGAAATGTCTGTCGTGTAATAACAACGTTTTATTTTAATCTGATTAAACAAATGTTCGTATATGGAAAATTTAATAGACGATTATAATTTACAATAAATAAAATAATGAAATTAAGTATTTTACTTTTTTTTAGAAAAAAAACTTAATCATAATAAATTTAATTTACTAATTGGCTTCAAATAAATATTTAATATAATAAAGTATAAAAAATCGTGACTTAACATATTTCACAAAATATTTTGTAACAAAAATGTTTATTTTTTAATGATTATTCTATAATTATACTTTAAAACATAATGTGATGAGTTGTACAATTTCCAGTAATAAGTACATTAAATAATGATTAAAATATTTTAATTAATAACGTTTAAATTATATGATACTACAAACTGTAAGTAAAATTAGTTTCTTCATGCAAAATTACAGATATTTACAACTTATTCCAAAAGTTATATAAACTGTATACGGAAAACGTGAAATTTAAGTCAAGTAATAAATCTTTGTAATTCTAATTAGTTTCATATTATTCCATTATAATATATATATATATATATATATATATATATATATATATATATATATATATATATATGCGTATAGATACAAGTAACAAATATTTATCTTACAATGTACATTTATTTAAAGTTATGCAAAGTTTTGAAGTGCGTATGTACAACATGTAAAGCATATAGAAATTATTAAGTAGTTACGATAGTACACTGACAGGTTGTATCAGGTGTATATTGTTACAAGTTAATATCTTCTATGCTTCAGTAATCTTAGTTGAGTAGTAAACATATAATGACCAAAAGTATGACTTGATATAATACGTATTAGATATCACATGTTCCCATTAATTTGCGATTACAAAAAATAGAAATTGTAGCTTCCCTGTAATACTTATTTTATTTTAATTTTTTTAATATATAATATATATAATATGTGTATATATATATACATATGTAAATATATATATATATATATATATATATATATATATATATATACATATACATATACACCAGGGGGCTCCGCTCGTCGACCCCCCGAGAGGCTCTTCATTCTGCTCGCTTTGCTCGCTCCCCACGTGAAACTTGCAATCATGAATAATGTTTATTTGCAATTAAGAAATCATCGTTCACATATTATATATATATATATATATATATATATATATATATATATATATATATATATATATTAAATAATAAATAAAATTTAAAATATTTATTATAAAAAATTCATTTACAGAACTTATATACAAATATATTTTATATAAATAAATAAATCACATGAAAATCATTATTTTTATCTTTATTAGATTAACAAAAGTTACTAATTTTAATTAATGTTATGTATCATTTATATATGACTTTTAAAATCAATTATAATTTTTTCTTAATTTTTCTAAAAAACTATATAAGAATTTTTTGTACTATATGATTTTTATAAATTGTTTTTTTATAAATCCATTTAAACTTTTCGTTCTTATTATATATATATATATATATATATATATATATATATATATATACACACACCCAAGGTCGTTTGATAAGTATAGTAAAAAGAAAGAAAAACTAATTTGAAAAAATTAATTAAATAAATTAATTAATTAAACAAAACAATAAATAACTGTACCATATTTATCAACAGACCTCCCTATATATATATATATATATATATATATATATATATATATATATATATATATATATATATAATATATATTATATATATATATATATATATATATATATATATATATATATATATATATAATATATATATATACATATATATATATATATATATATATATATATATATAATTTATACATATAATTATATATTATTTATAACAATAAATAAATGTACCATTTATATATATATATATATATATATATATATATATATATATATATATATATATATATATATATATATATATATATATATATATATATATATATATATATATATATATATATATATATATATTTCCAATTATCTAATATATAGGTGGCCTAAATAAGACTGAAGAATACGAATTGAGACTAGAGGTTACATACTTCAATCTTATTTGAGCCACCTTATATTTAAAATTTACAAAATAATTTTAATTTTTTAAAATAAAAATTAATTTCATTCATTTATTAGTAATACTTTATTCAAATTCATGTATTTTTTTAATTTGTTATATATTTAAATATTTTTCATTGGATTCAAATAATAATTGTTTGTTTATTTTTCTGCAAAGTAAATATATGGCTTTCCAATAATCCCTTCAGAAGTTTAAATAGAAATATTTTGTATATATGTATATATATATATATATATATATATATATATATATATATATATGTCCATATATACGAGGGTCATTTGATAAGTATGGTAAATTTATTTACTGTTTAATTCAATTAATTAATTTATTCAATTAAATTTTTCAATTTAGTTTTTCTTACTTTTTTATCATATTTATCAAACGACCCTCGTATGTATGTACATATGTATGTGTGTATGCGTGTGAGTGTGTGTATGCGTGTGAGTGTGTGTATGTATGTGTGTATGTACGTATGTGTGTATGCGTGTGAGTGTGTGTATGTATGTGTGTATGTATGCATGTGTGTATGTACGTATGTGTGTATATGTGTATGTATGTATGTATGTTTGTATATATTTATTTATATTGAAATATACATGTACGTTATGAATACAAAATAGATTTATTAATAAAACAAAGAATCACCTGTTCGTTTCTGTACACGAAACATTTACATTTTGTCATTTATCTTATTTGAACGAACAGTTAAGTTAAAATCAAATGTAATAGTGAAATGAGTGGGGTATACAGACGAGGTAATTAAAAAATCACTCTTGTTATGTATTCCGTTCTCGTTGACAGGTTAAACACGAAGAGTAGTTTAGCTGAGTGGCTGTTGAATAAATAAAGGATGATTTGTCGGTCTCTTTAGTTTAGGAAACAGGGGGAAACGAATCGTTGACAACGACCAACTACTTTAACTGAATCATCAATACCAAGGCTAGAAAGAAAGATAAATAATAATACATATCTTGCTGATTTTTCATGTATTTAAATAAAACGAATTGAAAATATATCAAAGTAACAAATGTTACTTGTGATCATTTTTCAACTTGATAAAATGTTATACAATATTGTTTGAACGTCGTTTAAACGAAAGTTTGTTTTGTATACAATTTGTATTTAAAATTTTCCATCTCGTTTACAGAATGTTGTTGGTAAATAGAATCGTTCATGCTCTTATCTTTTTCTAAAAGACACAGATATTTGCCTATTCATTAACGTCTTTCTATACATCTACGTTATTTACATAAAAGAATCTAAAGTTGTGTATTTTGTTATTGAAAGCGAAGCGAATAAGAAATGCAGCAATATATTGCATTGTCGAGAATTAATTACTAGAACTATATTAGAATGCTAATTTTATGATGCTTAAGAATGGGTCGTTTATTCTATAAAGAATTGTTCTTTGGTTCTGAGAACAATGTGTTTGCAAATGAAAGTTTTCTGAATACTACAAACTTTTCATGTAATATTTTTCAAAGTTTGTCAGATGTTATATATATATATATATATATATATATATATATATATATATGGAAGTTTAGATATAACTTAACTTATTTTAGTTTATTGCAAAATTAATTAGTCATATTAATTTTTAGTTAACTATTACAGCAACATGGAAAATAAAGTTAATAATAAAACATTAAAATGTCTTCAAAAGATTAATAAAAATAGAAATATTAAAATTATATTTATGAAAAAATTCTTCAAATCTATTTAAGTCAATTTTGATAATCTTAAATAGCTGATTTGTTTCTAAAAAGCAATAAATTTTAAATAATATATTGAAATTTAAAAATAAATTACTCACAAAGTTTTAGTCATATATATATATATATATATATATATATATATATATATATATTATATATGTATATATTTCAATCACCAATCTTATGATTGGTTTGTTACAATTCTCCAAAGTCCTCTGTTGTTCATCTTTCTTTCATGTTTCTATAACTACTAGATTTTATATCTCCCATTCTTTATTCTGTATAGTTAAATCTAGATTTACCTTCATATTTTTCCATAGTTGCCTCTAATACACTTTTAAGTTAGGTGTTGTATCTTATCAAATGTTTTCTTAAACTTCTAACAATCTTCTTCCACATAAATTTCTTCTCACCAATTCTTCTAAACTTTTCTCTCTATTTGATATTTACCTAACCATTTAAAAAGAGTATATTTTTTAAATCTCCATACACCAAAAACTTATATACATCTATTTTTTCTACCAAAATTTTCCATGTTAGCACCCCTATAAATATCTATAGCGTATAATAACTTCAAAGAAATTTTTTCTTATTTTTAGACTAATATTTTTTGATATAAATAGTCGTTTTTTCAAGTAAAAACATTTTTTTGCCATTGATATTATGTTTCTTATTTCTCTCTACTTGTTACATCTTTTGTTATTATCAATGAAAAGTATTGATATTTTTCCAATTCACACACAAATACACACACACACACACACACACACACACACACATATATATATATATATATATATATATATATATATATATATATATATATATATATATATATATATGCATTTATGTTTTGACAAAACTTATATTAACTAAATTATTCTCTTTATCTGTAGTGGTAATTTCCATTTATATATATATATATATATATATATATATATATATTAATGCATATATGTGTGAGTGAGTGAGTAAGAAAAAGTTAATGTATTTGCTCGTAACTGTACGTATAAATGTCAAAACAGTGTACGAAAGCGATAATCTGCGATTAGTGAAATCTATTTACAATTGAATCAAATTGCCATATTTAAAAATATTCGAAATTTAATACATAAAAACAACGATCAAATAAAAAAACAAGACCAAGCCAACACATTTTCGAATTAACATGAAAGAATGATTAATACATTTCATAACAACATCCAATTAGCAAACATCACAAACGGAAACATCGGCTACAGAAAAACCAATAATGGAAGAAAAATATCACGGAAATTACGCATGTTTATGTACCCCACCCCGATAAACGAATGATAAATGTGATATTGAGTGCGTGTCATTGTAGCAGACCGTGATTATTTTCACTTTTAATAGTGCAGTATATATGTATATAATGTGTGTTTTGTCGTTACGAATGACTAATTTAAATGTTATTGTTATTTCTAACCAATCGAATAATTTTTCAAATCGCACACATAGAAATGTAATGAAAGCATTACATTAAATATTTAAATTACTTTGATCAAAAACAGTTATTTTTTTATATGAATTGACAAGTATTAATTTAATTACTTTTATTATTTATTCATATAAAAAATATACATATCAATTATTAATCAAAAAAGGTACCGTAAATTTATATTTACCATTTCAATTTAAAAATAGTTAATTTGTTTTAATAATATTTTAATATGACATACATTGATATTTTATTATTACAATTTAAAGTCTGAAAAAAATGTAAAATTAAAATACTTGAATTTTAACTTTTTTATAACCAATAATATTTGTTGAAATTATATTAAATATTTGTTAAAATATTTTCGATTTATTACTAATTAACATTTAGGTTAAAGAAATAAAAATAATATTCAGAAATAATAAAAAAAATATTTTATTATTCAATAATATTGGATTGAAAATATGTTCAATGATGCTTAAATATTAAATTCAATTCAGTTGAATACAACATTGTCAATATTCTTGATTAAACAAATGTATTTAAATCACAAATAATTATAATGGTTATTAAAATATGATAAAAATATAATATATTCTGTTAAATCCGTGTTAATAAATTTGATATTGATAAATGTATTTTTAAAATATATTTTTTGTTGTAATTGGGGTTGTCTAAATGAGACTATAATGTTTAGATATATATTTACTTGCTTACTATAATTTACTATTCTTCCATACCCTTCATTCTCATGTCGATCACCTATATATATAAATATATATATATATATATATATATATATATATATATATATATATATATATATTCAATGTTTTTATATTATAGAAAAATGATAAAATAAATATATAACAAATAAAATTATCGAACCTAGATAGAAGTTGCACAAAGTTTAAAAATAATATTTTTTAGTTTTATTTGAAAATTAATAATTATCTAATTAAAGTGCAATAGTTTATATGTTTAATTGAATTAAGTTAATAATAATTTTCTTAATATATTTTTTTTATTTTTTTGTAATTCGTAAATTGAATTATAAATAAATATATAATAAAATCAAAATTTCATAATAAAAATTCTCTTATAAAAATATCAACAACAATTCTTTGATTTTGAATTTTTTAAAAAAGAATACACTTTATAATATATATATATATATATATATATATATATATATATATATATGTTGATAAAATAAAACAAGATAAAAACTTGATATAAATCACAAGAGAATATAAATTACATATTTATGCACAGCTATAAAAATGATTATTTTTAA
Organism: Neoneuromus ignobilis; assembly: GCA_029203775.1. Classification (NCBI taxonomy): domain Eukaryota; kingdom Metazoa; phylum Arthropoda; class Insecta; order Megaloptera; family Corydalidae; genus Neoneuromus; species Neoneuromus ignobilis. Next base: position 20,438,428 of record CP092089.1, on the reverse strand, counting down.
ATTGAAAAAATTAATATTATTATACACGCCATTTCTGACCATTAAATTTCTCTAGTTTCATAAAACATGTTAATAAAGATTCAAGTGAACTCGTCACCAAACTATATAATGGAAAATTACAGTAATGAAACACGAATAATTAATCTATATAATGAACAGCCAGGAAACATTCTCTGAAATTTGTCAAATAATACATTCATGATGGAATTAAAATTTTGTGATTGTGCATACAATTTAAAAATTGATCGTTATACAAGCGACGAAGAGTAAATATAATTTATGTACAACGTTGAGATTTATTTATACTGTTGTGTTTATATATAAATATATATATATATATATATATATATATTAGAATGCATCGATTAATATTCCTGTTTTAAAAAATGCACGAATACCAATCAGATAAAAACAAACGTGCTTGTGCATAAATTATACAAGAAATGTACAAAACATGCAATCAAAGATAAAGTGTGTATTGGGATATTTAATATATTTACATTAATTTTCCAAAATACAATGTATATATATATATATATATATATATATATATATATATATATAAATTATTATTATTTGACAAAGAAAAAGGTAAATAAGTTTAATCGTTTTGAATTTTAATGAAATTATTCAATTTTATATTTATGTAATATTAAAAAGACTAAATGAAAATTAACTGATTTAAAATCATTCATATTATTTTTATTCTTGTGATTTTTATTTTTACTGATTTCTTTAAAACTGAGTTCTATTTTAAAATTATCTCCAAACTATCTATTAGAAATTTATTTAAATACAGACGAATTTAATTGAAAATTGGTCATAAAGTACAGAAAATATTATGTTTTCGAACATGAAAAGCCAAGATATTTATAATAAATACACAAATAAAAATATTGAATTTGAATTGAAAAACAATACATGTAATTTTAAGTATGCAATGCATTAAGTTTTCAACTTATATGTACCCAAAGAAGTTTTAATAATAAAAATAAATAATTCAGTATATGTCTTTTTTTAGTTACTACATTACTAATACATTAATATGTTAAAAATCAATAAAAAATGTTTAAAAATAATGAAAAATTATTTAAAATGTATTTCAATATTAAATTTTCAATAAAACACAAAAAATGAAATATGCTCGATAAATATTTTTATTACAGCATAAAAATTCAATCATATTTAATTCCACTAATATTTATTTTCGAATAAAATTGCACAATCAAATAATTGTAATAAAATTTATATCAAATTTGGATCAATAATAGTTCATATTATATATATATATATATATATATATATATATATATATATATATATATAATTATGCAATATCGTTCAAGAACATGTAATGAGGAGAAGAAATTTTGAAAATAAAGGTATAAAAAAATGGGGAATATCGGTTGCATGTACGATTTGCAAACGACGTAATATTATATTTATTATTTTAAATATTGTATATGTGAAAATTTAAAAGAAAAAATACTATTGTATTTGTAATACTTTTAGAAGAGAAGAGATTTTGTCTTCAAATATATATATATATATATATATATATATATATATATATATATATATATATATATATATAATAAAAATCATTCTCAACAGTTTTGTAAAAAAGAAAATAAATATTTAGAGGGTAAATAATTAGAACAAATTGATAGAATAAAATAGGTAAGAAAAAATAGAAATTATGATGAAGATTTATAATCAAAGATTGAGTGAAAAATCAGAGCATGAAAAGCATTTGGAAATATAAATAATACAATGAAGAGAAAAATACTGTTAAGCTTATTAAACAGAAAGTTGATATCCAATATGTGCTACCTGCATCAACTTACGAGTCAGAAACTTAGAAACTGAATATAAAAATAAAACATTTTTTTAACAACTCAATTAAAGATAGAATAATATTAAGAATTTTCAAACGTGATCAGCAAATCTATAAACGAGTACCAGATCAAATAGAAGTAACTACTATAATAGAACAAATAAAATCACTGAAATGAATATGGGCAAGATATACAGTAGACTCCCGTATAACGCGACGAAAAAATTGCGACTAGTTCTCTTACAGCGCGATAAACAATCCCGTATTACTCGTAAGATAAATTTAACATTTTCACATATTTATGATTTTTTGTTCAGAAAAACAAATATATACATTTACCTGCTGTTTATATATAAACAGTGAAACTGACAGTTTTAAAAAAGTAACTTTTAAAAAACATTTTTTTTATTTTCTTTTAAGTTTAAAGAAAGTAAATTCGGTTTAAATTTTATTTGAAAACAGTTTCAATTTATAGGCATGTTTGAACTTGCATAAATTCGTCCGATAACGCATGTCTCGTATAACGCGATTTACTATTACGCGGAACGTATCCTTCGCGTTGTAAGGAAGTACACTGCATAGCAAGATGGGAAGGTAATAGATGGATATAAATCATTATGGAATAACCAAGATATAAAAGGAGATCGAGAAAGAGACATTATCAAGGATGAAGGGGTGAAATTGTGAAGCATAGTATAGGTAGAGATTGAATGAGATTAGTAGCAAACAAAAAAAAAATTAGCAAGTAAATATTTAAAAAGAATCAATAATTCAATTCATCTCAAATTGACTTCATAAACCTTTAAAAAAAAATTTCAAACACTTTGACATAAACGAAATAATAAATAAAAAGTCACTTTAGTTCATTTAAAAGGGCACGAATCTATGAAAAAGAACCATGTTATAAAAAAACATAAATAACACCTACCCACTTAAATATGACAAATTCCTTAGATACAGACATGCGAATAGATTTAGATACGTATTACACTTGCGGACCATATGATGAAACAAAAAGAAAAAGTCAACCCCTAGTTGGAGATGGATTGAATAAAGACACAAAAACACAAATTAGTATAAATATAAATATATATATATATATATATATATATATATATATATATATATATATATATATATATATATACATATATGGTATCGCCATTGAAATTCGCATCAGCCGACATATTTATAAACAATAAGTGAACAATTAGTGATTATTGAACACTTTATAACTATTGTAGTGTTGGTTGTTAAAATTCATTTGTGTTAAAGAATTAAAGTATTTATAAAGTATTATTTCAATAAGAATTGAAATGTATCATTAGTTTTTTAAATCTAGGTACATTATAATATGAGGAAAATGTACTCCTCATATTATAATTAAGCGTTTTTAAGCAGTTTTTTAAGCGTGAGTAAAACATAAAATTGAATCCCTATCGAAAGTTCTATCAAACCTAAAAAAAAACTTTTTATAAACATGGGTGTATATAAGTATATATAAATGTATGACAAAGATGTTTTTGTAGGTTAGATAGAACTTTCGTTAGGGATTCGATTTAAAGTTCTAATAAGCTTAAAAATCAGCCTATATATATATATATATATATATATATATATATATATATATATATATATATATATATATATATATATATATAAGCAAATATTCCCTTCCGCCTTCTGGTCTTTTGAATTTCGCAGTAGGGAGTAAACAAGTAATAAAAATTAAATTATATATAATATTTAATATTAATATAATTGATTTATTTTGATAAGTATGGTAAACAAGTAATAAAAATTAAATTGAAAAATTTAATTTAATTAATTGATTTATTAAATTAAACAATAAATAAATTGACCATACTTATCAAACAACGCTCGTGTGCATATATACGCATTATTTTTTACTCTTTACGAGGTCGTTTGATAAGTCCGTGTAAATTCCGAAAGATGGCACCACTGGTGCATATCGAGGTTATTTTTAATTAGTAGCACCTCTTGGAAGAACACACATCAAGTTTTAGCCATATCGGTCTATTTCTTTGTGTTTGACAATCGTTGGAATCAAGGAAATCGAGTGATTGTCGAATGAGTGATTGTGTTGCAAGAACGGTTTGCAGCTGTTTCAGCGAAATCCGCAGGACTTTAAGCGTCGTTTCATCACTGTAGATGAAACATGGATACATCACTACACTCCTGAGACCAAAGAGCAGTCTAAACAATGGGTTATCAAGAGGGAATCTGCTCCGAAAAAGGCGAAGACAATTCCTTCGGCCGGGAAAGTTATGGCGACTGTCTTTTGGGATTCGCAAGGAATAATCTTTATCGACTATTTTGAAAAGGGTAAAACCATTACAGGTGCATATTATTCATTATTATTGGATCGTTTGAAAACCGAGTTGCAAGAAAAACGTCCCCGATTAGCCCACAAAAAAGTCCTCTTTCATCACGACAACGCACCAGCTCACACCTCAGCAGTTGTGGCCGCAAAACTAATGGAAATAGGGTTCCAAATCATTTCACATCCCCCCTATTCTCCAGACTTGGCTCCATCGGACTATTATTTGTTCCCTAATATGAAGAAATGGCTCGCGGGAAAAAGATTTTATTCGAACGAGGAGGTGATTGCAGGAACGAATGACTATTTTACAGACTTGGACAAATCCTATTATTCGGAAGGGATCAACAAACTAGAGCAGCGTTGGATGAAGTGTATAAGCCTAAAAGGAGACTATGTTGAAAAATAAAAACGATTTATTCAAAAAAATGAAGCAGTTTTTATTTTTACACGGACTTATCAAACAACCTCGTATTATCACAAATATTACATTGTAATATTTAAGTTCATTTAATAAATATTCAAGTATATTATATATATCTATAGAATTAATAATTTTACTTGAATGATACTTTTGTAATTTCTAAACTTTAGTTTTATTAAAATGTTATGCAAATATACTGCTTTCTTTTAATATGAAATGTCATTCATTAATCAAATGTAATTAATAATTTTTAATTCAACCTAAATTCAAATTATTTTTCTTTGAGTATTTTTATAATATATTTTTCATTTTAAAAAATATTCTTTTGTCAAATGTGTGTTTAATTTAAATAAATTATTTTTTCATATTTACAACAAATTAGTATAAAGTCTATATTTTTATTATATCAATAATTAATTCATATTTTTTAACTCGATTTCTAAAATTTCCGCTTAAAAAGACCTATATACTCGTTTCGTTTTCATAAATTCATATGTCTACTTAGCGTTATTGATTAAGAAATCATATTATGTTATTATGTGCTTGTTTTTTATTTGTCACAGTATCTCGTACAAGTTTTTCATGCAAAAAAAAACTGTTTCATAAAAAAGATGGATGACTCTTTCCAAAAAAAGTAAATCAAAGAGATCATATCGGGTAACGCACGGTTTAACGTGTCACATTTATAAATTTGCCGTCGTAACTGAACCATATATCATTACTCATATTATCACGGTCAATCTAGTATAAATACGCAAAACAATGTCGGGAATATGCATCCAACTATTTTTTTTCCATTTTGAATAGGCACACGCGATTCACCCATTACAAAGTGAATTTTCACTTACGAATTCTTTGTTTTGGTTAATACACATAAACATATATATATATATATATATATATATATATATATATATATATATATATATATATATTTTTTATAAATAATTAGTGCAAAAATACAATAGAACAAATCTGAACATAATAATTTATGTTTTCTGTTTATTGTATTTTGTAAATATTTTTATGACATATTTTCACGTAAATTAATAAATCACTATACAATAAAACATAATATTAAAAATATATATTATTATGTATTGACAAATATTATAAAAATTTTAGTATTTTAAATATTTATATATATATATATATGTATATATATATATATATATATATATATATATATATATATATATATATATATATATATATATATATATATATATATATATATATATATATATATATATATATATATATATATATATATATATATATATATATATATATATATATATATATATATATATATATATATATATATATATATATATATATATATATATATATATATATATATATATATATATATATATATATATATATATATATGTTTGTGTGAGAGGGGAGGGAGAAAGTGTATGTATATAACTATTAATAATTATATTTTTACAAATATGATTATTTAATAATAATAATTATAAATAATGTGGTGACATTATTATTAGAATTTACGAAAAATGTAATAAAGAACATTTTATTTCTCATTAGAGAATTTTAAAATTTGAACTAAAATAAAAATATAATTATGTATTTTAAAAAATAGTATTTAAATCATTTTTTTAATTCTATAGAAATATTTTAAAGCATATATTCGAATTTTCTTATTTTCAATACACGTATTTTTTGTTTATTACAATATTCATAATTATGCTCGAAAACGGACACAGTTTAGGAAAATTAGAATTAATTAAACATATAACCGATAAAAGAGACCTAGACTGCCAAGAGAGCATGGAAATTTACAAAAACAAATCGCATGTAATGAAGTCGGATAATGGTCCAATAAACTCGAGCTTGTTTACCCTTTTGCATTACCGTAAATAATATTTGATATAAAAATACAACTAGAATATATGCATGACACTAATTTAATATAGTAATAATATACATAGAAAAATACTAATATATTTTTTAAAAAAATAAATCACAAAACTAACGCATGCAGATATTCAATTCATCTAGAACAGACCTCACAAATTGTTAAAATTTTCGAATACCATCACAAGTAATAAATAAGTCAATCCATATCATCAAAAAAGTTCACAAACCTATGAAAAAAAACATGTTAAAATACATTTGTGTAAAGAACATGTTGCAAAGACAATAAAAAAGGAAAGCACTTCATGCTTGCAGACCAGATGACGAAAAGAAAGATACAACCCCCAGTTGTAGATGGATTGAATAAGGACACAAAACACGAATTAGTATAGGTATATATTAAAAAGTTAGTCTAGATTTTAACAGAAAGCACCCCCGCGGGTAACTTGGAGCTCCTCTGACCAAACATCGCGCAACAAACCCACTTCATGGGACCTGGGAAATGCTCCACAAAAAGATGAATACCGAACCGAGAAATAACCAGGTTATTTGAGCAACTAGAGTAACTGCCTCAAACGAGGTAAAAACTCTAAAGAACTGACCGAAAGGTCGTTGCATCACCAGTCGCTTAACAGAAAGGCTCTGACGATTGATGGCATCGCCATCGAAATGCATCAGCCGATATAATTATAAATTATAAATAACAAGTGAACAATAAGTGATTATTGAACACTTTAAATTATTGTGGGGTTGGGGTGAAAATTCATTTGTGTAAAGTGAATCAGCCACAGTTCCAAAACAACTAATTCATAATTATGCTTAGAATAAATCAAATTAATTTTTAAAGAAAAAGACAAATATTTTTTATATTTTCACAATTAAACTATTTTAAAAGTAATTTCAGTGTATTATACACACACACACACACACACACACACACACATATATATATATATATATATATATATATATATATATATATATTCCAATAAACTCTTCAGAAATTTAAATGGAAATAAAACAAAAAATATTTAATTATTTATTTTATTTTTCAGCATATTCTATGGCATTAATAAAACACAATTTCATTTATATGAACACCACAACTTCGCTTGACAACTTGGTTTTTAGTCACTCTTTCGCATAATTGTAGTTTAATTGCATGATTTACACATTCGATATTTATTTGAAATGCTTCTGTTGTTATATCATCAGATTTTCTTAGTGATAAAGGTTTCTTCTAAAACTTTCAACTTTAACTGATTCAATACCTTTTTTTTAGTACATTCCTTGATGAATTTCTTTGTACCTCAGTCCAATCTTTCAATGGATATTTTCTTACACCATTTTATATATCTAAGTCTCCAATCAATAATTTATTTTGTTCATCAATAACTCCTTCTTCTTGCTATATAACCAGCCCATTTTTCATTTGAAAATTTTTAGTTTTCCTACAACATTCGTATTTTTTTTTGTCTTGCTTATCCATTCATTTCTTTTCTTCTATTTTCGTACATAGGTTTTTAAAATTCTTCTATTTCTATTTATTTTACTTCATTTATTTTTTGATCTATAATTTAATTAAACATTATTTGTGTCTTATTGAAATTTATCATAAGACATATTTTTTGATTTGCTTTATACAAATCTGATATTCATTTTTTAAGTTACTTTGAGATCGTCGAGAAAATAATAATAATATCGTCAACAAATCACGAGTAATTAAGCATCTCTCTATTTATTTTTAGTTCTTCAAATTCCCAGTTTAGTTTTTTAAATACTTCTTCGAACAAAGATGTTAATAATTTTGGTACTATTGCATCATCCTGTCAATTTTCATTCGTAATTTTAAATTTTCTGTTTTTTCATATACTTGTACAGTAGATGTAAAATTTATATAAATACAGGTGTACAATATATACCACTTCAATTCTTCTAGTCTTCTATGCATTTAATATCTCTGAAGTATTAATTGAGTCGAAGGTTCTTTCATAATCCATAAATCCAAAGCAACGTAGATTTAATATACTCTTATCCACAAAAAGGGAGCAAAGAAGACTTATGCAACTATTTACCAGTTAGTCTATTGCCAATCATGTATAAAATTATATATATATATATATATATATATATATATATATATAATATGTATATAAGTTTAACAGTCAAAAAGTAGAGCAAAGATTATGAATTAAAATTAGTGTTAAGACATGTACAATTTTTTTATATTATTGACACAAATACAAATTAATCTTTATTAAAAAATTACAATAAATTTATGTTTATATAGAGTAGCTCAAATAAGACTGAAGAGTTTAGACAAATTGAATGTTTACTTACTGTCATTTACTATTCTTTACTCTACTTCAATCTCATTTTAGTCCTCCTATATATACTGATAATTGTTTTCGATGTCTCTTAAATAAATAAAAATATTTTATTATGTTTGAACCAATATAAATAAGAAATATAGATAATAATATATTAAATTAAAAACGATCAAACATTTTGAATTTATAAGGATTTTCAATAATGTATTTGTTTGTTAAAAAAAGTATATTAATTATCTAAAAAAATGTAAATGTATATAAATGATTTATAAATTGTGTAGGTAGATTTATTTAAAAAATGATATATAAAATCCATTATTATGAAAATTCTTTTAAAATACGATAAGAATTAATAAGAGAACGCATTGCTTCGTATATAAAAATTCTGAGATCAATGAAAACAAATACAGAATGAAAATATAAAGTAAAAACAAATATTTAATATACAGAATATATACTTGTCATTTTCTAGTATAAAAGTATTATATTTTGAATCAATTACATCAATATATATATATATATATATATATATATATATATATATATATATATATAAACTTTTTAAAAAAATATACGATATGTATTTTCATTTCTTGGAATTTAATGTCAAATACAAATTCTACATTAGGATAAAATATGAATCAATTTATTTCAGTAGATACAATTTGCAAAACATAAAACCTATAGGAAAATGTAAGAAAACGTTTACAAATATAAATCATGTTACTTGAAAATTTAATTACTTCTCAAGAACAGGAATATAAATTTACTGGGCTGAACATAAGATACTGATATAATTTTAAGCTTATCCAAACCAAATACACAAATTTAATATAAATCTATAGGTTATGTATACTTCTGTGTTTGAAAAATTGAACTTCTAATGACTTTATAATTATCATTTATTACATTCAACTTTATACATCCTGTTTAAATTTGCGTTTATTTTTCTCATTATTGTAATTCGTGAAAGATTTATTATTTTTACCACAATATTTAATTATATTTATGTTTTGCAAATAGTAATTAATCAAACTTTTCTGAAGAAACTGTTTTTTATAACAGTTCATAATTTTTAACCTGTTAATTTTTCAACACATCAACACTATTTAATTTATAATTTAATATTACTAAAAAGAATCAAACAAAATGAAATTTTATTGAAAGCACAATACCTTTCAATAATACTCGTAGTTAGTTATTTCTTGATTAAGAAAAATATTTACCTTATTTTTATATACGATGTATTTGTAATTAATTTTTAAGAGTTACAGTTTTGATTTGTAATTAAATTAAGATTAAAATACTTATTATTTTTTTATTTGAAATGAATGTATTTATTTATAAATGTACTAACTGAAAAAATAATTATTTATTTATATTGAAAATGAAAGTGTTTCACATTAATCACGAGAGTTTTAAAAGTGAAATCTTTATTAAAAAAGTAAAATATTTTCGAGCTATGAAAATGTACATAAATAACTTCAAACGCTTCTTATAAAACTGATCAAAATAAAAATTCAATAAGTATTTGAAAAATAAATTATAAGCAAGCACTCACAACTTAACAAACATTCATAAGTATTCAGCCGATCTTTACATTGATTAAAACATATACATCAAAATGTTCGTATAGTAAAATCGAATGGCATCACTGCAGTGAAAGTTGCTGGTCGCAATAAGCACTATTTCTTGCGAGAAATAATTGGCTGTAATTCACGAGCCCTGCTTTTTGTGTAGACTTACATCGTTGCTGTGATTTCCCGGTGAAAAAGTTTTCCACTAATAAAACTTAATGGCTCCGCGTACACTAGTGCTCCAATAGGTCTCTACTGTATTGATGGCAATCTTGTTACTAGTGCAATTCAATACGAACTTGATGCAATCAGTTGCATGCAAGATTTACTGAAAAAAGGTTCTTTTATGTTATTTCAATTCCTTTAAATTTAACGTTAGCGAAATTAGTTTTTGTTTTGTTTGTTTGAAA
>CP092089.1:20350125-20425125 GCA_029203775.1 Neoneuromus ignobilis | reverse complement strand
ACTAACATTTTGGTATAATAAAATTGTGGTACAAAAATGCTATATTTTTAAGGTTTAAAATCAAAAAACCATTTGAGGTTTAATAAAACTGACATCTACTCGTATAATAAAATATCTTAAATAATCAATGTGAAAACATCATTTACATAAGATCTTTCTAGTTTTAGTACTTATTAAATTATTTTTTTATAGACTTTATCAATTACTTAATTTTCTTTAATTAAATTATTTTCTTGGAGAATTTCATTAATTTATACATACACACATATGTATATATATATATATATATATATATATATATATATATATATATATATATATATATATATATGAATATATGTAATTGTATGAATGTATTTATATAAATTTTTTGTTAATTTTTGAAACAATATTATTATAAATAGATGATCAATCTTCTTTATCATTAGATAAGTTTTAATTCCAGATATATGATTTAACTATTTCAAATTATAATTATAGTACAATTTTATATTAAGAAATATTCATTAATTTTAAATTATAAATTTTAGTATATGATTAATGTGTAATTTTTATGTTTTTAAACAATATTGTATCAAAAATTTCGCGTTACATTTCAATAATTTCACTAATTAATATATAATCTTATATAAACATATATATATATATATATATATATATATATATATATATATATATATATATATATATAAATGTCGTGTTCAGGATTTTTTTAATTCTCTTATATACAAAAGCTAAAATTTTATAACGAAGAATATTCAAACATTGTACCTGGATTTCGAACCAAATTAAAAATGCATTTTTTATGCAACTACTCCAATTATTAAAACGTGTACTGAGAGTGCATACATGTCGTTTTATTCATATATCTCATCCTTCGGAGGACCACCATCGCCTCATAAAAAGTATTCAACATGAAGCATACACAATGCGGCACTGTTAGTAATTCTTTTGAAGAGCGGCTTTCTACTTCTTACGGTCTCTATGACATACTCAAAAAAATTATAACACGTTCTTGTATAGGACGATGAAGAATTTTTTACCGTAGTTTTCTTTTTACATATAAGAAAAAAAGGAATATGTAACTAACATATACTGTTCATACTATTTTAAAACATCAAGAGATTATTTTATATAACCTACTAAATGTAACATTAGACTATGATAGTTTTTTAGCTATTCATATTAATGAAAATAAAAATTTAATTATGGAAATGGGTTTTCAGCAGAAACAACACATTTTGATAATGTGTTTTAATTATACTAATTAAAATACGAAAACATGATACTGTATATTATTTTTATGTATTGAACGAATAACTTTTATTAAAGTTGAACAGGCCAAAATTTTTTTACATGTCGTGCTGACTTTCAGTTATTTATAATCAAAAACTATTTGAATAATCATAAAGAAAATGGTAAAAGCGTAGATATTTCTGTATATTTAAAAAAATATATATGATCTTTAAATTTGATACGAAAATTGGTATACAAAAATAGTATATATTTTATTTTAATTTTTCATTTATAATAGCATACGAAAATATTTTCATTAAAAACTTTTTAAAAAAAATATGTAAATTATAAACAAACATAATTTAAATTGTATATACATATGTATATATGTATATTTTTCTACTTATATAAAACTAAATTATGAAATCTGTAAGTAATTCCAGTTTTTTATTAAACTAATAATAAAATTACATTATATTGTAATTATGTTATATAATACAATTCGTTTTTATTTGACATTTTTTTTATTAAATATTCATAATACACATATATAAATTGAATATATAGGGTTATCCAACTCTGACGCCTAGATTTGTGTTCCATATTATATATATATATATATATATATATATATATATATATATATATATATATATATATATATATATATATATATACATATATATATATACATATATATAATATATACAAAGTATATACTTAATAATAAAAAAAAATCATTTTTTGAGAATGGAAAACTTATGGAATAAATTAAAAAGAAGTATAAATAAAAATTAAACTTCATTAGAAATTTTAATTTTCTTCATTAAACCTATTATGAAAAAGTTATTTACAATAACTTTATAGTAACATATTGTATTTTTATAAAAAAATATTTAATTTAGATTTTTTTATTTAGATAATATTTTCAAATGTATATTAATATATAAAGTAATTGGTATTCACAAAAATTTAAAATTTAATAGTATTTGTTAAAAAATATAAATTATTTTTCTTAGTAATATATTATATATTAGGTTGGCAAGTATCTCCCTTCCGCTTTTTTTTTTTGTACATAGCCGCGAAATTCAAAAGACCAGAAGGCGGAAGGGAGATATTTGCCAACCTAATATATATATATATATATATATATATATATATATATATATATATATATATATATATATATATATATATATATATATATATATATATATATATATATATATATATATATATATATATATCCCATATATTTTATATAAATTAAATTATTTTATTTCAGAAAAATTTATGTTTTTTTAATAAAACAACTACATTGTTTATAAATATATTTGAGTAAAATTGAGTTTGACAGTTTTTTTATAAACAGAGTGACTATTATATTAGGTTGGCAAATATCTCCCTTCCGCCTTCTGGTCTTTTGAATTTCGCGGCTATGTACAAAAAAAAAAAAAAAAAAAAGCGGAAGGGAGATACTTGCCAACCTAATATTATCATAAATTCTTTAAAAAAATGTTATCTTTATTGTTCGTTAAACATTTATTTACATTTTCTAATATGAAAATGTATTTTTAATAATTTATATGTATATATATATATATATATATATATATATATATATATATATATATATATATATATAGTTAAAAGGTCTATTATAAAGTCGAAAAAATGACTTAATGAAAGCAAACATTCATTTAAATAATTAGTTAATTTTAATGTGAAATATAAAAAAATACAGCTTAAATTATATATTTTTAGAATAGATAGTATTTTTCTAAAAATATATAGAAATAATCAGAACATAAGTGTTCGTATATTTTTATTAAGAATATTTTTTTGTAGCTAATGTTTAGTATGTGTTCTTACCTAAATTCCGGCTTTTAAACGTTTTGGCATACTATCAATTGACATTCTTAAATAACTAGTAGTATACTTTCTTATACCTTTTTAAATGTTAAGTAAAGTTTATTACTCTTTATATCATACTTGTTAATTTTTGAGTCCAAATGACCTTAAACATGTTTAGTAGAGTTCAGATTCTGCCTCTACGCTGACTATTCCAGTAATTCAACATAATCATTTTGTATGTCATGCTTTAGAATTTTAAATGTTTGAGGTCATTATAATGTGGAAATGTAATCATCTCTCAACTCCATATTTTTCTGAAGCTTTCAAATTAGTCGTTAATATTTTAGAGTAAAATGCACTCGTTTTTTTGTTGATTTTGACCAGAACACCAACACCATTATAAGTAGAGTAGCCCCACACTATGATGTATTCTCATCTACTTGCTTAAAGATGGACTGAACATTTTGAGATATTAAGAATAATTTGTCTACATTTCTCCAAATTATTTTCCGCCTTTTCTTATTTTTGAGCTTAAACTCATTGCTCCAAAGCATCTTTTCTAAAAAGTCTGCGGCATATTTAAATACTCTGGCGAATTGCATACATATATTTAAAAATATATGTCAACATTAAAAGATATGAAACAAAAATATAAAATACTAATTCATTATAAATTTTTAATTACACTAATTAATCTTTTTGAATATCTAATTAATAAATAAATTGTCTTACTTTATTAAATTTTTACTTTAAAATACATATAAAAAAACTTTATATGCTAAAAAATATTTAAAAAATCCGAATAATATATTATATAAATATAATAATTTATATATAACAAATTCAATACTTTCTTCTATTTTCAAAACTAATACGTGTATGTGAAACTTGTAATAATTTGATTTATTAAAAACTGTCTCGTAAGGTATTAAACATATTTTTTTAATGCATGTGTTCTAATTCTATATAAAATTGTTTGATTTTTTGATTGGAATAAATTAAAACGTAATATATAATTAGGATTTTCACAAATAGTCACCATTTTTTATATTTTTAAAATATCAATATTTTTAATTAATATTTAATTTGTTAAAAAAATATTCTGTAATCGTTTTTTTTTTTAAAAAAAAAATAATTTAAATAGTTAGATTTAGTATGGAATTAATCGTATAATATTTGTATAACTAAAATAGAAACACTGTAAATATTAAAAACAATCCGAGTATTAATTCATAAAATATAGAATACAAACGCAGTACAGCAATGTTAAGTTATTCATTAGTTCTGTCTAAAAGTAAATGAAGTATGTTACACTGCCGTTCAAGTACGTAATTCGTACTGGTATAATTCTGGCATCCTCCGATAGAGAAATCTACAAGACACACACAAGGATGTTAAATTGCTACCATTCTGTGTTCCTTTGAGTACGTTTTGTATGCGCCCGTCAGTAATATTCTCGTGTTTAACAATCCTCTTGGTCTTTATATATACGCCACTGTCTGTGCTATATTTATAAAACTAAACGCTTTGAGAGCTATATTTGAAGGCTTTCATCAGGCATAATTTCAAGTAAAAGGTTGTATTCGATGCACAACTTCGAAATATTAGTTCGTTTTCATTTTATGTTTGAATTACGATATACAGATGTATAACATAAACGATTCACGTAAGATAAAATTCATTAAATACCAGATAAAATTATAATGTACCTATCTACTAGAATATACATACATACATACATACATACATACATATATATATATATATATATATACATATATATATATATATATATATATATATATATATATATATATATATATATATATATATATATATATATATATATATATATATATATATAAAATATGCACATAAAGGATATTTTCTTGCTGAAAATTCGTTTAATATGACTATATTCCTTATTTAATATTTCCAACAGCATAAAATTTGTAATAAAATTATACATATATATATATATATATATATATATATATATGTGTGTGTGTGTGTATGTATGCATAAATATGTTTACTTTTTGTATAAATGTAAGTTTTAATTTTGGATATTTTAATTATGTAGTGTTAAAATTTAATAATTTCAGTTAATTAAAAATATGTAATTATAAAAATTAATTTCTTATATATTTTCTCGAATTTTGTTTTTTTAATATAATATGATATTCAAACACTAAAAATTAATTTAGAACCTCATATTATCAGAAACGCAATCAGTATTTTCAATTTTTCTTTCAAAATATTGATTTATTCTGCCACATAAAAATTTCAATTTAAACTCAAAATACTTTTTTACACACACACACACACACACACACACACACACACACATATATATATATATATATATATATATATATATATATATAAATACTAGGAAATATATAAATATAAGTGCATCCAAATGTGACGCCTAGATTTATGTTTTATTAAAAAGAAACTACACACATGTTTCCCTATACACCACTCTATACACATATTTATTTTTAATAAAACATAAATCTAAACACAAATCTAGGTATCACATTTGGATGACCCTATATATAAATATATAAATACGAGGCGAGTCCAGAAATAATGAATCAGTTGGGTGTAAAAAAATTTAAACACATTTTTAAAATATGCTGATCACATCCCAGTCTCTGATAATCCAAAAATCTCCTTAGAAGGAGAAGCAAGTGATAATCACTAGAAGTAAGATATATACTACGAGGGTCGTTTGATAAGTATGGTAAATTGATTTATTGTTTAATTTAAATAAATTTTTCAATTTAGTTTTTCTTACTTTTTACCATACTTATCAAACGACCCTCGTATATGGAAGATAGTCAAAAATGTCCCACACGAACTATTCAATTAATGTAAGCGTACAGGCCTCGGTATATGACCACGCATTGTCGTACAACAAACTCCAGTATTCAGTAGCTCACATCTATGATTATATTTTTTTCCACTGTAACTTATTGAGCATTTCTCAATTCGTTTCAAAAATCATAATCGTCTCTGAAATCGTAAAATTCACGAGAATGACGTCTTTATCGTACAAAACTGCGACCATAATTTTCTGAAATGATTACTTCGAGTTAAACTTTTTGGTTTTGGAGATACAGTATATCGCCACTATAAGGACTGCTATTTACTTTTTAGTGTGATATGGGTAATCCAAATTTCATCGGCCATTCATCATGTGGTCAAAAAATTATTCGCTATTATTATGAGAACGTTTTAATAAAATCTTATTATCGATTGCAATTCACAGGTGGCAGGATTTTTGGATGTTTGGATTCATTTTAAACAAATATAGAAAAAAATAAAAATTAAAAAAAAAATAAAACAAAACAACGGTACAAGTATTCAACTAAAATACATAAAAGATATATAACATTAACAGGAAGCGCCAGTATTTCTTTAAATGTGCATTTGTACTTTTTACTTTTGGATGCACCTTGTATATACTATATATATATATATATATATATATATATATATATATATATATATATATATACAAAGCTATCCTGTATGTAGTGATTAAAATTAACAGCTCTTATGTGGGAGAAGTGCATTCAATCCTCGGTCGAAGATATAGTGCAGGCGAAAAAGTGCAACCCTGAATAAAAATTCTCTTCAACTCGTCTGGTAAGCGTAACGATTATGACTAAATACTAATTAATGGTAATATTTATTGATATATATATATATATATATATATATATATATACTTTTATCAGATAAACAAAAAAATTCATTGGAATGGACTAAAAAAAAAGAATTGGTTTAGTCAATGTGGAAAATTTTGGGAAAGGTTATAATGCAACAGTGGATAAAGAGAGGTTAAGAATGTGTATATATATATATATATATATATATATATATATATATATATATATATATATATATATATATATATATATATATATACGAGGGTCGTTTGATAAGTATGGTAAATTTACTTACTGTTTAATTTAGTTAGTTAATTAATTTAATTAAATTTTTCAATTTAGTTTTTTTACTATACTTATCAAACGACCCTCGTATATATATATATATATATATATATATATATATATATATATATATATATATATATATAAATATATATAAATTATATATAAATACACGTATATATGTATATATTTATATATAATGTATATGTGTATATTTATTTAATGAAAATATTTATTCCTGAAGTGTGAACAATAACCGTCCAAAAATATCTTTAAAATAACTCTCTTAATCTTTCGTTTACTATCAAGTGAAACATTCAAGAACAAACTCGTTCGTAGTGTTAAAAATTGCATGCTTTAAAGTGCACAGCAACTTAGAGAAGTAGTGTAAGTGGAATAGAACCAATTTTAAACACACTAGAGAAATCAACAAGAAGAACGATAAAAATATATCAACACACCACAAAAAAGGAAACATTGCGATGAATTAGAAATGTTAGTACATATTTTATTTCCGTTCTATTATTTTTACACGTTTCATTTGGTTATATTAAACTGAAAACTCACAAAAATATATTCTTATCAAATAACAAGTAATACACATATAAAAATATATTACTTAATTTTTTTCATTGTTTTAAATGTCTTAAAATAACGTCAATTTTAATAATAATTATACTTCATTATTATAGATACGTTTTGTTATTGTATATAAGATTTAAAAAAATATTTTTTTGTTCCAAATTTTACTTTTACATTATTTTATATTTTGAATAAAACTGTATTTTTTAAAATTTCGTGTTATTATATATTGACAAATGAATATATATTTCGGAACAATAAGAAAATTTATATAAATAATAATTAAAAATGAACTACAAAATTTAAAATTTCATTGAATATTTTTTAATATTTAATTGTTTTTTGTTTACATAAATTAACTATATATATATATAAAAATTTTTATTAATACTAATATTTTATAATTACGAATTTTTTTGTACAAACACGTACGATAAATTAAATTTTACCCGCAATAAATAATTCATACTATTTTCCTTACTCTGCACTGATTATTTATTTTTTATTCTGTACATATCACGCTGTTTCAGTGCCTTTATTCAATCAATAATGTCAAGTGTGTTTCAACGAATTTTGAGCAGTCTCTCTTCTTACAATTGTGTCTTAGCTTATAACAAGTGTATATATATATATATATATATATATATATATATATTCATGCTTGAACTATTTCATTTCTTACCTATAACAAGTTTCAATACAGAAGAAGCGTCGAATGTTAAAGTTACGTATTTATTTTCATCGTCTTCTTAGAGAATAAAAATATATTTTTTTAAAAGAAAATTACTTTTTTTAAAAAAATCAATATATTTGAATTTTTATGTATATATGATATATATATATATATATATATATATATATATATATATGTATATATATATATATATATATATATATATATATATATCATAATTATCATCAACCATACACACACATACACACACACACACACACACACATATATATATATATATATATATATATATATATATATATATATATATATATATAGTGTGTGTGTATGTATGTGTGTGTATAAACATTTTTATGCACAGAGAATCTAAATTTTTAGATTGCTAATAATTATAAAAGATTTTATATTGATTTTACCTTTAAAAGGTGCTAACAATGTTTCTTTTATATGTAACATTATACAAGTACTAGAAAACATCAAATCTTATGTTTTACTTGAGATAACTTTAATTAAAGATATCGCTAGAAAACATCTCTAAACACAAAACTGTTGTTCCGTAGATTTTACTGTTATACACCGTTGGTTTTCATTGGTCGTCAAAGATCTGTATCGACAAGAGACTCACACTACATTAGAATCTCCTGCCCATTTTCTCCCTAATTTCCATTTTAGACACCGACTTGGTAGGCGTTATTTTACGACGTGTAAACATTACGCCAATGAACCGCAAAAGCTGTAACGTTAATTCTTGCTTGTCGTACTGTGCGTGTAGTGCCTTTACTTGCATTAAACATATTTGCACTTTAGAGAATTAATAAATTTCAAATACTATAATCTTTATAGTGTTTTATATAATTTCAATTAATTCGTTTTATTCCTAATAACTAATGAGGAAGCAATTATATATATATATATATATATATATATATATATAAAAAATTTAAAAATCTTTTTTGATTAAAAAAATTATAATTAGTTCTCCAACAATATGATATCTATTCTAAAATTGATATAATTATAACCGATATATGAATTATATGAATCATATGAATTATAGAAATATTAAAAAAGTGATTACAAATTTTTACTAGGTTTATATGTACTTTTTTATTTATTATTAATTATACATTTTTAAAATTAATTAAGATAATTTCTAACATGTCTCAGTTTTAATTAGTCCATATACCTTCTGTCTGGAAACTATCGGAACTTTTGAAATAAAACACATAAGAAGTTATTTACTCGTCAATATTTATTTTGTTGCCTTCAAAATTCTTCCAATTGGAAACAATAGATATATTACCAACGCTTATTCTAATCCTCAAACACCCCCGCAAATGCGTTTTGTGGTATAGCCTTCAGTTCACGCCGCGAATTTTCTTTTACTGCTTTAATCAA
The DNA here is from genome assembly GCA_029203775.1 of Neoneuromus ignobilis. Classification (NCBI taxonomy): domain Eukaryota; kingdom Metazoa; phylum Arthropoda; class Insecta; order Megaloptera; family Corydalidae; genus Neoneuromus; species Neoneuromus ignobilis. The sequence goes on along the minus strand of CP092089.1, from coordinate 20,415,397 downwards.
CTCAAAACGATGCCCTCGGAGCAGTAGCTTTAATTTTGAGGATATAAAAAAGTCTCACAGAATACATAGCTTTCGGAACGATATTGGTTGAGCTTTGGACAAAAACTCACGAACAAGTTCAGTGTTCTTGGCACCATACAAGAAACAATGTGTTTTATACCCAACGTTAGAGTCAAAATGACATGTTATTGTGTTTTTGAGATTCCCGTCTCAAATACTAATTCTCTGACGGACATACAATGATTTTTAAGCACCAATACCTTGAATTTAGCGACGTGTTTATCGTCAGTTGATGTCGATAGGCGTCGAGATCGTGGTTCATCATCAACGACTTCACGGCCCTCTTTAAACTTCTTATGCCACTCAAAAACTCTTGTTCGTGATATAATCCTCAGGGTATTATCAACATTTGCCTGAAGTTTATTTGGTTCGTAACACAAAATTTAATGCAAATACCTTGATCAATTGATTTGGATATCGTAAAAATTCGCCGTGAACAACAATCACCGTCTAACAAAAACCACTATAAATTATTTATTATTAAATATAGCGTCATGAAATTTGACACAGACGTCATTGATAGATGTACCAACTTAAAAAAAACAACATGACATTCCACAAGTGCGTGCAGTTTAAATGAGAAAGTTTCGTTAGTTTCCAGACAGAAGGTGTATATATATATATATATATATATATATATATATATATATATATATATAAATTAGTAAATTTTGTTCTAAAGCATTATAAATATTTCATTTCTTTATTATGCCGTCATAAAAGAAACCATATTTTTTTAAGTTTATTTAAACTTGTGTTTGAATTATAGACTCAATTATATTTCTACAATTATTTTAGTTTTTGCAAATTATATTGAAATAAAACTTTATTACAGAAATAAATTCACAAAAAATAAGTTATATATATATATATATATATATATATATATATATATATATATATATATATATAAACAAATATCTGTATATTTAAAATTTAAATTAGTCGTTATTTTTTCTTCAAGTAAATACGTTTAAAAGTTATATGAAAACGTAGTCGAGAATTTTTCACACATCTTCTAAATTGATTTTGTTCCATCTGCATGAAGTTTCCAAAGCAATTTAACGCAACTATAGAAATGCACCGCAAAAGAGTTTTCATTTACTTTTGTTCGAAATATGCAAAGTGAATAACTTTCCATTTTACTATGACAACTCGCTTAAAGTTTTTTTTTCTTACCAGATACCAAATCGCAAAGCATGAAACACAAAGGAGACACCCTTTCCTTCTATTTTATACATACATACACACATACATACATATATATATATATATATATATATATATATATATATATATATATATATATATAAGTACCTCCTGTCACACCTTGCTGTATACATACACTGAATACATATTTGCATATGCATTTTTCCAGCGTTCAATATTCAGCGCAAGTTATGACAAGCCACAGTGTAATTGAATTATTACAGCGACGGGCTGTTCATGTACGCTTCGACGGGCATACATTGTTGGGGGCATGCGCTCTACTACTATCACAGCACAGGATTGCTTAGTTCGCACCAACAACAGTGTTATGTTACAGCTACGTTGTTTATTTGTTGACTTTGTGCTAAATACTCTATAAACTCATAATATATTGCCATCTAATAGCAGCTGATAACGTCAATTTGAAGGTATTATATACACACCTAATGTTAACATTCATCTGATTTTTTTCTCATTAAATACTAAAATGCAATTAATGTTGCATCACACTTATTTGAATTTACTATTTCAAATTATTCGAATCTAATGTCTTAATTATAAAATAATCTTTGAGACTATAATATTTATAAAATAATTGAAACAATTTAATAATCTCTTAAAAATAAAACTTAAAATAACAATTTCAATATTCATTTCTTTTATACAAATGAAACGGTTATTTTAATAAGACAAAAGTTTATAAAATTCTTCGATTATTCCCTATTATTTACTTTATTCATTGCTGTCAATTTCTATAATCGTTAACAGGTTCATTGTTATCAAAATGCTGCATTATAAAATCTTAAATTTTTCTATTTAGCATTGTATTAATGACTGCGTGGTCATCGAAATGCGTATCAACAAATAAATATATATATATATATATATATATATATGAAACGAATATTAAATAATTTTATAACTATGAAGTAAATTATTACTTTCTGTAAAAGTGGATTAGCTACTATTACCAACAAATAGTCATATTTTTTAATTATTTAAAATTAATTAAATTTTTTTTTAATTTTCGAAAAATTGATTAGTTGTATAAAAAAGATGGAAAAAATATTGTCTGGACATTATCTTATCTTTGACTTAAATATTCAATGTTTAAACAATTTTTTCTTATTTTATGTAAAATATAGAAATTAATTTATTCCCTAGTTACAACATTTGTAAGAAATTGTACATAATTATAAAATATAGTTTGATTTTAAGATTATTTTCATTTTTACAAAGAATTAACATTATATTTTATTAATATATTTATTAGGTAGTTTTGTCAAATTTTATGTTATTTATTATTTTTCATAACAAATTTTAGTTGGAATTCCATTTATTGTATGTTTTTGTACTTACATTTTCTTTTATTAATGATAGAATTAAAAAAATAATAATTTCTAGATAAAACACAGTACCTTTTTTCTGTACCTTTTCTCCAGTATAATGACATCACAATGAATTAAAAATGATAAATAAGTAATTATTAAACATTTTTATAAAGTATTTGATGTAAATGATTATTTTACGTTAAGCAGTTAATTAATCTATCTATAAAAATAAATAAAAACTTTGTCATTTAGAAAATCAAAAATTATTTAATCAATTGTCAAGAAACACTTCTTAATATCTTGCTGATTTTTTTGTGTATCATGATGTCTATGTATACATACATACATATATATATATAAATCATTAAATAAATAAATTTCATAAAAAATACTTGTTTATTGGAAAATTTAAAATCTTGCTACTGATATGTGATAGAATGAAATCATTAAACATACAATTTATATTGTCTGTAGCAAAACATACCTATTGCACAATAATCTATATATTAATTTTCTTTACTAAATATTAAATGTGCTATGGTTCAAACTGGATTTATGTTCACTTTTACATTAATTATTATTTATTATTCATAAGTGTAAAGTATTACTTGCAGAAAATAAGTACCCAGTAATAATAGAACGAAAAACATATTTTAATTTAATTGAAAGTAACTAAACATTTGATAAACTAAACCACATATTTCGTACTTTCAATATCATTTACTATTATATTTTTAACAATATATCAAGTCGTGTAATATAAAATGTCGATTTTTTATTTTATTTCCAATATCATAATCCGACATTTCATATTACACAACTTAATAAAAGTTTCATTAAAAAGAAAAAATAATTTATAAAAATTAGCCTCATTTTGAAATAATTTCTCAGTCAGGTAGAGAAACTAATTTTCACACTTCAATCAGTAATAATGTAATCATCTTCATAAATGATTATTATTTAACTGAGAGTCTTAAAATTGCAACAAAGACCTTAAACATTTAATATAAAATTTTAAATATTTAATTAAATCTAATTTGTGGAAGAAAATAGTCGCTAAATTTTATAAATATTAAAAAATTTAAAAATAATTAACTTTAAATATATTTGAATGTATGATTTTTCTAATATATATGGTATACAATTTATATATATATATATATATGTATGTGATAGAATTTTTGTAATACATTATGGTTTTACATTCCACATTTACAAAAATTAGAATGAACGTATAAAATGGTCCAAATAAGATTGAATGATAGTAGAAGATAATAAATGATAGTAAGGAAATAACGTTTGTCGAAACCCTTCAGCCTCATTCGGGCAAATTAGAATGAATGTATTAGTCCAAATGAGATGGATGATATAGATAATAAATGATAGTAATGAAATAACGGATGTCTATTTAAATATATATATATATATATATATATATATATATATATATATACATATATATATATATATATATATATATATATATATATATATATATATATATATATATATATATATATATATATATAAATATGGAAAGAGAGAGAAAGGTTTAGAAAGGGAATATTTTCATAGTTATAATCAAACTTGACATGGGTTTTAATTGAAATTTAAACAAATTATCTGCAAATGACATCTTTTTAATCGAAGTACTATATTTAAAAACAATATAATTTTACTGACAGTCATAGAAACTTCTATTGAAATACTGTGAAATTAGTCAAAACGTATATTTTATTACATAAAACAAACAATATAGTTAAGTAATTGTATTTCATTTTCATTTTTATCGTTTGATTCAATTTTGTAATTAATATATTTTTCATTCTACTTACCTTTTAATTTTATAAAACCTTTAAGTGAAGTTTAAATTATTTGATTCCAATGTATATTAATTTACATTACATTGATACTTAATAAAATACTATTCGATTTATACTCAAAGTTCTTTTGTACAAAAATATTTTACTATAATAAATTCGATTTTTTAAAATTATTCCCAAATGTCTATAAACTTGAACATATATCTTCAATATCACAGAGTTATTTAAATTAATGCACTATGTAAATTATTTACATTAAAATAAAAACATATAGTAGAAAATTTCACAAAAATTTCTAGTCACTGTCACTGTAATTTATGTATGCATACATACATATATACGTACTATTATATATACATATATATATGTGTGTGTGTGTGTCGTTTGATAAGTATAGTAAATGTATTTAATGTGTAATTTAATTAAATTTTTCAATTTAGTTTTTCTTACTTTTTTACCACACTTATCAAACGAACCTCGTGTATATATATACATATATATATATATATATATATATATATATATATATATATAACTTAAATATTGATATTTCGCAATTTCAAATTTTTATTTTTCAATAAGTATCACATTTTTAACTATTAATTTTTGAATACTTTATAAGTTTTTAAAATCTGCACATTTATAATATTAGAATACAGAAAAACACACTTTAACCTACAAAATACAACATACAAAATACATGAACATAGTTCAAGTGTTTACTTTTATTTTTTTATATAACACTTTAAATATAATATTTTTATTTAAAACATTTCAACTTATTTTTAAACGAAATTCTAATGTACATAAAGTACTATTTGTTACTTTATGTACATTAAAATTTCGTTTAAAAATAAGTTGAAAAAGTACTATTTGTTACTTAACAATCTAAATATTTACAAATGTATATACGAAGGTCGTTTGATAAGTATGATAAAAAAGTAAGAAAAACTAAATTGAAAAATTAAATTAAATTAATTAATTATTTAAATTAAACAATAAATAAATTTATCATACTTATCAAACGACCCTCATAAATATATATATATATATATATATACATATATATGTATATATATATTTAATATTTTCTACACATTATTATATACTTTTATAATAGAGAAAAGCTCTGACGATGATGGCGTCGCCATCGAAATGCATCAGCCGATATAATTATAAATTATACATAACAAGTGAACAATAAGTGATTATTGAACACTTTAAATTATTGTGGTGTTGGGGTGAAAATTCATTTGTGTAAAGTGAATCAGCCACAGTTCCAAAACAACCAATACTTTTATAATTTATTTCTAATTAATATTTATTATTTATGTTTCTAAATCTGATAAAGCGATCATTTTTTATGCAAATATATATTCAAATATATATATTCAAATCAAATAAAACTCATTTGATTTGAATGATGAAAATGACTATTTTTATTATTTAATAAAACATTATAATCCGTACATACTTTATTTTAAAATTTTATATCTTTTATGAGATAATAGTAACGTTTTTTTCTTGATATAGTAAATTAATATTTTTTATGATATACATTTAAATAACGATATATATATATATATATATATATATATATATATATATATATATATGTAAATATAAGTACATAAGTTAGCATTAATGGTATAAAAAGTTTATTTGCTTTCCCCATGAAACAACAACGTTTGGATTTGCCACGGACTCATTCTAAGACCGATGCTGTGTTCTCACCGGCATAAACTAAACGCATTATTCTGCCTGCATAACTTAGATTTGGGTGGTTTGTATAGGTTTAACATCATTATGTAGTTCACATCCGAGCATGTTGCTGATAAAATTATTCCTAGCTGCATGGATGCTTTAATTGACAATTTCCAGTTAGGTTGTCAAATTATGTTTTAATTCTCTATACGTGCCGGCTTGTGTAATATACAAGCTGTAATTAGTATTAACACAAAGTGATACATTGTACCTTTACTTGGGGCAGCTGACTATCCACCGTTACAGGTGGTGTTGTTAGCAAACTCTACCATTCTGTTGTGTTCGTTCAACGATTATTGTGAACGCTGAAAAAACGTCAGCGATTATATCATACTCTTATACTGTTTCGTAGCTCTTTTGTAACATTCATGTGAATACGTCATAACTCTTTGATGTACTTTACAAAGGTAATTCACTTTACAAATAATATCATCTATGATCAACATAACCGCTCGACATTATCCTATTATTTTTCAACCGTGCTCAGAGTTTACAAAGCAACAAGTTTTTTTATTGTTTTGTGTCTGTTTATTTTAATACATACTACTGTTTTCTAAGTATAATAGTCAAATGGAAAATCCTTTTTCAGCTAGTAACAATCACAAAGAAAATTTACTTTATTAGTATACATATATATACATATATATATATATATATATACATATATATATATATATATATATATATATATATATATATATATATATATATATATATATATATATATATATATATATATATATATATATATATATATATATATATATATATATCAACCCGTTTGAATCCATTGGTGGATAAAGGTCTCTTCCAAAACTTTCCACCTCTACCGATTCAATGTCTTTCTTCTATAGAATTTTCTTATTTCTCTATCTCATCTATGGGTCTTTTCTTGAGCCTTTTTTTATATCTAGATTTTCAATCAATAACATCCCTAGTCCATCGATGGTCGTCTATTCTTGTTATATGGCCGACTTGCTTCCATTTCAAACTTTTCGCTTTTGTAATAACATCAGTAACTTTTGTTTACTTCTAATCCATTCATTTCTCTTCCTATCTTTTTGTGTTATTCCTAGTATATATTTTTCCATGCTTTTTATGTTGTTCGGAATCATTGAACTATTTCAGTATTGAAAACTATTTCAGTACGTTTCACTATCTTATGTAAGAACAAATAGGATGCCCTAATCAAAGGCTTTTCTTTTTCTATAGAAAAAAATATTCAGCTTCATAATATAGGAATTTCTTCCAAACTGACACAATCCCATTTTACTCTTCTGTTAACTTCACACATAAATGTTCTTTAGTGTTAATAAGTTGTTCTATATATACATAGATCTCAACTTCTATTTTTCTTTCTTTAGTTCAATTAATTTTGGATCTGAAAATTCATTGAATATTACTTTTGTCTGGTCTGATCATAAAAACTATCTTTTGACTCTCTCTATCCATTTTTTTTAATTCTTTTTTCTAGTTCATCTCAGCCTATTGAGAAATCAATAATATATAGCGTCATTCAAATGTGATGCCTAGATTTGTGTTTTATTAAAAAGAAACATGTGTATAGTTTCTTTTTAATAAAACACAAATTTAGGAGTCAAATTTCGATGATTGTTTAATTTAATTAATTAATAAAATTAAATTTTTTAATTTAGTTTTTATTACTTTTTTACCATACTAATCAAACAATCCTCATATATATATATATATATATATATATATATATATATATATATATATATATATAATTGAAAAATATTAACAAATTCATTCTACTATGTATAAAATGCTCTCAAAATAGAATATTTTCATATTATAAAAAGAAATTTTGTTAAAAAAAGTAAAAAAAAACATTAAACATTCTAAATTTTAATTAAATATTGAAATTCCATTTATTTTTCAAGAAAGTTATATATTCATTTATTAATTTATTTGTACAATAACAGAACATTAAGATTTAAATTATTGAAAAAATTATAATTCAATATTCAAAATGAAATATATATTACGTTTTTAGAGAAGTTATTAACTTTTCATTTAAAAATTGATCTTTATATATATTATTCCGTAGAGGTATGTACAAATAAGCTTTTAAAAAAATTATTCATCTCTTGTTTAAACAATGTTTTTTTTTAAAAAAAGATAAATTTAATTTATATCTAAGATAAAACATTGAAAAACACTTTAATATTAATAATAAATGTAAAAATTACGTATAATATAGCATCCAAAAATGTATTATTTTTATAAAATTTATAAATTATATGATTGTTTTTAAAAGTGAATTAATATAACTGTTTTATTTTTTGTGTTTTGAAATAAATAATAATAACTATACATTCATAAATTTGTTAATTGTAACCACTAATTTATATATTTACAATGCATTTAATAAAGTGTTAATAATGCAATAAAAATTTAGATAATATATTTTTTATTCAAACAATAACCCATTTAGTTTGTATTATAACATAAATTAAAAAATTAAATTGAGAAATAAATATTTTAAAAGAAAAATATTATATAAGTATATATCCTTTGAAAAAGTATTTTATAAATTAAAAATTAAAAAAATAATTTTAATGTCCAGTATCCAGTTTAATTTTTTCTTAAAAAAGTTTTTTATTCAAATTTTCATATTTACATTCTCACTTTAAAAGTTATGTCATAGACTTCATTAATATTTACATATTCATGATTAAAAAATATGTAAAGTACGAAAACCGAAATATTTTTCTTGCTATGAACTCTTTTTTATGGAACAAAGATTTCTCAGTCTTAATTAATAAAAATATTTTTAAGGCTTTCTTGGATAGAAATTCAATTTAAATGTTCTGATGCGTTTTAGTTACTATATGAATAAGTAAATAATAAATTACTATGTAACAAGTTATTGAAAAAAGGCATGTTGTTTATTTCTTAAGGGTCACTTAAAGAGCATAAATATATGTCGAAAGTTATTTTTTTTATAAATTACTTTTTGCACGCGCTGTGTTTAATAATTGAATTGTAACAATGAACACACTAATATATAACATCTCAAAAACATAAGATTCTTTAATAATCATTTATTATTCATTTTCTTCTTGAAGAAAATTTCGATGATAATTTTTATTAAAATAAGAATCTAAATCATTCCAATAATAAGTACTTGAAAAATTCTATAAATAAAGTAAAAAATACTTTGTTATACAATTTTCTTTACAAACATATATATATATATATATATATATATATATATATATATATATATATATATATATATATTTAATGAGTCATTCCATAAGTAAAATAGTTTTTAGTTATGTACATTAATTAAGTAAAATCCTAGTTAAGTGGTGAAATTAGCTGAGTAGCTCCAATTAACCCGTTCAACGGTCCAACGGCATCTAAAAACTATTGTAAAATTTTTAAGCTGGGTTAGTGGATTCCTTAATAACTATTGGAGCTTAATCTAAAGCAACAAATAGATGTCTATACTTCTCATCTCTACAGATTTTGAAACTATTTTTGAATTAAATTACAGCTGGGTTTGTTTTTATGCGGATTATTTTAATGCGATTTTGAAGTTATGTGATTCATATTTCTTCTTAGTATATTTTTATATGATTTTTTTTAAGAATTCCTTTAAGCAGTTATTTAATTCAACGAAAAGCTCTTCAGTTTTATGAACAAATGAAGGAATCAGAACCATTCACTTCCGCTTCTCAAACTGATAAGGAATTTTCGGCTAGCAAAAGATGGTTAACCGGGTTTTTAAAAAGTAACGTGGAGATTACGGGCGAGATTGCATCGGTAGATGAAGAAGCTACTAAATTTTTTTAAACAATATTACGTTAAACGCACTTTTCAATTTATATTGGATAAACTAGAAAATGAGTCAATAACAGTAACTGACGCTTGGAAAAAAATGTCTAACTTTGACTGTATATATCATGTTGCATTTGCTATTACTCAAATAAAACAACACAATTTAAATACCTGTTGGAAAAAAGTTTGGCCTATATGTCTTGAAAACAGTGTAGTTATTCAAACATCGTTATTATCAGATGAAATCATTACTTTGGCACATGATATTGGTAGAGAGGGTTTTGATTCCTTTAGCCAGAATGATATCGACGAATTGCTTGAGGATAATGCCTTATGTGACAATGATATTATTGCAATAAGTTTAGATACCGTAGAAGATTTAGAAAAAGATAATGAAACAGAAGTAGAACCTGTTCCCTTCACTGCAAAAATGATTCGAGAAGGTCTTCAACTTTGTAATTAATTGGAAAATCATTTTCTTGTTAATGACATGAATTCTGAACGAGTTTTTAAATTCCAACGAGAGCTAAATAATTTTATGTCTGAATATCGTGAGTTTCATAAACAATTAGTAAAATCATCGTCTCAAAGTTTAATCATCAATTCATACATTGTTGTCAGAAAACCATTAACACAGAACGAAACAGAAATCGGCGCTAATTCTGTTGTTTGTGTTTCCTCTATTGACAAATCTGATTTCACACCAGTTCACAAACGAACCCACATATTTTTAAATAGCATATTTTAAAATGTTTTGAAAAAATCTAAAATAAATTACACATATGTTCATATTACTTTGAATGAAATTAAATAATTGTTAAAAAAATAATGTGAAAAAATTTTGTTTCGTATCAATTTTTTTTAGATGTTTGAAATTTTTTTAGGCATTCTTTATTTCCTGATTTTTTTATGCAAATTTTAGAGTAATTTCACTTTGTTACTTTGGTTTTATGCAATTTTTGAAAATTACGGAACGTATCCCTAATTTTTCAATGTAAGTTAAGTCTTTTTTGTGCGATTTTTTTAATACGATTTTCTGCGGAACGTATCTACCGTATAAAAACAGACCCAGGTTTATTACTTGTGACAAAAAATAGATTATAACAATATTAATTATCTAAAACAATAGAAAAGAGATTTATCTGTATTTTTTTACTTATATGTTTCTTTGATTCCATAAATATTACTTATTGGAAATTGAAATCCGACGACTAGATAGTTAATAAAGATTATTATTTAGGTGTTTTTATATCCATTAAGAATAATTGTTCGTATACGACCTAAATATCAAGATCTCAAAAGCTGATATTTTTTATTCGATAATACATTAGCACATAAAATTATTACTACACATATAAGTGAATTTTTATGAAAAGAGTATAGAGGATGCTGTAAAATTTCATAACACAGCTCTGTCAATTTCTGTATAGTGATTAAAGAGGTATGTGGTCAGACATTGTCATAAAGCAATATTGGTTCATCTCTATTGATTGCCTAGAAAGATCAAAAGTTTTTTGAGTACAGAATTATAAAAATACCTGAAAGATGGCAAAAGATAGTGGAACAAAATTATCTGTACATTATTAAATAAAATTATTTTATTCTATAAAAAAATTGTCTCTCATTTACTTAAAAAACGCAATTATCTATCTTCTAACTTAATATATATATATATATATAAAAAAAAATTCTAAAGGCAACATATGAAATTTTTTTTATAAAATATTTTTAGCTTTAAATAAATGTTATTAATATCTTTGTCTTTCTCATTCTCTCTCTATCTCTCTCTGTCTGTCTCTGTCTATATATATATATATATATATATATATATATATAGAGAGAGAGAGAGAGAGAGAGAGAGAGAGAGAGTAGCTTAAATGAAACTGAAGGATAGTAAAGAATAATAAATGATAAGTAAATGTATGCCTAAACCCTTCAGTCTAATTTGGGCCACCTATATATTGAAATTAAAAAATAATTAATAAATAAATTTTTGATAATATTTTCCCTTTAAAAATATATGAAATTAGTGTTTTCGTATAATAGAAATAACTTTGATCGTAAATAAAATTCGAAATTTACTTTAAACAAAAAAAATATTAAAGTTACTGAAACAATTACCTGATTGAATATTAATATGAGTAAAATACAATATATGCAACGAAAAGTATGTGTTCATTCCCGGTAAAGTCTATTCTGAACGTTTCTGAGATTATTCATACAAAGTTTGGTCATCATTGGTATGCCAACAATGTTTGACCGTGAGATGTTATTGTGACTACTTGCAGCCGTTGAGACGAACATAAAGCGCATTTCATTGTCTGAGCTTGACGGCCCGTGTATAACTAACGTTCCGTTCACGCGGCGGACGTCTGAAGTTAGAACAACGTATCCGTAACTGGAACGTTTTCTTCTTAACTTAATGTTCATTCAAAATTCGCTGTAATTTTTATAGTTTAGTTGCGAAATGTCTTACAAACACATATAATATTTCTTTGTGACTTTATACTCTTATTGTTAACTTTATAGTTTCTTATTAAAGGTGTTTGAAGTTTATATCCAGCATTCATAAAATTTAAATTGTATGTTTTTGTTACAATATAAACTCTGGTTTTAATTAAACTTTCTTTAAAATGTATTAGTTCTATATTTATAAAAAAAATATTAATTGACAAATTAGTTATGTTGCTGATATTGTAAATATCTATTAATTTTAATTCTAAAAATTATTAACCTTATTTTTTCTAAAAATTTTCAAGAAAATGAGATCATTTAAATTAACATACCAGAGTTATTCTTTAATATAAATATATTTTTTTTATAATTTTAAATGACATCATATTTATTGAGAAGATATTAAAAATTTAATATTAGGTTGGCAAATATCTCCCTTCCGCCTTCTGGTCTTTTGAATTTCGCGGCTATGTACAAAAAAAAAAAGCGGAAGGGAGATACTTGCCAACCTAATATTAATACATTTTACTTTTATTAATTTTTATTTATAAACTATGATTAATCTACACTTAATAATTTTTATTAACATTAAAACTATAAGTACACTACATATTTAGGATTTTTTATAATTGATATTTCTAATTCCAATTGACATAGCATTATATAATTAAAAACAATAATTATGTATAAACTTTTGATAATTTTTATACGATTTTTTTATAAATTGTTCATTTTTTATCAATTTTTTAAAGTTAAAAATATATTCATGAATAATAAAGTTATTTTAAATTTATTTATTATTTTTAAAGTTTCTAGAAATATTTATTTAAAAATACAAAAGTTTATTATATTATTTAAAAAAATATTAAATAATTCTATTCATTTAATAATAAAGTCAATTCACTTTAAAAAAATTATGTGTTGTTATATTAAGTAATTTATTTGAGAACATTTTTAAAAATCTAACGATATTAGTATAAATAATTTATTACTAAAAAAATAAAAAGGTACTTCAAAACAACAATTACAAACTGTGATTCAAATTATTGTTAAAAATATTTTTGACACTTTTATTCAACTATAATTGGTAAATTATTTTAAAACAAATAAAATATAAATTTAAAAGAAAAACGTATAATTATAATTTATTTAATTTCGTGAATTATTATTTATTTTTTGATATGTCTATAGATTTATCTTTGCTAAATAAGAAATAATTATTATATGTTACTATAGAGATGTTTTTTTAAGCATGATAGAACTTTAAATTGACTCTTTATTGAAAATTCTACCTTACTTAAAAAAACATCTTCATCATACATTTATATATACATATACATACATGTATAGGATGTTTTTAGGTAAGATAGAACTTTTGATAGGCATTCAATTTAAAGTTCTATGACGCTTAAAAAACACCTATATATATATATATATATATATATATATATATGACTATGCAGTATGTATGTAATTTATGAAGTTAGTTCGTGTGTCATAATTTAAAAACTGTGCAACACATCTGCATTCATGCGCATACTTTTACAATTATTTGATCCATAATTCACAGACGGAAAGAGCCAAAAGACGTTTTCTCTCAGGTGAACGCATTTAATATTCCAGTGGAACATTATTGAGGTGCTTTCATACGCATATCTTTCGCCTCAACAGTAGCTTTCACCGTCATAGGACAATGACAAAGTCACTTGATATGTAGAATAAAAAAAAGAGCTGAGATTTTTTCAATTTACGCGTGTTTTTTATCACGAGTCCCGCAACGAAATGTAACTTTTATTTTCTGAAGCATGCAGGTAACCCGGGTATTACTAAAATGAAAATTTCTTTTGTTGAAAATACTACAATGCGATTACTACAGTATTTTTATAAGATTTTTTTATATTTCAATCTAAATAGTTTTCTTAAAAGTTTAATAACATTTTATTCAGCAAATATATATTGACAGCAATAAAATATAAAGCACAATTTTTAAACTAATCTCTTAGTAACTATTAACAATATATTATTTAGTACATATTTACAATATATTATTTAAACATAAATAGTATTTTTTATTTCAATATTATTTATTTTTGTTTCGAACACAATTTGATTTATTAGAAATCTTTAAATATATTGAATTATTGACTGATATACAAATATATGTATATATATATATGTGTGTGTGTGAGAGAGAGAGTGTGTGTATGTGTGTGTGTGTGTTAGAGAGAAAGAGAGAAATTCTCATTCAAAAAAGGAAATAAGAAAGATTAGAAGAACTACCTATTATAATCATTTACTTTTCTCGTCATTTTTTTTTATCACAATGAAAATCAATCTTCCCATTTTAGTGTACATAGATTGTAAAAACTTAAAATTTATTTCATATGCATTTTTTAAAAAAAGTTGAACAGAAAAAAAATATTTTGTAATAAAGTGTATATATAAATATATATATATATATATATATATATATATATATATATATATATATATATATATAAATATATATATATATATATAAAGAAGAGAAAACTATCAATGATCAAGAGAAATTATTAATACATAGACATATAAAAAAATGTCTATGGATAAATTAGATAAAAACATATAAAAATTGGTCAGAATGAATTAAAAACGACATTAGATCAATCAAAATGGAAAGTTTTAACCCTTATCGGTCGTATGTCACCTCTGACGTGACATTACGACTTTGCTCTATCAGTCGTATGTCACGTGCGAGGTGACAAGACTGAACAAGTAACAACGTCCTCATTACTGAATGTACACACTTATGTTTTTACAGTTTAATTCTTACTCGATAGTAGACAACACGTTCTGTCATATTTCAGTAATTATTTTACTTATATTATAATATTTTATTCCTCCAAAAATGACTAAAGAAAACTATAGTAATATGGAAAGTAACAGTAATAGTTGTAGTGAAATATGTGAAAATTTTGAATATTCGGCAAATGATTTTAATTCTTGTGATGAAGCTGCATATCTTGGAACCTCATTCCCAAGGGAAGCATAATGACTGCATTGTATGTTCCAATCGGAAGTTACCTGGAGGAAGAAACTTGTAACAGAAAATCATTCATTCATGTAGGAAAATGTTTTAAAAAATACCACACATTGAAAAAATATAAATAATTTTTAAGCTTGAAGATTACACGTTTAATAAAATGTAAACATTTAAAGTGTAAAAATAAATATTCTTATACACAAAACTATCTTTTTATATTAAGTAACGTTAGTTACCCTTCTCTTACAATAAGCACTCAAATATATCTCCGACCTAGCTGAAAGTTAAGTACAAAATGCTAACGTCCAATAAGGGTTAAGAGAAACTTTTATCTATCAATGGATAGAAAGAGGTTTATTATATATATATATATATATATATGTATATATATATATATATATATAACTATTTTTTAAGTATAATATAATATAGATGTACAATAATAGAAAAATTACTTAAATTATTTTTTTAAAAACATGACATTAAGTATATAATTTATACAAGTGATTACAATAATTATACATATAACAAAATATTTTAATAAAATTTAAAATCTGAATATTTTAAATCATGATATTTATATAAATAATAATTTCATTATTTGTTTTAAATAAAATATTTTTTGTGTATAACAAAATTTTGTAGAATAAATTTAATATAAAGTTCATAATTTTTTATTATATTTTTTTAAAAAAATATAAAATGCTGTTGTTTCGATTGAAACATTTTTATTTATTGATATTGAATATTTACATTTGTTATTTTATTGAAATTTTAATTAATTTGGCCTCTTAATAGACTATGCCAATCTTCTCATCAAATAGCATTTAAACATATATCACATATTATGTAAATACATCACACGTTATGTATTACAAACATCGGATATGAAACAATAAATCGTAAACAACTATATATCATCGTGTGCAAATATATCAAATGTTGTTAAACTGATCAAACATTACGTAAACCTAAATGTATATTTACCATTTCCATTCAGCAAAACAATAATATTCAAACTCTCGGTTTCAGCAAATATTTACTTAGAACATGGCTGGGCATGTGATACATGGGAAACAAATTATATATTAATACTGGCGACTTACGTTTGTACAGTTTTATTATTTGTTAATCGGAGATCAACAAAAGAAATAAATAAAAAAAGCATTAATTAATTTAAGCGCAGTTCAAATCAGTTTATAGCACGATTACCAATTCAAACTTGATTTGAAAAGTAATTAAAACCCACTGTAATAAATTTCTTGCAAATACATTGTACTGACATCTAACAATGTGTTTTAAATTTTCATGAATACTTTACTAAGTTTAAAATAGTGGAAAAAAATCAATAACTTCCCGTTTCAGCTTTTCACTACTAGGGCGCATGTTCTTCGTGCCTTGAAGCGATAAATACAGAGCTTTTCATACAGATGGCATTATATAGAAAGCTAAAGAAAAATAACATTGATCCGTGAGTGTTTCACTTGATGAATTGAATATACATATAGAAATAAATAATTGACATTTACATCCAATTCATTGCCAACATCCCATTCATTAAAGGTAATAATATTTAAAATACACTATACAGTTTACATGAAATTATGCAAAATTTCAATTGAATCGAACTTTTTAAATTAACAAGAAATCATTTTTTTATTATACAAAAAATATTTATGAAATTAGTTAAAAATAAATGGATTACATTATTTTATAAAAAATTATATAATTACATATATATATATATATATATATATATATATATATATCATCAGCTCTGAATATTTATTGCTAGATAAATACTTTTCCCTAAAACTTGCCACTTTGACTGGTCTAATATCTTTCTCTTCCATTAACTTTCGTCTAATTTTCTCATGTTTACATATCTAGATTTTTGCAATCAATTTTTCTTTTAGCCATCGATGATTTTCTTTTGTCATTACATGACCAACTAATTTCCATTTTAAACTTCTTACTTTTGTTATAACCTCCGTTTTCTTCCTGATCCACACATTTCTCGTCTGTATATACTGCTAATATATCTTTATACTGTGTGAAGCCGTTATATATAAAATATGTTTCATCAGCATAAGTGAATAGTAGAATGCTTTATAAATACTTTTTCTTCAAACATAGAAAACTTTTGAGTTTATAATCGGTCTAATTATCGTTTATCTTCCATTAACTTCATCTGTAAATATTTCTCATGTTTACATATCTAGATAATTTTGCAATCAATTTTCGATTTATAGCCATCGATGATTTTCTTTTGTCACTACATGACCAACTAATTTCCATTTTAAACTTCTTACTTTTGTTATAACTCCGTTTTCTTCCTGATCCACACATTTCTCGTCTGTCTCTATATGTTACTGCTAACATGAATCTTTGTACTGTGTGAAGCCGTTGAATTATTAAGACATTTAAAACCTATGTTTCACCAACATAAGTGAGAACAAGTAGAATGCATTTATCAAAAACTTTTTCTTCAAACATAGAAAAATATTTGAGTTTATAACATGAGATTTTTTCTGAATTGACATCGTCCTTATTTAGTCTTCTATTTACTTCATCTGTAAATATTTCGTTAGTTATAGCTAAATTAAATAATAAGCTTTACGTTAGATAATAAGCTAAATTAGATATACATATTTTTCGATTTATATTTCTCTTCCTTTTATTTCGATTCTTTTTTATCTCTAAATTCATTGAACATTACTATTATTTTGTTGGTGTTTATCATAAAACCTTCTTTTCATATTCTTTATTTAATTTTTCAATTTTTTTCACCGAATTTATTTGAGTTTATCGAGAAAATAAGCATGTCGTCAACAAATTTTAAGTAAATAATCATCTCTACATTTAATTTTATTTTTTCAGCTTCACAGTTAAATGTCTTAAATACTTCTTTTAATACCACTCTAAAGTATTGATGGTGTCACATTACATCGCCCTGTCTCTTTTTTCTCTCGCTCTCTTTTACATACACACACATATACTTTATATATATATATATATATATATATATATAATGTATTTTTTATTGTCATTAACATTTAATTAAAAAATATAATATACTCAACAGTTATTCAAGATAAAATACAATACATTTAATATATTTGTTTCACGGGCGGGAAGTTAAGAATAGGGCTGACAAACCCTATATTGAAAAAAATG
This sequence comes from Neoneuromus ignobilis, assembly GCA_029203775.1. Taxonomy (NCBI): domain Eukaryota; kingdom Metazoa; phylum Arthropoda; class Insecta; order Megaloptera; family Corydalidae; genus Neoneuromus; species Neoneuromus ignobilis. The sequence goes on along the minus strand of CP092089.1, from coordinate 20,396,744 downwards.
AGACAGTTATGAAACTCAAAGACAGAAAAAAAGCCTTACTAATGGTATTACCAAAGAGGTAAAGGCACTGAAAGGTATGTAGCACCGAAAAGTTTTAATAATAGTATTACAATATATACACAGAAAAAAATACATCATTCAAATTTCAATTTAAGTAATATACAAATAACGTACTTGACTTTATTTACTAAATTAATGACTCAGAAAAATTAAATTGTATACACATTATATATTGTTTCTTCCTTTAAATTTGTATAACTCACTGCTGAGCGAAAGCGTCATTGACCGTTAATACATTTTTAACCTTAAAAAAATCTATACCATTCTTGATAATTGGTCATACTCACCATGTTAATTAGACAATTTTGGAGAAAAATATATATATATATATATATATAATTTATTCATTTATCTGAGAAATGTTCAAGTAATGTGAAGAATATATATATTAGATCGTATAATATAAAATGTCGGATTTATCTTTGATTTCCAATTGAAAAATCCATCATTTGATATTGCACGACCTAATATATATATATATAAATATATATATATATATATATATATATATATATATATATATATATATAATCATCTTCATATAAACCCACTGCTGGGCAAAATTCTCATAGAATATAACTATTCATTGGTAATTAGTCACATTTACTGCATTGAGTATGTAAGTTAGTGAGAATTTTTCATTTAAGATTTGCTTTCTTAGGTAGATTGCTTTCACCTCGTCTAAGGACTAGATACAATTTTAAAAACTTAATTTTAATAATTTTTTACATGCAATATTTGTAATAATTATAGCATAAAGAAGTTTCAATAAAACATTGATGTTAAAAATAATAAATGTCATAAAATATCGTGTTTTTTATTTCTGCATTAAACATTTCATTTTATATAACATTATTTTAAATAACATAGTATTATTTTTTAAAAAAAAACATGAATGTAAAATAAAGTTGCACTATTATAACTCTACTTGTTTGTTTAAAAAAGTTAATTATTTTTAATTAATAATAATGTTATTGATTTATATCATACAAAATATATATCAAAAAACGTTGATTAGTTATGTTATTTAAATTTAAAATGCTTTAGACAATTAGTAAATAAAATTAACTAAACACTAATATTTATTATATAATAAATTAGAAGGATATTGACTTTGAAAAAGAAATGTTAATTATGTTTTAAAAAATGCAAATATTATATTATTTAGTGAATATATATATATATATATATATATATATATATATATATATATATATATATATATATATATATATATATATATATATATATATATATATATATATATATATATATATATATATATATATATATATATGTGTATATATATATATATATATATAAAGAAGATAAGGATAGCATTTTATGCAAAATCGCTCCAGTAGATAATAAAATGTATACGTTTCGAGAATACAACTCGAAGAAAAATCTGAAATGTGCCTGTACATATCAGATGAACCGGTTGCTTGAAACGCTTCGAACGCAATTCCCATTGGAAGTCTGTTGATTTTCATCTTCTATTAGCGACGCTCCCTAGGTGCGAGGTAGGAAATCTCCGAATATTGACCCACTTCCTTAAGCTGTCAAGAAAGCTCTCTCAAGACAGATTCCTCCCCACGGGAAGATTTAGATTAGAATTTATTTCACTTAGATAACGTTGCAGAAGTCGATGTAATTTCAAATCGTATTTAAATGTAAATAACTTAATAATTGCGATATTCGGAATCGTTCAACATTTCGCGGTTTAATTAACTTATAGGTTTCAAAAGACGTTCGATGAATTGAGCGTTCAAACAATTTATTTTCTTTTATTCTGTTTATGTCATTCAATTTATACAAGTTTCTTAGAACTTGCGTTCTTGTTTTATTTTAATTGATTTTTACACACACACACACACACACACACACATATATATATATATATGTACATATATGTGTGTGTATTTAATATGTGCATATATAAATCAAAATAAAAATTCAGTCGATTGCAGTAATAAAAATTAGTCTTAAATACAAAGTATCTATTAATAATTCTAAAACAATATTATATCTAGTTTTATATATATATATATATATATATATATATATATATATATATATATATGAAAATAAATAGTTTAATTTTTATAAACGTATTTAATAATTAAAATTTTTTAAAAAATTAGCAATTAAAAATATTGTAGATATTGTTTTTAAATTATTTATCAATTACAAAAAAATTAATTTTGTCTATCTTTAATACATATATATATATATATATATATATATATATATATATATATTTGTGTGTGTTTGTCTAAAAAGAAAGATTATTCATTCGTTTATATAATATTAATATCAGAAGTATTGATTCTATGTCGTATTAAATTAGATTTTGATCCGTAATGTAAACTCAACTGCATTTTTTAATAAAAAAGATTTATTCGTTTTAAAGTTTTCCTAGAAGAAAACTCTTCCACGTCTTGCAATATATAACTGTTCAGTACATAAGGTAGAAGTTTTACAGAACTCAAGATTTCATCATTTTTCGACGAGTTTATAATAGTAAAAACTTTTGTGGACTTTTCTTCACACACAACTGTAGGTATATTTAACATAGAATGATATGTGATGGAACGACTATATTTTTTAATGTAAGAAATATTGTATTTAATAAATATTGGTAATTTTTTTTGCATAATTTGTTACATTAATCGTTTTTAGTTTAACACAAACATACATACATGTATATAGGAGGGTCGTTTGATAAATATGGTAAAAAAGTAAGAAAAACTAAATTGAAAAATTTAATTCAATTAATTAATTAAATTAAACAATAAATAAATTTACCATACTTATTAAACGATATATATATATATATATATATATATATATATATATATATATATATATATATATATATATATATATATAAAAGAATGAATGAATTCTAATTAAATGATTAAATCACTTTGAATAGCAATTATATTATTTACTTTCTTAATAAAATGTCATTTCGAAATATTTATTATTATTTACTAAAATATTAGTTTAATTATAAATGTATATGTGAAAATGGGGATACTATAAAATATTCTAATTTCTAAAAAAAATTAAATTATCAAGAAAAGATATTCATTGTTAATAATATATTCATATTATAAGTCTTTCTTTAGTAAATTATCTCTCTTATTCGAGTATTTTAATTCTATAAAACTTAAGATCACGTAAATTAATACATTTTCAAAAGCACTGTGAGCATTTTATTTTCATTTGCACGATTCTCCGGAAACACAATAACTAAACACGCAAACATTATGTCACGATGAACTCTTCAAATAAAATTGAAGTGACCCCATTGTATATATATATATATATATATATATATATATATATATATATATATATGTGTGTGTGTGTGTGTGTGTGTGTGTGTGTGTGTGTTGTAAGAAAATAAAAAGTAAATTTATTTGCATTTCTGCCGTAAGAAATAATTCAAAATATAAAAGAAAACAAAATATAAAATGATAATTATTTTTTAATAACTGCTACTGAGATTAAAAATAATATATTCGATTTAATGTTAGAATAAATTAAAACTGTCGACAAATTTAATAACAGTGTACATTTTTTTGTATTTTTATATACACATATTTTTAAATTTGCTATAAATTACAAAATCAAGTAGTATTATATTATTATATTATATTTTCAAATATTGAAATAAATTATATGTATGTATATTTTACATTTATATTATGAAATATCAGTTTTTTAAAGTAGAATTTAATATCAAATTTATTACCAAATAAAATTGTTACCAATTTTTTTATTTCAAATTAATTTCGTTTCATTCGACCTAAAATATTTTAACTTATATTTTATAGATAAATTATGCTAGTTTTTTAATTAAATTAATATATATACATATATAATATATATTATTACAACATATATTCTTTCTGTTTAGATTTTTCTAAAAAAATCTTAAAATAAATTTTGCTTTAACTGTTTGTGGCAAAGAATCATTTGATGATTGTCAATGATAAAAAAGATTAGTTGGAATAGAGAATAATTTTTTCGTCACATCAAAATTTGATTCAATAAATTTTGCAATTCTAGCCGTAAAATAAGAGATACACATATGTTAAAACGCTGTTGTTTGTTGTTGGGAGTTAAAGTACGTAGTACTCATTTACTTAGTTCCTACCTCTTTCCAATTTTATAAAAATGATTCCGTATTGTTTTTTTCACTTATTTTAAGCTCTTCAGCAAACTTTTGATCATAAATTCGAATTTGTTTCAGCCATTGTCTTAATTCGATGATGTTTACATTTGATGGTCTGCGTGATCTGGCTTCGTCTTCACGAGATGCAGTGAACGAATAGAATAAGGTATGTACATTGTTACTTATTTAATGTACCCAACATAATGAGTCATACGATGCATAACCTATTCTTGAATTTATGAAACATGCAAAATCAACAAAAATTTATTAGTTATCTAATACACACACACACACACACAGACATATATATATATATATATATATATATATATATATATATATATATAAATAAGGTAATGAAAAATATGTTCTATTAATATTCTAATATAGCATACATTAAAAATAAAAAATAAATTAAATATGAATATAATACATTTGCATCAATAATATTTAATTTTTTGTAGGTTAGCCTTTCTAACTATTCTATAAAATATTCATATTATTTTTTTTCTAAATTTTTACAAATAAATGGATCTCCACGTAGGAAGTCGTATTTTTTCTAAATTTTCATCCTCGTATTAAAAATAATATATTTAAAACAATTTCTGCTGTACTAGATTTTTATTGTATATCCATTATAATTTTTATTTATATAAAATAAATATACGGTTTGGATGTCAATCAAATTATTGAATGATTTATTAGAATGTTTCCATAAAACTTTCCTTATAATACACGACATAAATAATTCTAAATATCTTCATTAAAAAATACTCTTAAGATTTCATATAGTTCTAAAATAAATGTTTTAGTATTATTATGAGTTATTCTTATTAGTTTTAAAATGTGACATTCAGTCATTCAAATTCCAAATTATAGCTCTTAAAATTTTAAAACATAATTATAATGAAGTATTTTAATAACATATAATTTCTGAAGTCCGTTATGTGTATGTATGTTATTGTTTTTATTTTGAAGCATTGTTATTTTAACATAACAGACACAAGAACAAAACTAATAATACTTTAATAACAATTTTACATACATGAGTATATTTTTTATGACATCCACGAATTTAACGTTTGCAGTAAAATTGATATAAATCAAGGAATTATAATTATAATTTGTTTAATATAATTAGTTACAAGATTTTTTCTTCATTACAAGAATAAAATTACTCTTAATTTATTATTTTCAGTTTAAACTGAGTTAATATATTAAGATTTACAAATCACTTTATCAAAACTATAATACTTTTCTTACAAAAATATTTTTTTAAAATTCCAAATGTTTGTTTATTTTAATTTTACAATCGAATGCAATATTTTTTACGATTACTTAAATTAATTAAATAATAAATATTATAATAATTTTTATTCGCTTTAAAATATCCAATGAACACTTTCTTTCTTTCGTTTTTTCATATACAATAAAAAAATAATTTCATTTCTATTCAACGTACAAATTATATTCTTCTTTGTAAAGTATTATATGTGAATTTAATTCATATTTAATTTTTTATTCAGTTTAAATAAATGCAACGTATAATATAAAATATATTTTGTGAAATTTAAAAAAAAAAACCTTAAAATAAAATGAAATAACACTTATACAATCTTTTCACCTATACCAAACTTACAAGCTTTTATATTAACTATCTATTCAACTTTCTTAGTTCGTACTTTTAGTTTTACTTTAAAGAAATGAAATTTAACTCTCTCTTTCTATATATATATATATATATATATATAGATATTTATGTATATATATATATATATATATATAGATATTTATTTATATATATATATATATAGATATTTATATATATATATATATATATATATATATATATATATATATATAATCGTAAATCTTTCTATTCACTGTTAGATGAATGTTTTTTCCAAAACTTTCTAACTCAATGTCCTTGTCTTCTATTTTACAATAGCAATTTTTTTATATCTCTATCTCATCTATTCATAAGTTTTTTTCTGTACATTTTAATATTATGAATTCCCAATCAATAGCTTTTGTTGTTAATCGATGATATTCTCTTCTTGCTATATGATAGACTCAGTTCCTCTTTAAACTGTTTGCGTTTTTTATAATAACCGTAATTTTTATTTATTTTTTTTTGGAATCCGCTCTTTTCTCTTTTTACATCAATGTGTTAATCATAACATATTTTTTTCGATGTTTTTCTACATTATTTGAACTTAAGACCTGGTATTGAAAATCTATGACTTACTACCATAAAATAAATAAGTAAAATACATTGATCAAAAATTTTCTCTTCAAGTATATAAATATAATTTATATATATATATATATATATATATATATATATATACCTATATATATATATATATATATAGTATGTTTATACATATACAATCAGCCATTACTAATCTGGTGTCGTTGAATTAGTGAGTTGTTCGGATCACCGATAGTTAGTTTAACACATACAGTTTACCCAACAATTAACACAACATTTCCAAAAATAAATCGTGTATATTAAACTCAGAGAATGGTTTAATTACTTCAAGTTAGTTCAGTCTTTTACACTACCATAAATAATATTCTATAAAATGCAATCATGTGCATTACGAGTATATTATTATATAGTGAAAGATTATAAAATCAATATACACTTCTCTACCATAGAAAAAAAATCAAAAACCTAACACATACAGCTATTAAATCCATCTCAAACAGATTTCATAAACTATTAAAATTTCAAATACTTTTGACTGAAAAGGAATATGCCATGACAATAAATTAATTTAGTATTTTTAAAAAATAAAGGGATACGAATCCAGTATACGAATCATGTTATAAATAACATCTTTTTATTTAAAACTGGTACAATTTTTAGTTACAAACAAATAAACACATGTAAATACCCACTGCATATAAGTAATAAAATAAAAAAGAATAAGACGACCACTAATTGGAAACGCATTAAATAAAAACGAAAAAATATAGAAAAAATTACATTCGCGGAAATTAAGTCCGAATTAACGGTGAAACTGGATTACCGGTGGGCGGATTAGTAATGGTCGACTTTATATATATTTATATATATATATATATATATATATATATGTATGTGAAAAAAATGTGGTTAAATATTTCGTGATCGTGATTATATTCTTTTCGTTTTATTTTACTTAATATGAACAAAACTTCAGAATGTTTCGTGTTGTATACGAGACGAACTAACCTTGCGTGAGTTCTAAACGTCACAATTCTCTTCGCATGTACAGCAAATGAGATGAACGTACTGACGTTAAAATTGCATGTGTTATATCTTAAAGTAAACAGAAAATACTTAATTTAGAAATAAAATAAAACCTTTTTCCGAGCTTTACTTTAATATCATTTGCTCTTAAACATTTATTAATGTATTTTAAATGGAATAGTCTTGTATTCAAATTTATATATTTTCGTGCGAAAATCATAAATTATGTAAATATATTTTCTTTCCAAAACGTATACTTATAGTTAAGTATATATTTTATAAAAAACCTAATCTATTTAATCACAGATTAAACTCAGATATATGTTATTTTGAATTTTTCGGAAATTTGAAAATAATAAAATATAAATATAATTTATAGGATCATAGCAAACATAAAATATTATTACTGTGATATTATATTCTATACCTTTGCTGAAATTACATTAAATTAAAATGATTTCAAGAAAAATTTAATTGAAGTTAACATTAGCCAAATTTAGCATTTTTAGATTTCAAAAAACTAATTTTGAAAATTGTTATTAATTTTATTTTTAAATTAAATTAATTTATATTTTAATTATTTTATTGTTTATATCTTGTTTTTTCTTCAATTGACTTTTTAAAAAAATATTTTACTGAAAAAAAGACATTCCATGATTTTGTAATAAAAATCTAAATAAACTAATAAATTTTGAAATAACCTCAAATATTTAATATTTAACTCAATTTGAAAATACTGAAAAAATATATTTATCTATATTTATTGGAAATTAAATTTATTTTTTAACAAATAAAAAATAATTAATTAAATCTTTTAATATTCTACTTAAAAATGAATATATTTTTGTGACTAAAATCTTGAATTATGAATATAAGATTTAGGTGTATGTATATATATATATACGAGAATATATATATATGATTAATGCATGTAATAACATATAAAATCTAACTTTTTAAAAATAACTTTAAGAACAATAAAAAATCGAATTACTTTTACTCTAAGAACGTTTAGAAAATAATTTAACTGACAATTATTATTTTTTTAAAAAAAAACACTTGATGAAAATTAACTTATTAAAAAATTATATAAATAATGAAAACTCATTGCTTTTTGCTCTATATTTTACATTTTGATTTACTTACATTTATTTAAAATAAAAAATATATAGAAATAAATAACGATTAAAGTTTTAATAAAAAATTAGAATTATAACTCGCGTCTCACCGATCGAGGATCTTGAAAACGAATTGAAAACGGAAATATATAATATCCGGAAACAGATTTGATTAAATCATAAGTCCAATGCAAGTTTAAGGTATAAAATGACTCCTACGTTAATTCGATTGGATACGACACATTCATAACCGTATAGTGTATTTTAAAAATGTAATTAACATTAATACATATTTATTTAGTGAAAATAAAAAAACATATTTATTTAGTGAAAAATGACAAATATTCTTTTATATAGTATTTGTGTAATGGAAAGTAAATATTTTTTATAAATATTAACTTCATAAATTTTCATTAATATACAAAAATGGTCATAATTTAATATAATATTAAATTGATTTTTATAACGATTTTTTATAATAAATGGAATCAATTACTTACAAATATATAGTTGTGTTAATAAGAGATACTGTAGATTTTCTAAGAAATAACCGTGTCATTAATTATATATCCTAATAAAACTACGACGATCAAAATATATTAAATTTCTCAATCAATCATCAACATGTCATATTGGGCAGCAGGCATTTACAGAATTTTTTATAGATTCAGTTGTCACAAAATCCAAAAAAAATTATCTATTTTTAAATGTTCAAGTCCATCAGCTTTTAGTAAATATTTTTTCTAAATACATCGTTTTTCCTTATAAGGTTGTTTTCTAATCGCACAATAAAGACTTAAGTATACTGTCTATCAGGTGACAAAATCTAAAAAATTGTTATATTTTTTTGTATTAAAGCATAGTATTCAAGTTTCAAAATAAAAATAAAAAACATGTAAAATATTTATTTATTGAATAAGGTTTGTGTAGAACCTTTCATTCTTCATAAAAAATATAAACAGTAAAAAATAATTAGGAAAAATAGAAAAATAATTACATACAAAATATTATAATTAAAGTTTCATACTAAAATCTGGTGAAAATATATAGGGTCATCGAAATGTGACGCCTAGATTTGTGTTTTATTAAAAAGAAACATATGTATAGGGTGGTGTATAGTTTGTTTTATTTCTTTTTAATAAAACACAAATCTAGCCGTCACATTTAGATGACCCTATATATAAAGTAATTATTAATAAATAATAAAATAATAAATGATAATATAATATAGATAAAGAAAAATTTAACTATTTTTTTAAAAAAATGAAGCTAATTAAATGTAAAGGAAAAACTTATAAAAACTAGTTAAAAAATATTATTTTTATAACCATAATTTATAATATACGATATATATATATATATATATATATATATATATATATATATATATATATATATATATATATATATATAGTTATAATGTAATTTGAATTCTTTTCTTTATAAATTAAAAAAAGTATTCAAAAATATATAAAATGCTATACTACAATAATAAAAATGAAATTGTTAGCTTAAAAAATATTCTAGATAATTTTATATAACGTCTTCTTCATAAATATTCATTAATTTCTAAGCTACGCATATTTAAGTATTTTTTACATTTGATTAAATATGTAAATGATAATTTATAAACAATAATATTAAATAATTTTAGTTGTATATATTAGTTAAATAAAAATGTTTATATCTAAATAATGTATATATAGGGTCATCCAAATATGACGCCTAGATTTGTATTTTAATAAAAAAAAACGTGTATAGTTGCTTTATTTTTTTTTAATAAAACACAAATCTAGGCGTCGCTTTTGGATAACCCTATACAAATGGCCCAAATAAGATTAAATAATGTAAACCAGGACTAAAACTTATATTTTTTAATCTCATTCCAGTCACCTATAAATACATATATATATATATATATATATATATATATATATATATATATATATATTATATGTATATAAACAGATTTCAAACATTTTTGTTGAATTATTTTTTTGCTGTTATATACTTATTACTAAATGTAATTAACATGTATTATTTATCAAAATAATGTATAATATATAACTATGTACAAAAAATTATAAAATAATAAGAAAAAATTATGGTAAAAACATTAATTTCACATTAATGTGTTTTGCATCTTTTCTTTTATAATTTTTAAGATAGAAGAGAAGCAATGTCATTAAAATATTTAATAACATAAGTGGATATTTAAATATTTGTTATTGATTAATAAAAATAAAATAATTAATAAAATTATTAACATTTAATTCCTATTTCGTACATTAACAATCCTTGAACAATCGGTCATACACCGTACGGTTATAGTCATTAATTCTATATACAAATGTGAAATTATATGTCATCTATTGTAAATATGTCTATATTTACAAAGTGGAATATTATAACAGCCATTGATCTGGACATTACCTTCAATAACGATCACTATTGTAAAATGAAAACATTAGACGTTTAGTCAGCTGACTGAGTTTGTTTTCAACGTGCGGGTAAGAGCGGGGCGGTGAAAAGCGTCAGGCGTTGCGGCGTCCATGCGCACGCAGTTCGCTGGAATGCCGCGTGCAGCGCTACAAGCGTTTTCAGCCAGCGCCAGTTCTGACCGGGCGCGTCGCGTGCAATACGTACAGTGCGTATCTGTCCAAATTGTGCTCATACTGATTAAACAACACGGTTCCAAGACCCCATTTCTGAAACCAAATCAAACATATTTTGTATGTAAACAAAAAGTCATCACATACATATATATACTTTTCACATTATTCGAATTCAATTAACAATTATTGAATGCAACTCAACAACTCTTCCATTTAAAATTATTAAAAAAAGAAACTGTACGTTTTGAAAACTATCTCATTTATGCACAGCTCTATTAAGCTACTATAAATATAAAAGTTGAGAATTATTTATTTTTAAATCAACTGTCATTTTTATAGACACGTGGTTATATGATATCATTAATAACATGTTCATACATATGCCATATGATCTTGATTTGAAAATTTCTCGTATTTATATATAAAGTCTTAAATTTTTCACTTAAAAATAAGGTGTATATGAAATTTATGTTGTGATTTGTGAAAAGCAGTATGTTTTCTTAACAATTCGTCAAGAGTGAGGAAATCTTATCTGATTGAAAACGTAGGTAAACAAATTTCATTTCATTTCTGTTCAAAAATAGATTTTATTATATTTTTATGTAGCTCCAATTACAGGAAATTAAAAAGGAATTGATATAATAATCTAGATATTAATTGAAAATAATGAATAATAACATTGAAATCATTTTTAATTAACTCTTTTACTTCATTTCTATTTCATTATATTTAAGTATATCAATCTATCATACACACACACAACCATATATATATATATATATATATATATATATATATATCAATTGTATGAATAAACATAAAATGAATTTGAGTTATTATTACAATTATGTTATACAATTGTAATAACAAAAATTTATCTAAATAAAAATGATACTTTGATAATTATAGACAAGACTAATGACCTACGAACTTCTAACTTCTATGTTTAGTAAATATTTGTAACAAGCACACAAATCCTTAAAATGAAAAGTCTTAACTATTTATCAGTACGTAATTATGTGATACATATATATATACATGTATATATATATATATATATATATATATATATATATATATATATAATTATTAACAGATATTGAATTTTAGAACAAAAAAATTAACTGTATTATTTTTTTCACCTTACAAATAAAGAAACTATAACACAATATTACCTTTAAAATATCTATTTTTTAAATATATTGTACAATTATTTATCTAAAATGTAAATAATAAGCTCACAAAATGAATTATATTTACTGATTCTAATTAAAACCCTAAATAAAATACCTTCTTACATATATTTTCTTGTATTGATATATTTATAATGATAACTAATTAAATATTTATTAATTATACTATAAATTATTTTCTTTTATTAATAAATTAAATATCTTACTGACTTATTAAAAAAATAATACTTATATACACATCAAATTACTTAACAAATTTAGTACTTATTATATAAAGCATTATATATATATATATATATATATATATATATATATATATATATATATATAATTGAATAATAAAAATTATTAAAAAAATTCTACTATACTTACCAAGGTCAACAAGTGCAATGTTATATATACTACAATAAATAAAGTACTAAGTAGTGATTACTAATTAAACATTTTATGATACTGATTTTTTCCCGATAATATATTCTAAAAAGAAAAGAATATTGCATAATAAACTATAAAAGTATAAATTATGTTCATATTTTCTTCAAAAATACAGTAATTTTTAAAAAATATATAATTTAGATACTTTTTGTATAAAAATTGTCTAATGTATACATCAAAATACTTTAGCTAAATTTCCATGGTTTGATTGGTTTAATTTTATATTTTTAATAAACTATGTACGTAAGCAAATTTTTAAAAAATGAGAGAATCTGAATTTTTTTAGAAAAACTATATGTATTATTAAGTATGATGGTAACAGTTACCAAAGGAGTTAAATTTTCAGAAACTTAATAAATTTCATTTTATAGACTGTACCTTATATAAAAGAATATTATATCAAAATTTACTAACCAGAAGACCACGTGCGGTACAGCAAGATGTTATATTACTGACCTTTTTGGCAAAGTTTCAATATTTTCTATGCTCCAGAGAGTAAAGTATCCAAGTGTATGGATTTCACGAACATTACATTACTCAGCAAAGAAAGTTTTTCTTATAATCGTATAATATTTTATATGTGAATTTAGAGAAATTTGCGTCACACTCAATAAAAACAAATATCCACATATTGACATACTTTCTTCATACAATATACACATACATACGTATATATATATATATATATATATATACTGGAAATATTTTTCGTTGAAAAATGAATATGAATTTTTTTATTACAGAAAGTAAACGAAGAGCTAAATGTCATAAATTTTAAGATATTATATATTTTAACTTAATACTCTTTTATGACATTAAATTTTATCAGATAATAACAGTAATATTTATTTCATACGCATGATTCAATAATTTATAAGAGTGTATAAATTTGAAATAGAAAATCTTTTGAAATTTTATTATAATGATTTTAATTAAATACATTTTTAAAATTCGATATATATATATATATATATATATATATATATATTATTATTATTATAAAATTGTTGTAAAATACATTTATTTGTTAATTAAAAATATTTCGATTATTTATTTTTAAAATAAATTTTGAATTGATTTTTATATAATTATATGTTTTGCAGTATAAAATTATTAAATAATAATTGTAATAATTAAAATGTATATCCTAGACAAATGATTTTTTTTTTGTAATAATAATATATGTGATTGTTATTAAAACTGAATTTATATCCTAAAAATTCAATTTATTTCTTATATAGAACCAATATGGAACATTTATTTGCTTTAAAACTCGTAAATTTAATTTTAGATAAATGAATTATCACCCGACCATCATTAAATATTATAAAAGTGTTCAATAATCACTTATTGCTTATTTTATTTGTTTATAATCTGATACTTATTTTGATGGCTATGCCATCATCAGAGCATTGTATTATAAAATCTAGACTAGTTAATCCAAAACTGACAGACTATTCAGTTATACGCAAATAAACAAATTCAGATACGCATATAAACAATAAAAAAGACGCAAAGATTAATTGATAATACGTTTAATAAAAATACAATATATATAATTACATTTTAACAAACAACTAATATAGATTTTATAATGGACATAAAAATTGGAATCAACCTACAAACAAACATATACACAATAATTATTAATGAAATTTATATCCTATAGTTTATATATATATATATATATATATATATATATATGTATATATTATATATTTATATAGAGTGGTTCAAATGTGGTTGAAAGATGTAATATGTAAATATGTGTCTAAACCTTCAGTTTAATTTGGTCATACACACACATATACATGCATATATATATATATATATATATATATATATATATATATATATATATATATATATATAAACAGTATAATTTGTAAAAAAGCAATATTTGTTTATGAATAAAAGAAACGAAACTGCTTGTTATATTTTTAGACATAATTATTAATGTCAGATTATTATATGAGAATAATATTAAAATCAGACTTTTTATAATATGTCCTAATAATTATTATTTGTTTAAATTTTAACATAAACTTTTAATGAGTTTTTAGGGGAATTGAACATTATTTTCGATTGATTGACTTGTTTCGATAAAACTATTTGTCATACTTAAAAAAGTTATTATATATATATATATATATATATATATATATATATATATAATCAATTACAAAATGTACTTCAATACATGTACATTACATATACTCAAACTTTTATAAATGTATGAATGTTTGTGTATTTTTTAATTTAATGGCAAACAAATACAACCTAAATACAATTAAAATTTAAATTATATTAATACTTATTTAAAAATATTTGTACTATAAAATAACCAATTTATGATGAAAAATTCACAACAAACATTATTAATAGATTTAATAAAATTAATCAAAATGTATCACATAAAATACGAAGTCATCGTTTATTAAAATATTTTTAAACTTTTTATGAAAATAAATACAGTTTATATGTAAATCCATTAGCATGCATATATATATATATATATATATATATATATATATATATATATATATTATGTATGGCTTTTCATTTTTTATTATCTTGCACCATTTATATATTTCTACTATTTTTTATCATATAAATCATCTTTCCTTTTTATAAACTAGTGGAGGTAATAAATCAAACTTTTATTGAAACATATGTTGAATCCAAAAAAGTCTATATATATATATATATATATATATATATATATATATATATATATATATATATATATATATATATATATATATATATATATATATATATATATATATATATATATATATATATATATATATATATATTGTATTGAAATTCTAGGAAACAAATAAAAGTATGTACAATTTATTACATTGTTTAAAATTTATTACATTTTTTGCAAATTTTTTCGATAATATGATAATTTATAATAAAAGAAAAATCAGTGTAAAAATATAGAAAATTATGATGTGACTAAATATACAAACTTTTACTTTGTATTGAACTTTTAATAATTTCAAAAATTATTTAAGATATAAAGAATATATTAATTACTTTTATGACTTTCATTAAACATTGCTATTATAACGAAATATAACTAATTGAAAATCAATCTTTGTACTTTTTTATACTCATATATATCCATGTATTATATATATATATATATATATATATATATATATATATATATATATATATATATATATAAGGTTGTGTTATATGAAATGTTGGGTTATTCAAAAAGAAAATAATAATAAATTCGACATTACACGACCTAATATATATATATATATATATATATATATATATATATATATATATATATATATATATATATATATATATATATATATATATACATATATATATATATATATATATATATATATATATATATGTATGTATGTATGGATGGATGTATAATGAAAATATAAGAAAGTAATATATCAAAGAATATATAACCAAATGTTACCTTGGAGAACACTTTCAAAATATATCGACATACTTTTGATGACATATTGACAATTTTAATATATTTTGACACATTTTTTCGAAAATATTTCTAAAGATATTAAATAAAGTATGAAATAATTCTACACCTTCGTCAAGTGAAACTTTTCCTTTTAATCCTACCTACTTTTATCGGATAAACGAATAAAGGAATTCGTAGGGGAAGAAAATATTTATGGAGCGTATGTGTCACAAGCAGGAAGTAAGAATAGAGTAGGAGTTAATGTAATCATCTTGACCCATTGCAAAGAATACAATGAGATAGAAAACGATCTGTGTAAAAATTTCATTTAAAAGTCGATGTTTTGTATTATTATACGTGCATTGAGTTCAATACTATTTATACAGATTAGTTTTGATATAATTAATGCAAACATTAAAAAAAAATTTTTAACTGAATGTGTATTAGTTAAACAGTATCGTTGAGAATTGTTAGAATCTTTGAAAAATATACTAGATATTAAGACTAAATATTGTGTTAAATTTTCGTTATTAAAGGCAATAAATTATTATTAATACATATAGTATAAATAATTAATTGGTTCAAAAATTACGTTGATTTAAAATATGTAATTTTTACAATTATAAATTAAGTAAAATACTTTTTTTTATTTCATACGATATATATATATATATATAAACGTTTTTATTCCATTGTACACAAGAGACACTTTGTTCATTTATACAATAGATAACAAATAAAACGGATCTCGCTGTATTAAATACAAGTTTTGCCTGGAATGACATTCATTTAGTTTAAATAGTTGATGACTTGGTGAACAACAGTTCAGAATAACATTTAATTTCAGAGTTTCGTTTACTATTTATAGTTTTTAGAATTAAATTATATTTAATCATAGTAACTATTTTTTATGAAATAAAATTAATGTATTCTATAGAACTTTTTTTGTTATTTTAGTAACAAAATTATATTTATATCATTAAAATATTTGATATACTTATATATATATATATATATATATATATGTGTGTGTGTGTGTGTGTGTGTGTGTGTGTGTGTGTGTTAAATTTCTAACACAATAAATGATTAGACAATAATTATAAAATGTATACTTTTAGAATTAAATTCATATTAACTTAAGAAACTTTAATGTTCTTCATAATTTTTTAAAGAAAAGTTTTTTTTAAAAAAAACGAATTAGTCAGTTAAAACTATAATATAATTAAAAAATCAAAACTTTATCAACCAATAATTTAAATTACTATATTGTGGAAATATTTTAATAATTATTCTAATTTTTAATTCTGATTAAATTATTAGTTTACTCAATCAAACTTGTAATTTTTTGACAATCACATAATGTACTGTATTTTATAATAAAATAAAAATATATCATTCCATACACACACACACACACAAACACACACACATATATATATATATATATATATATATATATATATAATTTCTTAAACAATATAAAGTTGTTCACTTTATTTATCTTTGCTAATATACTGGTATAAATTTCAACGTCCCTATTTTACTATAGCATTATTTTCTCCCAATCTTCCAAACCTAGACAGTCTTCTATTATTGTCAAAAATATCTAAGAGTTCCTTTTTTCTTATTCAAATCTTTACATTCATTCAACAGATTGTCCTCGTTCCCTTTTAAATCCCATAGACAGCATTCCTTACATATTTTCTTTGTTTTAATGTCCATATGATTACCACTTACACATTGTACCAAATTTTTGCTAATAAATTGTATGATTGATTATAGGTTATTTGTATTTGACGTGTATCTTTTAAGTATTCCAATCTTTTCTTATTACATTATAAATCTGTTAGCAAATTTCATACAACTTCCATTTTTAACATTTTTTTCAAATATATTTTGTTACCAATGTAAAAATATATTCCATTTATTTTTAACACTACTTCTAAATTTCTGCGATCGCTTTCTCGTTGTATTTGTACACTTTGCTTTTGTACTTTATTTCTTACGTGTTCATATATTTTAGAAAAGCATGGCAAAACTGAATTATCAAGAGACTTTTATTTATATTTCTTTTATTCCGATTGTAACTGTAGCATACAATGCTTATGTATATACATACATGCATATATATATATATATATATATATATATATATATATATGTGTGTGTGTGTGTGTGTGAGTGTGTGTATGTATGTATTTATTCTAAAATATTATTTAAAAAACCTGAAAGTTTAAAACACATATATCTCTGTAATTTTTATACAAAATTCTACAAAACATACGAGTCTCATTATTTTTATAATTGCACAAACAAGTAAATAAATTAACACACAAGTTTGATGTTTATAATCTTTTTAAGGCAGCATTATATTTTAGCCATCCATACGATATTTTTAATTAAAATATCGCAATAATCCCTTTGAACTATACTTCTGAAAGTAAATATCAAATTATATTTTTGCATACAAAGTATCAGAAGGTGTAATATAACAGTATATAAAGCACTTATTTCAGTACGTTAGGAAACGTGTTCTTGTGCCTGTCGTTCAACGACTAAAACATTGTAAGCAATATCACAACGGTCGGTAATGGGTTGGGTTGTTATAGTCCTCAGGGCAAATTCACTAATTGCAAGATACGATATGTTCTTTAGGAATGCTACGGCGGTTTTCAAACAACGAAATATAAAGCGGTTTTATGTGTATAGACATGAAAATTTCGTTAATCGTTACAATTATATTCACAAAGTGAACATCGCCTTATTTCATTATATTATTTTTGAATACACACATGGAAATACATAACATATATATATATATATATATATATATATATATATATAAATTTAATATTAAATTTTAACATATCGCTGTTAAAAAATATTACTTCCATCTAAAATCTATAATAAAATCTCGCATGCTAAATATATCGTACTTAATTATAGAACTTTATCATATAGGCAATATCGAGAAAAGTAAAATTATTTCTCAATTAATACATACGTGCATATATATATTCATACAATATATATTGAAATTCCATTTATATTACCAGCGCTTAAAAGATTAAATCATTTTATTTAATAAAAATATTTAATACATATATACATATTTTTATAACATATAATTAAAACGAAAAACTGCATAAACATGTTAATAACTTTTAATTAAGAACGTTTATAACCAACATTTAAAAAAATTCTAAAATCTTATTCTATACTTCAGTAAATGTATGTATGTATGTATGTATGTATAGGGTGGTCCAAATGAGACTGAAATGCTTAGACACACATTTCTTTTCTCACTATCATCTACTATTCTTCAGTTTCATTTGGACCAATTTCTATATATGTATATAAATATATAAATATATATATATATATATATATATATATATATATATATATATATATATACACTTAGATAAATCAATCAATTGTATTTAGTTTATTATATATGTAAATAAATGTTTGTGTTGAATATAATACAAACACATAGTCAGATACGCGCGTGTTATATGTATATATACTTGAATATATATATATACATATATATATATATATATATATATATATATATATATATATATATATATATGTAATTATAGGACACTTGAATTGCGTCGTGTTTAACACATGTTTGTATAGCATTTCACCCTCTTACATCGAAGCATCAGATTCGTGTCTGCACTTGAAGGGTTCAATTAATTCCTGTAATCCAAACATAGATTACTGACACCTTGAAACAACCCCTTTTCAGAGTTGCAAATTAGTCAGAAGTTTTGTGACAACAAATAAAGATATGGTATTTTTATTGGAAATTCTAAATGTTTTCATGTAGATTTTCAGTAAACGGATTACGAAAAATACTGTTCAAATTACTTGGTTTACTCTAAGAACAAACCAAAAATTGATCAAAATTACGTTATTTATTTTATTAATGAATATAAATACCAACCAAGATATTCTGTTATATTTTTTAAAAACAGAATAGTTTTATATATATTTTCTTTGAGATAAAAAATATTAGAAAATGTAATAAAATTTTATAATATAAAATATTCGAAACTTTATTTTTCTTAACATTTCAAAAATTATAATTATTTTATTATATATATTATATACACTCATAAACTCTCTCCTATTCTCTCTCTTTCTCTTTTTCTTTCTCTCTCATACATACACAACACACACACACGCATATATATATATATATATATTAATTTATTTTTTGATAATTAAATAAATATTTATAAAAAATATCAATTTTGTTTATAGATATAAAAATATAATAAATTTTAATTTTGAATTAATCCGGAATCTATTTATAATGATCATTTATTAAAAATTAGAACATATTTATTTATTTTTGTATATAGTAATTCATTTTAAAAATAATTTATATTATTCATAAATAAAATATTATTTTTTTTCTTAAATGCGATAATTATTTTTTAAATATATTCGATTTTTAATTAAGTTGATGTTTTATTTTACATGTCAACAAAAATAAACTTATTTAATCTGCCACAAACTTAATGCTCTAAATTATTGAATGGGATTAACCAACTAACCGCTCACTCAAATCAATTATTGTAGTTATTTCCTAATTACAAAGGACATGAGTTTGATCTAAAATTCAATTAACTATGGTCACCCGCTTACTTGCGGGAGTTTTAATAAATCACATATCGATATTCGAATAGTGCTAAAACAGGAATCTGTTAACAAATATTTTACAAAATAAGAATAAAATATTAATTATAAATATGTACAAAATAGTATTGTTAATTTAATAGATAAGTTAATAATATTATTTTTAATTAATGAAAAAAATGTGGTGTTATATTTAATTAAGTTTACAACATTTCTAAATTTTATTTATATACAATAATAATAAATGATTATTTTATGTTTTATTTCATTAATATATATTAATTATAATTATTTAATTGTTGCAATAAGTTAACTTTAAAAGCTTTTAAGAAATTAAATATGTCTTACAAATATAATAAATATGTTTGTAATTAATCTGTTTTTAAAATCAATGAATGAAAGTTCGAATTTACATTCGATTGGGGTCAATCACCTTCTCGCAGCTATAATTTTCTTAAACTGTCAAGTCTTGGAACGATTCCAAAATATTTTCAAGTTATTCATAGTATTATAACTATTTTAAACTTACCTTAAATTATAATTATAATAACAAGTAATAAAATATTTTATTATTTATAATAAATTTAAGTATATTTAAAAAGTTAACTAAAATATTTAGATATATTTGACTTAAAAAATGTTTACAATTGAATATCTAAAACATATTAAATTATGTTTTATTTTTTTAATAGTTAAAAATATATTATGATTTTAAAAAATTAATATTGTAATATAATTTTATATATAATAAATAATTACCTGATAATATACTGTAATTTTATAAATAAAGATAATAATAAAATAAAAAATCGACCGAGTTACAAATTGTAAAAGTAAACAAATCTCGTATTTAAATATTCAATATGAGATAAAATTGATAATCCCATAAATAAAAACAGTGCGAAATACATTCAAACATATAATCTGGATTAAAAATATTACAAATAAAAAACCTTTCAGTGAAATGCTAAAATTTATCAAAATAATCGCCATAATACATCTCACATTTAGAAACGTATGGAATTATAACACGCAGTGAAATTGAAATAATATATTTCCATCTAATCTGCTTATATTCGTCCCGAGCGAATACTAAGCTCTTGAGGTGGTACTAAAGGTGACATTTGGGGCAGAGACAACACAAGAATTCCACACGTGTTTTCATTTAAGCGGATTATACCTGAATTCAGTGTTAAGCGCATTTGCTTTACTGCGGACAACTTAAATAAACAGTGTCAACTAAACCATTTTCCCAGTGTTCATATTTTTAATGTTGCAATTTAACATGTTATTATCAATGTCGAGCACTAGGATACAAACATTATATGCGTGTAATAAAATTATTACCTACATTATAATAAGTAATAAAACACCTAATTTGAAAATGTTACTATGCGATTTGAATTAAATTACGGATATTATGATATTAAATGCTTTATTTTGTTAATGAACAAAAGTGATTATCGTAGTTTTTATGTTATGTTTATAAAATTAATTTGAATAGCAAGGTTTTAAATAATTTGCAAAACTAATTAATTTTTTAAAGAGTTTTTATTGTGGACATTAAGTTATATTCACTGTTTTTTTTTAAAAAAAACGTATTTTACATTTAACAAAATGGTAAATTAAATATTTAAATAAATACTATATTTCTTTATATATATATATATATATATATATATATATATAAATATATTCCGAATGTAAATTGTAAAAAAAATATTTAATTAAAAACATACATATGATTTTAAATTTATGTTATATTGTATTATAATCGAACGAAAATATTTACTATAAATAAAATAAAACATATATAATACACCTCCAGAGTTTCTTTACTATTCTCATGACATTTTAACAAGTTGGGACTTTACAATTACTTTAAAACACATTATTTAGTGAATATATGGAATATTTCCAACAAATTAGTTGATTGGATTGATATAATCCAATATGATTTAAGAAGTTTGAGTACTAACATTTATAAACATTAAATTTAAATACTTTATTAAAAACAATAATATCGAAAAATAAAAACCGTATAAAAATAAATCTGTAATTACAATTGTGTTAAATAAAAATGTTTTAAAATAAATGTACATAATGAACAATTCAATTCAGAAATCAAATTTTATACATTGCAACTTTTATAAGTATATCGAGATCGTTATTAAAATATTTAAGAGATAACAGAAAATTTTAATAACATTTTGTGGAATTGAGAAGTGGTTCTTTTATAAAACTGAATAAGTGATGGTGCTAATTATATAACAAAAAATGACTTGAAAACTAATTTAAATTTTAATTATTTTTTCATACTCTTTAATATTATATAATATTGTATCTAAATTTTTGATAAAACAAAATTATTTATTTAGATCAAGCTAGTTAAAAATTCCGCTGGAATAAAAAATATATTGAAATACTTTTGTTGATAACCCAAACATATATTCACCCAAAGAATTAAACATTATCAAAAAAATTATATGTTGTTATATTAATATAGACTACAGAAGTGAAAAAATTAGTAACGTGTATGTTTAAGTAATTATTATTTTTATCAATAAAATATTTAAGAATTCTTATTAATCGTAAAAAAATTAAATTATAACTTTATATTTTCTTACTATATTAATATTATATATATATATATATATATATATATATATAATTAAGTAAGTTGTGTTTATTAATAATATAAATGACAAAAAACAGTAAACAAATTATCATAGACGTTAGATCATATCTTCAAATAATTTACTATTAAAAAAAATGTCTTATATTAAAAATGATAAAGTGAAATTGATAATTATATATTCAGTACATTTACCCAGCCAATGGTGAAATGTCATGCATCACCGTTTATATTTTGAATATTTCATTTGATCCCGGTCTGAAAATCTCCAAAATTGGAAGTTGAACATGAGATTTACATCATTATTTTTTGAAAAAACAATCTTTATAGAACACTGGCATTGTTGGAGAAATTTTGATTCTCTATAAGCTGTGCCCTTTGTTTATTTCATACTTAGTATATTGCGCCCTAGAATACAAAATTGTAATAATAGTTAAATAAGTATTTACTGTTTAAATACAAAAAAATTATATACAAAATTCACTTAAATGAATTGTCAATTAAATTATTGTATTACAATTCATACTACTTTATTTTACTTTATTTATGGTTCGAATATATTGTGTTAATAAATAAAAGTTTATAAAAATAGCATAAAGATATTTATATAAGGTGGTTTAAATAAAACTGAAGGGTTTAGACATACATTTATTTACTTACTATCATTTACTATCCTTCAGTATCATTTGGATTATCCTATATATGTTAAAATGAACCTTAATTAGATATAAAATTTGTATTTTTTATTCATATTTATTTAATTCTTTTTCCAAAATTATATCAGATCACTTTCACCCCTAATTGGAAGTTCAGCATAGGTCTGATAATCTCATCTTGTAAAAAGATACTCGCAGAACTGTGTCAAAAAACCCTCTACTGAACTAACATTATCAGAGAAGCTAATGCTCTATAAGAAATATAGCACAGAGTATGATAATAATAATACGAGTATTTTATTAATTTTTAATACGTCATTATTAATTTCGTTTTCGATTTTGTAATAAAAGTTAATTCTGGTTTTATATATATATATATATATATATATATATATATATATATATATATATTGTTTATATATATATAATATTGTTTGAACAAACAGAACTAAACTTAAAATATTTTTTTTTATTATTGTATAATATATGATTAGTAATTTTCTCTATGTGATTTTTTTCAATTAAAAAAATTAATATGAATTAACACAAATGAATTTTACCCTCAACATCACAATGGCTTGTTATGAAGTATTCGATAATCACTTATTTTTCACTTTTTTTATAACAATAGTCAGCTGATGCGCATTTCGATTGCGATGCCATTATCGGTTGAGCTTTTTTATTCAAATATAATTTTTTATTCAAATGCGCATCAGCTGATTATTGTTATAAACAAAAAGTGAACAATAAGTGATTATCGAACACTTCATAACCATTGTGGTATTAAGAATAAAAAATCATTTGTGTTAAAGTGAATCCGCCACAGTTCCAAAATAAACAATAATATGGATTATTTATGTTCAAATTTTTCAAATACCAACATAACTATTTGGAATTATTTTATTACTACTATGGATTAAAAAATATATACGTAATAATTTGAGTCAAAACCTAATGTCCAAAAGTCAATTTTTATGCAAATCGTGTTCACCACGATATCATTTGTCGTGTTGATCTCCGCGAATTCATATTATAGTCACAATGTCATCGGTGTCCTCGACTACCCATTACCTGTTTTAATTTTTTGTTTGAGCTGAGTAATTACGTTCACGTTGCACGCCACTTCCGGGTCTTCCACTTCTCTTATGGTACACTTTTAATCAATACGAGCCACAGAGCCATTGAACATGCTTTGATATTAAAGACTAACTAACGCGCAATAGCGTATCGTGTGAAATGTGCATGTTTTTTCCACAAAACTCTATATTACATATTCATAACGCGTGCCTGAAATGAATCATAGCTTTAAACGATTTTCTAGATAAAGTCTGTTTTCAGTGGCTTTTCTCGTCGAGGTGGTAAAGTATTATAAGTGGTATGAATGTGAATTCGGAATATATTTTACCAAATAATAAATACAAGAATATTTCTCTGAAGTTTAAAAATTTATACGTTTATGAATATATTGAATAATAACTCTAATAATTTACAATTTTAAAATTCAAAATCGTTTAAATATATCACATAAAATATATAAAAAAATCTATAATTGATATTAAAAAAATGAGAAATGAAATAAAATCGTTATATTTGAAATAAATATCGTATACAAATTTATATATATATATATATATATATATATATATATATATATATATACATATATAATCAAAATAAACATCAGAATAAAATTAAGATAAACTTTATGTTTATGTCGAAAGTAATTTAGCAAATAGCTTTATATTATTTTTAAATTTGCATATTAATATTAGCGTTAGCAGTTACATGACTATATATTGTATAGACAAATATATGCATATATATATATATATATATATATATATATATATATATATACATACACACATATATATATATATATATATATATATATATATATATTTGTGTGTGTGTGTGTGTGTGTGTGTGTGTGTGTGTGCCTATATTGTTATTATTTATATATTTGGTTAAATATGATTATTTATTTTCTGACATCTAAGACTCATGCCTGTAGAATTAAAACTATTAATGGTTTTTTGAATATACATACGTTGTAAAATAAACATTGCTAATATAAAATTTAATTTCAAAACCAATTGCCACATAGCCGTTTTTATTATTATAGTCCTAACCAAACAAATAACGGTAACTAAAACCTGTCTAAGAAAGAAATGTGCCTAACTTGATTTCCCAGTAGAATACTTCACAATTTATGAGATGTCGTAATTCTTTTCATATACACTGGTGTTAGAACATATTGTTTTTTTTTTTTTTGTTCCTTTTTGGAAAATATAGGTTTACTCATAGGATGATTTGTGTTCAATAAAATGTTTAAACAAACATTCTTATTTATTTAAGTAATACATTTATAATTTTTAATATTACTTTTATTATTTATTTATAATAATTTTGAAGTTGGTCATATATAGAATGACCCAAATGGAACTAAAGGATAGTAAAAAGTGATAAATGATATTAAACCAATAAACACACACACACACACACACACACATATATATATATATATATATATATATATATATATATATATATGAGGATCATTTGATAAGTATGGTAAATTTATTTATTGTTTAATTTAATTATTCAATTTAGTTTTTCTTACTTTTTTACCATACTTATCAAACGTCCTAATATATATATATTTATATATATATATTTATATATATATATATATAATTTTTATAATTTTCCAAATTAAATCAGTTATTAAAATGAAATCAATTATTGTACTTTAATAAACTTAACACAAATAAAAAGATTCAACATTTCTATTTATTTCAAAAAACTCTTCTATGAGAATGTATTAATACTAAATAGAAATAACCTGTTGTTTAACATAACTGAATCACTCATATTAGTATCATAAAATTTTATAAAAGTGTTCAATAATGAGTTATTGGTCACTTTATTCACTGATGCGCATTTCGATGATTATCGTCAGAGCGTATAATATATAGGTATTATATTACAACTTTATGATGGTAACAGAATGACCATATAAATACATGTTAACGAATAAAATGAATAACAAGTGATTTTTGAACACTTTTAAAAACTTATGGTGTTTATGCGTGATTTATTTGCGATAAAATGAATTTTTCGTAGTACTAAAAGAAATAATAAATACACACAATAGTAATTTTCTCAATTGAAAATTAATATTAAATAGAATACTATCGAAAATGAAAAACATTAGGTTGAAAATTAATTCTTTTACCATTTAATTCTTTTATTATAATTGTTTTTTTGCAAAATAATATTAAAAACTTTTATTTATTGAACTGAAAGAATATTTCAGTTTAATGATCAGTGAATTAATCTTTGAAATAAATACATTTTAATAATTATTTAATTAAATTATAACATACAACTTTAATTAATTTAATTCCAAATTTAAGTAAATTATAAAAATATGTTAATTATTTAATATTACTTGAAAGCGAATATCCATTAAATTTTTCTTTCATAAATATTTGTACAATTTGAATTTATATATTATTTGTATATTTGAAATATTAATTTTCATTGAATTTAATTTGAATGGTTTGAATAATTTAAGCGTCAGGAATTTAAAATAACAATACAGAATTGATCATTTCATTCATTTAGTATTAAAAAAATAATAACATTTATAAAAAAAAGATATTACTTACAAACATTATAATTAAAATAATTATTTGATTTTATATAAATAAAAATCACCCTATAAAATTAATATATTTTAGTTTTAGTAACTTAAATAAATATAATACTATTTACTTCATGTATTAAAATTACCATAAAACATTATTTCGTATCAAGAATTTTGTACTTAATTTACCTTTTATTTCTTTGAGAGCTATAAACAATTCAAATCTAATTTATAATAAATCTAATCGATAGTCAATTTCTATTATTTCTACTTTCATTTCATCTTAATTTGTGAATATCTCACTCATCAATTTCAAGGAAAATTGATATATTTAAATATTTTCAATAATTAAATTTTATACAATTATTTATAATTTTTTATTTTTAAATAGATTTTTATTTTTAAAAACTAGGTTAATTGTGTTCAAAATAAATCAATTTTTACATAATTTATATATATATATATATATATATATATATATATGTGTGTGTGTGTGTGTGTTTATGTACGCGTGTGTGTATGTACGTGTGTGTGCGTATATACACGTGTGTATATGTACGCGTGTGTGTGTGTACGCGTATGTGTGTACGCGTGTGTGTGTGTGTGTGTGTGTGTATATGTATATGTATGTGTATGAACAAATTATATAAAAATTCTTCAAAAATTCTTTTTAAATTTCTGTTAAATTTATTTTAAAATTATATTACTCCTCAAAATTAAATACAAATAAGTAAAAATTAAAATAAAAAATATATATTTTTAATGTTTTATTTTTTTGAAAAGATAATATATTACACTATTTATTTTTGTTATAAAAAGGTACAAGTAATTGCAAAACTAATATTCCTTTATTCAAAACGGAAATGAAACATAGTTAAAGGCAATTTCCGCAAACCGAAAAAAAGAAGATATGAAATTTTAAAGGTAGGGATACAATATAAAACTTTATATATGAACGTAATAAAAAATATAAAACAATATATTTATACTATCCTTTGAAAGCATCCATAAATATACCAAGACACGTCAAATATTTTATTTACACAAATATATATATATATATATATATATATATATATATATTTGTGCGTGTGTGTATATACTTTTGTTTATACAGATAATATTATATGAAAAAGAAAATTACTTTTCATGTTTCTGAACTGTATTCAAAACTTACATCAATAACTAATACGAAATTATATATGATGTTTTAAATTGTTGATATTGGGCAATTTGTACCATCACCTTTTTTATTTCCAGTGCCCCATAAAGTAAGGTATATTTGCTCCAAGACGGTTGCGTGACGTTTTATTACTAATGTCACATGTGTCTAATATATCCTTCGGTGACAGCAAAATGTCGATAACCATTACACGGCGTCACGCGTTTGCGACTTGCGTGCTTATGTCTCGCATAGAAAAGTTATTGTCTGCAAAGAAAAACTGAAGTGCGGTGTCGACTGAGTTAACAGTGACATATTATGTAGCCCTTATTCGTTTATGTTACCATTAATTATTCATATCAAGAGTTTTAAAATAGTCTTCTTACAGTTACACGACATGCAGATGTAGCTTGCGATATACAAAATATTTGTATACGTTTTTATACACATTGTGTTCAATGTTCTGTTGCTTAAAGAGATGTAAAGTGTATATTCACATAATAGACTTGACACCACTATACTCACTATGAAGTATATTTCACGCATAGATACATAAATTTATGCATTAATGTGCGTGTTTTTGTGTATATGCGTATTTTATTTTTTAAAATAACACATGAAAAAAAAATTTATGAAACACACAGTTTATATTTCTCTAGAATTATTTCCAACCAAACTATAATTCAGTTAAAAACTTGCTTTATTTCACATTACTAATATATATTTTATAGTATTATTATCATTTCAGCACGAAATAAGTAATAATTAATTATAACATTAATTTAAACGTTGTAACTTTTGAAAAGTTACATTTGTCATAAAAATTATTTAAAAGTTTATTAATTTTTTATCTAATATGTTATTACTATTCGCTTGATACTATAACAAATTTATCTTAATATAAATGAATCATATAGTCAATATAAGATTTTATAACTTATTCTCCACTTTATTTGTTAATTCACATTTCGATAGCCATAATAAATGGCGTATTATAAAATTCATTACAAAAATATTTTAAAAACAATAATTACATAACATAGATTTTTAACAAAAATAACATGACTAGAGAAATGGGTACCAGTAAATAAAGTGAACAATAATACGTTTATAATATGTGGAGTTGAACGAGCGACTCATTAATATTCAAATATTATATTTTGAATAAATTCTATGTGAAGTAGTGTCTTTCAGTTCACTCTGAATCCTTTTTTTATAATGAGTTTCTACATTTATTATATTAATTCAATTATTTTAATTTATGAACTGAGTTTAAAATTTTTTCAACTCATTTTTATATACATTAATATAAATCATTTGAAATACTTAATTTTTATCTACCAATATGCAAAACAAATATAGGTATCCAAAATGAAACTAAAGGATTTAGACATATATTTATTTGCTTACTATCATTTACTATCCTTCAATCTCATTTGAGCTATTTTATACAAATAAATCTAAAATCTTAAAATTAGTCAATATAAATATATAAAAATATTATTTAGAAATCCAATACAATTACTTCTGCACATTTTTATAACATTGTCATTATTTCAAAATCAGTAATATTCATAATCTTTATGGTTATAAAATACTTTTATTTATTCGAAATTATTTATTTATTAGATACTAGTTTATATATCTATTTAATTTTTTTACAATAATATCGATTTTAAAGTTTACAATGAAATTATAAATAATATATTATTGCAATTCAAATTATATGTATATATAGATGTTTTTAAGCGTGATATAACTTTAAATTGAATCCATATCGAAAGTTTCATTTAACCTAAAATACTTTTATATATATATATATATATATATATATATATAGATATATATACATATATATATATATATAGATATAGATACATATATATATATATATATATATATATATACATACACACACACACACATGTATGTACGAGGTCGTTTGATAAGTCCGTGTAAATTCTGAAAGATGGCACCACTGATGCATATCGAGGTTATTTTTAATTAGTAGCACCTCTTGGAAGAACACACATCAAGTTTCAGCCATATCGGTCTATTCCTTTGTGTTTGACAATCGTTGGAATCAAGGAAATCGAGTGATTGTCAAATAATGGACGAAAAAGAATTTCGCGTGTTGATTAAACACTACTTCATTAAAGGCAAAACGCCTCAGGAGACTAAACAGAAGCTTGATAAACATTATGGTGACTCTGCACCTTCGATTAGTGCGGTTTATAAGTGGTTTGAAAATTTTCGGAGTGGCCATATGAGCACAAAAGACGCTGAACGTTCTGGACGCCCTGTTGAGGTCACCACTCCAGAAATCATTGATAAAATCCATGATATGGTGATGGATGACAGAAGAGTGAAAGTGCGTGAGATTACTAGTGCTGTAGGCATCTCGTGTGAACGGGTACATAATATTTTGCACCAACATTTGGACATGAAAAAGCTATTCTCCAGGTGGGTGCCGCGATTGTTCACGATCGACCAAAAACGAGATCGTGTGAAGTGTTGCAAGAACGGTTTGCAGCTGTTTCAGCGAAATCCGCAGGACTTTAAGCGTCGTTTCATCACTGTAGATGAAACATGGATACATCACTACACTCCTCAGACCAAAGAGCAGTCTAAACAATGGGTTATCAAGGGGGAATCTGCTCCGAAAAAGGCGAAGACATTTCCTTCGACCGGGAAGGTTATGGCGACTGTCTTTTGGGATTCGCAAGGAATAATCTTTATCGACTATTTGGAAAAGGGTAAAACCATTACAGGTGCATATTATTCATTGTTATTGGATCGTTTGAAAACCGAGTTGCAAGAAAAACGTCCCCGATTAGCCCACAAAAAAGTCCTCTTTCATCACGACAACGCACCAGCTCACACCTCAGCAGTTGTGGCCGCAAAACTAATGGAAATAGGGTTCCAAATCGTTTCACATCCCCCCTATTCTCCAGACTTGGCTCCATCGGACTATTATTTGTTCCCTAATATGAAGAAATGGCTTGCAGGAAAAAGATTTTATTCGAACGAGGAGGTGATTGCAGGAACGAATGACTATTTTACAGACTTGGACAAATCCTATTATTCGGAAGGGATCAACAAACTAGAGTAGCGTTGGATGAAGTGTATAAGCCTAAAAGGAGACTATGTTGAAAAATAAACACGATTTATTCAAAAAAATGATGCAGTTTTTATTTTTACACGGACTTATCAAACAATCCTCGTATATAAAGATTTTTTTTAGATTAGATAGAATTTTTGATAGAGATTCAATTTAAAGTTCTTTCACGCTTAAAAAACAGCCTATATATATATATATATATATATATATATATGTATGTATGTGTGTGTTGTTAATCTTTATTTTTCTTATTAAATTATATCAAGTTCATGAATTATATCAAGTTCTGCAGAAAATCATGTTTTGTAGCTAAAAAATATTTTTTCAGTAAAAGCTTTCTTATGTTATCGTACACTGATACATATTTCAAAATTCAATTCTTGATAGTCATTCATATATATGTGTTTTTGTATATGTATGTATGTATGTATATATGTGTGTATATATGTGTGTATATATGTGACTATAAAAATTCTCTCCAGTTTCTAATAAATAGCGACACAATGGTTTAATTGTGAAAACATTGTTATTGTAATATGTATACTACATATCGTTCAAAAGGTTATGTTTACAGCTCTTGTATGGTCTGATTTGAATGTATTGTTACGGAATATTAATTATTGAAAATGAGCAGGGACAATTTACATTTTATCACATCATGTTACATAAACCTCGATAAGAATCAAATGATTCAATAACCATAAAATCAATTTATAAAGTTTATGAAAAGGATCCATTAATTGATAGAGCTATTATATGATGACATTTAAAGATGCAGTTCTATTGTTTTGTTCAGGTATATCATGATCTAATATATTTAATGCCTGTAAACGCGTTCAAAATTTACTAAAAAAGAATATACACACATTCATTGTTGTAAACAAATTAAAAACTAACAAGTTAACTGTATTTAAATAATTAAAAAACTTAAATATAATTTAGAGCTAGATATTTGGGAATATATTTAATTTTTAAAAAAATTAATGTACTGTAATTTTTACTCTGAAAATGAATTCATCTTAATTTAAAATACAAAATAAATCGTTGACAATAATGTTATGTTAAGAAAAATTTGAAAATTATTCAATGAAATTTCTAGAAAAGTTACCAAATTTTGACTTGTTTCGTAAAAAATATTACTACGAGGTAGTCCCATAAGTACCCGGCCTGACCTAGAGATGGCGGTAGTTGTTTGAAAAATATCACTGTATTAGAAAATACACAATCTATAAGCATATGTTTCAAGTTTGAGGACGCCACGTTGTTTAGTATTTGTTTGGCAGCCATCAATAGTGAACGTTTTCAGTGAATTTGTGAAAATGGAGAAAATTGGTCATCGTTACGTGATACAATACTTTTATTTGAAAGGCCTCAGCTCAACCAATATAAAAGCTGAACTGTATTCTACTCTGGGTGAGTCTGCTCCTTCGTTTACAACAGTGAAATATTGGGTAGCAGAGTTTAAACGAGGCCGTACGAGCTGCCAAGACGAGCATCGCAGTGGTCGACCAAATGAGGTGACGACTCCAGAAATGGTGAAGAAAATCTACAAAGCGGTATTGGATGATCGTCGACTGAAAGTGCTCGAGCTAGCAAACATAGTAGGCATTTCAAAAAGTGCGGTACATCGCATATTATCTGAAAATTTGGACATGAAAAAGCTGTGTGCAAGATGGGTGCCGCGTTTGCTCACACTCGAGCAAAAACAGTGTCGTGAAGATGTTTCAATTGAGTGTTTAGCGAAGTTTCACAGCAACAAAGCAGAATTTTTGCGCCGTTTCATAACCATGGATGAAACATGGGTCCATCACTTCACACCCGAGACAAAAGAACAATCAAAACAATGGACTGAAAAGGGAGAACCGGCTCCAAAGAAGGCGAAGACCGTTTCATCTGCAGGCAAGGTCATGGCGTCGGTTTTTTTGGGATGCGCGTAGGATAATTTTCATTGACAATCTTGAAAAAGGAAAAACTATCAACGTCGAGTATTATGCGAACTTATTGCAACGTTTGAGTGAAGAAATCAAGCAAAAACGGCCGCATTTGGCTAAGAAGAAAGTGTTGTTTCATCAAGACACTGCACCAGCTCACAAATCCGTTATTGCAATGGCCAAAATTAATGAATTAAAGTTTAAATTGCTACCTCATGCACCCTATTCGCCAGATTTAGCCCCCTCGGATTATTTTCTGTTCCCAAACTTGAAAAAATGGCTCAGTGGTCAAAGATTTTCCAACGATGAAGAAGTGATGTCGGCAGTTAATGGGTATTTTGAGGAGCAAGGCAGTTCTTATTATAAAAAGGGTATCGAACTTATTGAACATCGCTGGGAAAAGTGTATAGAGCTGAAAGGAGATTATGTTGAAAAATAAATATATTTTTTTCCAAAATTTTTGTGGTTTCTTTGTTGGGTCGGGTACTTCTGGGACCATCCTCGTATGTCTTATATCTGAGATTGTTAATAAGTAATATATACTTGTTGAGTTTTTAGTTGCATATATCATAAATTCAATTTGAAAAAGCTATCAAAAATTAACTAAAGTTAATAATAAAAATAAAAAAAAACTTCTAGTTTTAGTTAATTAAAGAAAGTTCATCAAAACAACAGCAAGTTGTCTGTTTCAGTTATTTAACATACACTGAAACTTATCTACCTCTTGTAATTTCAAATTAGAACACATGTTTTTTTTATTTGATATAGATAGTATAACAGAGTACCAATTAAAATAAAGTTTCGCTTTTAAAATTCTTTGTTATTATCTACATAATTTTTTTAATTATAAAATAGATAGTTTTTATCGTAAATACAGAAATTTTTTTGAAGAGTATTAAAAAAGTATATATGAAATAATAAAATTAATTTAAATAAATATGCTATATTGATTACAAATAAATTATTCATTTTATAATGAAAATTAGATCACTATTTCAAACATTATATATATATATATATATATATAATAGGTGTCAAAATTTGAAGTTAGAAAGTAATTTATCAATAAAATACAGTTTTTAAAAGAAAAATGTATATTTATTAATATCAATGTAAAGGTAAAACATGGAAATTATGAATGGAATACAATGTCAGCCAAATGACTTTCTCTACCATGTCGGTAGAGGATGCTTGTCGGTAGAAACAAAGTGCTTTTTGTGATGTTCTTCAAAGATCGGGTTCCTCGTAGGGTTTTTTTCAATCGACTGAACAGAAAAAAGTTGTATGGTAACATATTGGGAGAATACGGTGCTTATGGAGCAATACTTGTTGAATTTTTGGCGAAAAACTTACAAATAATGATTGAATTCTGAGAAGGTTTGTTATCGTGGTGCAAAATCCATGAATTGTTTGCCCATAAATCTGGTCTTTTTTGACGAATAGGTTCACGCAAACGACACATAACGTAAATAGTACTCTTTATTGAATGTTTCACCTTCTGGAAGAAATTCATGATGCACAACACCTCGATAATCCATGAAAACAGTAAGCTAAATTTTGGTTTTTGATTGCCACTAGAATACAGTTTTTCTAGATAAAAAATTATCATCGAATGCTTTCTGCACCATTTTAAATGTTTCAGTAGCATTAATTTCATATTAACACAAAATTTAATGCAACTTCTTTGTACAATAATATTAGACATTTTAAAAATCAAAAAAGGCAAAAGTTGATGTAAATAAACTGCTGTAACTTATAAACTATTTGATATATAAAATTGAAATTAGGAGCGAATGTCACTGAAGGTTGTGCTAACATAAGAAAACAAGTTTTTTGAAGTACGATCTTCGCGCGATTTTCAAATTAAAAAGTCACCTTATTTTTTGTATAAAGAAATATATATATATATATATATATATATATATATATATATATATATATATTACTTATGTTATTTATATAAAATTATTACATCTATTTTACTGACATTATAATACCATTCACATATTTATACTTACATTTATATAAAAATGATCTAAAAACAATCTTTTAGAAAAGTTAACACCCTTATATGATGTAATATACTTATGTATATTTTCGTACGTATATATATAATATTTATTAGACATTCACGGAAAGACCCATTAATACAAAAACTGCTATTTTTATTGTTTAATGTAGTACACTGATCATTATATATATATATATATATATATATATATATATATATATATATATATTATAGCATGTGTTTTTTTCTTTATACACCATTGTAATACTAGAGAGTCATTAGTGCTGATTGATTACATAATTTCAGTTAATATCTAATTTCTTTCCTCGTTAAGAATCAATTTCAACCCCCTGATATTGAAATACGTATATTTGTATCGCAGTAAAGCATGGTACAACCGGTTATCATACGATTCTAATGCAACTTTAATAAGAGCCTTGTGTACGAAGCAATATCGGAATAGCTTTCATAGTTGACTAGTAGACGTTGTTGGAAGTAACTATATTTTTAAATTTGTAAAATATGTACATACATGAATACGTATGTACATTATATATATTCAGAATTATAGAATTTTACATATAACTCAGCATAAATCAATAATAAGAAATTAATCATGTTTGATGGAGGAAAAAATATATTTAAAATATGATATGCATGTATCATTTTAGAATAAATCACATATATTTAGATATTAATATTTTTTTAAATATCATTTTTAAAAAAATATAACGAAGAAAAAATAAATACTATATTTTCACCAATACACAAAAAATTAATAAATGTATATGTTGACACATTTATTGTCATATTTTTTATACAAAAAAAGAAATAAAATTCTTCGACACAATAAACTGCAATGCCAGAAACATCTTGTAAATATATTCATTTGTATAAAATGTGTGTAGACGAAGCAACGGTTCCGGAATATATAATGTTCTTTGAACAAAGCCTTTTTTTCTTCGACTCGAACAGATAAAAAATTTAATAATTCTCAAAGCAAAATCCACAATCCAATAAAACCTGCTACTGGAATACACGCGCGTTCCATCGGCCCTCTGAACCAGATAAAATCAAAACGTTGTTTGTTCTTAGGCATTCGATGCACACGCATAGTGCTTAAAATTTCATGAATAGCGCACGTCCTTGAAAAGAAAATACATGCACGGAATGCATATTACATTTTTTTTGTATACATTTTAAATATTTGAATAATCTCAATCACGAGTTGAAACATGAATGATAACGACTGACTTTTTATGTTACTTTTGTATATATATATATATATATATATATATATATATATATATATATATATATATATATATATATATATATATATATCTGTGCCATTGAACATGTCTTAAATATTTGATAATATCGAAACATTTCCATTAAATTTAATTACTACATAAATTTCAGTCTATTCTACTGCAGTATGTTTTTTTTATAAAATATTATAATTTATTATAAAATAAAACATATATAAAATATATCAATCTCAATAATGTAATGTAGTTGTTAATAATATAATTTAGAATTAAATTGCATCATCAAATGAAATAATAAATAAAGTACCCTAAAAATATCAATAATCATCAAAAAGTTCAAATGCAAAATTTTAATTAAAAATTCACAATGGAATTGTTTTTGATTACAAAATATTTTACTATACTTCTACTAAAATGTGTAATCATTATTTTAGACGAATAATTTATTTAATATTGTTTTTTTATTTTTATTACATTGCAAATTATTTTTTTTATTATAAAGCTTTCTAATAAATGTATATATATATATACATATACATTTACATATATATATATATATATATATATATATATATATATATATATATATATGTAAATGTGTGATTGTGTGTGTATGTATATATGAATAATAAATTATATTAGGAAACATTGTTGAGAAATAATAAAAAGCAATTTATATGTATGTGTATAAAATTGATACGAAATACAAGTCTTGATAAAATTGAACTTTGAATGTAAATTCAATATACAGACGAAACAAAAAAACACGCCGTTACGCATGAATGTGGAAAATTCGCGAAGTGTAGAAGAAATTAAGAAAGCACATGCGAGATAAACTTCTCACCATCAATCACGTTCATGTCTCCTTGAAATGGTACAGTAGCTCGCTGATATTTTACATTCAGATTCGAATACGTTCATGCTGAAAAGTGTAATGACCATGCATACTGTTTAGTATGGGAATGACATAACCAAGAATAGGTGGAAAATAAGACGGGTAGGCATGAAAATGACTGCAGGCAACCGGAAAACGAACCCTCTCTGACTGTGCACATTTCTCATGGGAGCGGTAAGAATAGATAACCAAATAGTGTTGCAGTGGGGTGGATAGGTGCTAGTTTAAAATACATACTAACGGTGTTTTTAATTTAATGTGAAATTTACAATTTCCTTGATAAAGTTTACTTGTGGTTGATTGATGATGTCGAGTATATCGTCAAGGGATGCAATTTTTTACTCATGAAATAGGACTAAAATGAACTGGGGCTCTATATCAAACATAAATGATCGAAAAAATACAGTGTATATAACAAACCTGGTTAAAAAATATATACTTATAAAAATGATATTCGGTGAAATAACTCTGTAACTAACTGCAATTAAAATATAATATTAAATATGATAGTTAAAAAAAATATAATCTATTATTATGATATAGTAACTATTTTATGACATTATATTTTAATACATAAATTAATATTTTCAGATAATTATACATTTAACTTAATGTTTAAGTTATAAAGTAGATTTCCATTTTTATTATTTCAAATATGTATTAAAGTTTTTAAATTAATTCGGTAAATTGATTACCAAAAAAACTTTATTAGATTTTTTTAAAAAGAATATTTTTTTTAATTTGAATAAAAGATGTCAACATACAAAAAAATATATTTTTAATAAATAATTTCATCGAAAATTCAATAAAACGAAAAAGGAATTTAAAATAAATTATCTAAAATATAATAATAAATCATTCAACATTTTTCTGATTTGAAATTATTGGTACAAAAATATTGATAGAAAAATATAATTTTTTTAAAAAAATGTTATTGCATATTTCTAAATATCTTCATATCTTTTGAATTTATTTTTTATACATCTGTCATATAATTTACTCACTACTGAAATATACTTTCAATCTGTCTCTTTAAAAATTATTTTGTTTCTCTTACAACTTTCATAATTTTAGAAATAATATCTTTAATACAATTTTCTGTTCTTTTAAACAAACAAATAATTTATTACTAAATTAAATAAACATTTTTTGGCATGTAATTATCTTTTTTTACCCAATAAATATTTTATAGATCTTCTTATTTCCCTTCGAAACTTACGAATATTTTTTTATCGATTTCAGTTATATCACCCATTATATTCCTAACCAACATTCTATTTATTTGAGTAATTTAATTGATTTTATTCACATTTTGTTCGTTTCTAATGCGAGGATTAACCAGTATTCGTCTCATCAACTTCTCTAACTTTATCGAACTTTTTATACTATTTCAATACTAATGTATTAATTACAGGGAAATTTTTACAGATCTTTTATGATAAAGAAAAGTGGAAAAGTTTCCCATTCCATCAAATATTTTCATCGTATTCTAAAAAGATTTCGCCACTTTCGTATATTAATTAAGTAACCAGATTGAAACTTATCTATATTATTGATTATCTTTAACTATACGTAGTTTTATACAAACTTTTGTAATAGGAATTCGTATGAAACAGATTTCAATTCTCTCATTACTTTGTAGCTAATTTTACATAAAAACTGAATTAGGAAAAAATGTGACGAAATATTTGTCATTATATATGTTGTATAGAAATTTATTATTAATATAATTAAGAAATAATTTTATTTATAAATTATTTTAAAATTTATTTCAAATATGAAATTCAATTTACTTTAAAAATAATACAATATGTATAAAAAATACTTTGTAGATTTAACACTTTTTAGCACATATTATTTAATTTTTATAACATTTTTTTTTAAAAAAAACGTATTTAATTTTAATCTAATATGTTTTATAGAAACAGTTTTTATTATTATTTAAAATTTCATTGATTAAATAATTAATATACATTATTAAATTAAATTAGCATATTGATATTAACAATTGCTAATTAATAATATTATGTGTCATTTAATTGAAATTAAAATTACTCTTTTTATATACAGAGTGTCCCAATAAAATGTATACACACTTGAAATGATTATAAAGTCAGTGTTTATTTACATATGGTTCATTTTCAAAATTCAAAAGAATCTACATGTGAATATTTTTTGTCAACGCTTGATTTCAAATTGATGACTGTTCTGGTCCAAGCACTGCTGATAACGCAAAGCAATGGAATCTCAAACATCAAAAATCATTTCCTTTGGTATTTTTGCGTATTATTATTCAATGGTTGCCCTCAATTCGTCGACTAGTGCCGGTTTTGTACCATAAACTTTATCTTTTTTGTATCCCCTCTAAAAACAATCTAGTGGTGTGAGGTGAGGTGTAAACGTGGAGGATATTCTACTGAACCTCTCCGTCCAATCCATCTGTTTGGCAGATTATCATCAAGTTTGGTCCTTACGCCATGATAGTAATGTGGGGGTGTCCCATATTGTTGGAAATAAAATTCCCTATCTTTGAAGTCCTCTTGAATGCTTGGCATTACAGATAGCTACAGAAAATTCAAGTAAAAGGCACCAGTCACACTATCGTCAAAAAAGAATGTTCCAATTAATTCCTTTGCTGATAAGCCGCACCATACTGTAACTCCTGGTAAATTAACATGATATTCCTCCATAATATATTGATTCTCAGGTTCCCAATAAGTAAAATTATCGTGATTAATTGAACCATTTAATTTAATTGTAGTCTCATCTCTCCAAATAATCTTTCTTGAAAGCCGTGCATCATCTGCACATATCTTCAAGTACCACTCACAAAATTATTCTTTCCAGTCCGGATCATCTTCATTGAGAGCATGGATTATTTTTGGAATGTAACTTTTCCAATGACAGAGCTTCAAATTGCGATGGAAATTTGATTTTGAAATTTCTATCTCACGACCCGCTTGCTGCAGAGATTTTTTTTACGTTTCCATCAACTTTTATTAACTTGTGAAGTTAAT
Source organism: Neoneuromus ignobilis (assembly GCA_029203775.1). NCBI lineage: Eukaryota > Metazoa > Arthropoda > Insecta > Megaloptera > Corydalidae > Neoneuromus > Neoneuromus ignobilis. The sequence goes on along the minus strand of CP092089.1, from coordinate 20,355,423 downwards.
AAATGTCCGGGGTCTTTCGGGACGTTTCTTGTGGATATTTTGAACAATTCCATCTGCTTTAAACTTAACTCTAATTCGAATGATGGAAAGTCGCGTATGTAGATCTATTTGAAACTGTAGCCTAAACTGTCTTTGCACTTTAACTGCGTTTTCAAACTTCCAATAACACTTTAGGATAAATTTTCTTTGATCAAAATTTAATCTGGTTGCATCCATTATTTCAGATCGGTTAAACCTGAAAGGAGAGAAAATTTTGTATGGTATCAGCTGTTAAAATGTGTATACATTTTTGGGATACTCTGTATATATATATATATATATATATACATAATTACTTTCGTTTATCATAAAATTTAAATATTGATTTCTATTACAGAGTAGTCCAAATAAAACTGAAGGATGTAACCTCTAGTTGCATTTGGGTTAGGTTTACATCCTTCAGTCTCATTTGGGTGATCATATAATTTAATTTAAATTTATATATTTTGTATTCATTTTTGTATTGCTCATAACTTTTAAAAACAGAAAGCTTATAATAAGGGAATAATTTTAAAAAATGATATATTAATAACATAATTTAAATTGTATTCACGTTTTGAAAATAATTTCATACATTTGAAATAAATATAATACTTGTGACAGACAAGTACAACATAAACAATGATATAATTTTATTTAATTGAAACATTAAATGAAAGTTACAACTGTTCAACTTTTTTGAGGTGTATGTTTCAGCTTATGTAATCGTAGCGAACGTTAATTTATTGTTATATGAACTATAGAAATGTATACTGTAGTTGAAGCTGAAGTGTCAAAACCAACATTTACCTTCTGTACGTGTCAAAACACTGCAGGGTCTCTCTTCTAAGAACAACACGACCTGGCAAGAGCGGAAAAGCATTGTTCGTCGTTGTTAAACCCTTTCTAATGATTCGCTAACGAGACTTCCGCTTTGTTTCGAAACACGTCGACAGGACGTCACGTCAAGTTAAGTTCTGCACAAACCATCAAATACTTAGATCACTAATCAGTGTCTCGTAAGTACCTACTTTTCAGAATGATTCCCAGTGAAGTTGGAAATTTCTTAATTAGGATTTTCTAAAGGCATAAAATACGCGAAGCAATTAGTTAGATTAATATTAAAATATCATTTTCGTAACTGTCTTTGTAAAATCGTCTTTTTTTAAATATTAATCACCTGTTTAATATATATATATATATATGAATTCAACTTAAAATTAAAACAAACTTCTAGTATCTTTTTCTCAAAAGATTAAATTTTGTAACAAATTAAAACAATTTGTAAAGAAGACGGACAATAGCAAAGAACGCTCTATATATTTAAATAATAAATTTACCGCTCCTATTCAAGTTTCAGGAAAAGCGAAATACATAAATTTGTACAAAATTATGTGTACGTTAGAAAAAAAACACACCGAATATACAACTTTATCGAGTTTCCTTGCCCTAACGATGTAGGAGTAACTTTTAAGCGGCTTTACGAAAGTGCTTTAAAAGTCATTTTAAAACAGTGTCCGGAAAATCTCATTGTTGATTCAGCTTCTCCTTCTAGAACTATGAGTAGGGAATACATTATTTAACATGTGTGCCTATTTTTGTTTATATTACGCACAAACTGTATACACACTTTTGTTGTCTTTTATATGTTCAAATAACGAAATTCTTTTATGGTGTGTTTCAATTTAGTCTCGTGAAAAACATTAACATTTACAGTCGGTAATAATGACTCAAATAAATCACACTTGAAAGCAATATATTTATACAGTGTTGAACGTGAATTTATAAATTGTGATTATTTCTGTTTCATATCATATATTTCATTTTAAATAGTAGACTTTTTTATTTATTTAATCGATAAAACACGTACTTTTGAAAATATTCATTTTTATTACATATAACATTTATATGCAACAGTTGAGTGTATTGCTAAATATTTAATATCTTTACTCAATGATATTACTTTAGAGAAATCAATTTTATTATACAATTCGTGTGTTTTTTTATTATTCATATTTTAGCTAAAACAATACATTTTATTGATCATTCTAAGAATAAATTTAAAATAATTATTTTATATCTAAAGCAAATTTATAATGAATTTTAATATAAAAATAGATATGTATACAAAAATATGTAATAAAAAATATTTTTTAATTTATTTACATTTTTGTATCTTTATTTTTACTCTGCTGTGACGTCAAATTAAACAATTTACTGTACACAATAAAAATAATAGTGAATATTCATGATCCAAAAGGTTTCGTGCCTTTATTTTTAAAATTGCATATTTTTCTTTAAATATTTCTTCCTATTGGCAATAAATGTTTATTTATGATATACACAAAATATTTTATAAATTTGTTTTTAATGTCATTTTTATTCTATATTCAAATAATAAATATTTTAAGTACTTGACGTGCTTAACACAAATATATGAATATTTTGAAACTGTGCCGAAATCATTTTAACACATATTATCCACAACACCGCAATAGGTTCTAAAGTGTTCAATGATTACTTATTGTTCACTTTTTTTATAACAATAGCCGACTGATGCACATTTCGATGGCAATTCCATCATCGTTACAGCATTTTTGCTATTAAAATCTAACATTTCTATAAATATTGACTATTGTTATAAACAAAAAGTGAACAATAAATGAATATTGAACACTTTATAACTTATTATGGTGTTAGGGATCAAAATTCATTTGCGTTAAAAACAAATATTTGAATATATTTCATTTAATTGAATGGAGTTTTCTGTAAATAAACATATAAATAATAAATAACTACTTAAACGAAGCTAGTTTTTAAACACATGTACCAAAAAACATACAAATATTACGTCCATTTCTTATTGAAGAAATAGTTACTGTACAATGATTTAATAGAAGCGTTCATTTGAAAATCTCTAAAACGGTAATCCGGAACATTTTGTATTTAACAAAAGTAGACATTTTCATCCTTCGTCTAACGAAACTATAACACTTTAAGTAGCATAATTTCCGTACATAGTCGAGATGAATACAAATCACCTCTTTATCACATAAAGCTTCCTGTCATGCTATCGTGAGGAATGTGCTAGCAAGATTTCGACGGTCAGTATCCTCCATTAAAACGTTACTATAATAGATAATAACGGATTGAAACGAAATAGCAACGGACAAAGTTTTAAAGATAAATTTCAAAGTAAATTTTATAAATCATATATATATATATAAATATATATATATATATATATATATATATACGGGCATCAATGAATATAAAACCATTTTTAAATATTATTATTATTCATATCTCTTATTTCTACGATTATGAAATAGTAGTCATTTTAGATAAAATTAAAAATACTATCTTCGCTATAAAACATTCTAAACACAATTTTAGTATTATTATTTTTTAATAAGTGTGAAAATATTAATTACTTCTTGTTTCAAACATGCAAAAATTTTTAATCATGGAATAAAAAACTTATTTTGTTGAATAAAAATGCATGCATTTATATTCAGTAAAGTGCTTACTTCAATGAAAAGCTTTGAAAAACGAACATATATATGACTGAATTGTTTCAACATTCATTTTGTCTATGTTCATAGATGATTCTTGCTTTTTAATTATAGCAGGTGTTGGTAATACAAAGATATATTATTTTTTACTATGTAATGCATGTTTAATACATTTTATTCAATAAAAACACGACAAATTAATTGGATTTTTTTATTAATTATTTTTAATTGCATGACTTTATATATTTTAGACACAAATTTCTTAATTAAACTGTTAACAAAATTAAACACGATATCGGTTTTATTTTTAAATACATATATATTTATATATATATATATATATATATATATATATATATATATATATATATATATATATATATATATATATATATATATATATATATATATATATATATATATATATATATATATATATATATATATATATATATATATATACGAGGGTCGTTTGATAAGTATGGTAAAAAGTAATAAAAACCAAATTGAAAAATTTAATTTATTTAATTAAATTAAACAATTAATAAATTCACCATACTTATCAAACGATCCTCATATATATATATATATATATATATATATATATATATATATATATAATGCAATAAAATAATACAAAAATAACAAATGTTCTTTATAAGAACATAATTTTAAATTTAATGATTTTTATTTTAAAAAAATTTGAAATTGAACTCGTTATTATCTTTATTTTTTATTTAATACTCACCAGAAAATATAAACATTTTAAAATATTTATTAGACTAAACAAACTTTTAGTTAAATTATTGGGTTACGCTCGTTCCTCGGGGGTTCTGTACCCTGTTCACTTTGTTTGCTCACCTCGTGATACAAGCAATCGTGGATGATGTTTATTTGCAATCGTTAAAGTTCGAAGGTAATCGTTCATATTGGAAGTATTAATTACATTAATTTTGCGATGGAGTTATTTTATATATATATAGAAAGATAAGAATTTAATTTTTTCTCAAATCTTAGATACAATACATTTTTAAAGAATTACTTAAATATGATTACAATTATTGAAAAGGCATTTAAATAAATATATTTTGGATAAGTAAATACTTCATAAAATTCTAATTATACTGAACAAAATATTTTATTTTTTTTAATCAAAAATAATTATTTTATTATTTTAGATACTACTTTAACACTAAACCTACCGATACTTCATGTATACCTATTCCTACCACAGCGGGGTCAAATGACCCCTCTTTAAAATGTTGTATATATTACTATGTATAGCAAAAAATATATCATTTAGCACAATTTGGTACATGAATAAAACAATTTTTTTTCAAATAACGATTCAAAATTGTTTATTTATTTATTTATAAAAATTTGGCACCTTTTTCGCATTTGCACATGAGAATTCGAATATAATATGTTGAAAATCTTCGGCAAGTTCTTCAGCTATTGGAATAAAAATTGTTGTCTTAAAACCCACGAGTTGATTCAGCCAGGTCAAGAATATTTCTGCGCAGGCCATCTTTACGATTTCGATTTCACTTATTTGATCCGTCATGTGTAGACATTTTACCGTGATATTAAGAATCTAATCGTGTATGATGTTTATTTTCAATCTTATAATTTATGCTTTGAGCTTATCGTTCTTTTTTATTGGCTTACTTTTGTAAAGAACAATGACTCGATTTATATTATACCATCTTTCGCCTGCTTGGAAATTTTGGTAGTTCTCTTTTATTTCCGCGGATAGTTCCAACAA
>CP092089.1:20340125-20345125 GCA_029203775.1 Neoneuromus ignobilis | reverse complement strand
ATCAAACGAATATAAACATTTAAAATAATTTTTATAAAATTTTCTCTAAAGAGAAATTGTTAGATATATATACACATATATAAAAAAATTCAATATTTTTTTAAGAAGTTTCTTTTCTTTAAAACATCATTTTCACTATATTCTTTTTAAAATAATTTCTCGACAAATGTACTGTTAACTATTACCTTTAGGTAATTTCTAAGTTTTATTATTAAAAAAACTGTATCTACTTTAATTATCAGAACTTTTAAATACATTTATTTGAAATAAAATTTTCATCAACATAAAAACATAAAATCTTCACAATTCATTTTTAACATATAAATTTACCTAATAAATATTTTTCTAACTTTTTACGTTATCTCCCGTTCACACATTATTAAAGATATAAATTCTAAGATATATATATATATATATTTATATATATATATTTATATATATATATATATATATATATATATATATATATATATATAATGTTATCAAGCTTCCTAGTTCGCAACATACGGCAGTAAAACTGAGTATTTTTGGAAAGAAAAAAGCTTTTGCTGTCACACGGAATGCGAGCTTTTATTTTTACGCTCTCTGAAAATTATACGTTTCATTTCATATCTCGCGTACTTCCCGTTTGACGTCGCCAAGTAATAAGTTACCGTTATATTCCGTTAGGGACTGTCATATTCTCATGTCTTAGCTAATGTCACATACATCAAATCATAACCGGCACAGTATATTTTATTGTTTCTTATGTCCAAAATTCAATTTCTTTTAGTTTAGAATCATCAGTGCGTTATAAATAACATACGAATTTAAAGATATTTCTTTAATACGAAATGTTGAAAATAAGAACATTATCAAACTTGTATTTTACCAATTTTCATAAACCAAAGGTTATAATTAAATTGCATTCTGAATTTGTTGTGCATTTTAATAAATGTACAAAATAAGATAAAAAAAATATTTACATATTTCGTTTAACATAATTGATACAGTTATAAACTAAAAATAAAATTTACCTCATAATTGATTATCCCTATCAATTATCAATGTAATTTAATAAAATTATATTTTCATCAATAATACTGTAATAAACTATTTTTTCTAAATTTGTATTTAGTCATTTTGTATATTTTTTACATAAAGAAATTTATTTTTATTAAAACGAAAGTAATTTAAACATTTTGAATTAACAATTTAAATAATAAAGTATAATAATTATAACAAATATAATTTTAATAAAATTATATTATTCAACTAATATAAGAAATGAGATATAGAGATAAATGAAAACGAATTAAAAGTAATGAGCAAATAAATCAAGTGAAGGGTGTGTCAAGATAACATGCATTAGACAGCAGTTTGACCAGTTAGAATACCATGATTATCTGAATACGATCAAATTACTTATTATTCAAGACAGAAAAGTTTTAAGTAGGACGTAGAAAATTACCTAAGCTTATTCTTAAATTAACAACTCTATCCTTGAGGAAATTAAAGAAGAATTAAAGACAAATAAAAACATATAAAATACCATAATCATCTTTATCTTACTGTATGATTCTGAGAGCTGGTCACTGCAAAATAAACACTTGAACAGAATTACAATAGTAGAATAGAAGTATTATAAGAAAATTATGAAGATGACAAAAAAAGACAAAATAACAAAATACATAGATGGACAGCTAGCCATAAATGAAATTATAGAGAAAATACAAAATAGTTTAAGTATATGCATAGAATATCAGAGAACAGACTGCTAGACTAGCTATTATAAACAAAATTGGATGGAAGAATAAAATAAATATAGTATTATAGAAGTCATCGTTGGATGGGATGAGTAGTAGAGGTAAAGTAAATGTAGAGGTAAATAAGATTGCAATGGACTGGAAGAAATAGCAAAAATGAACAAAAGTTTACACTACATCGAAATAATATAGGGAAAAGAGAAAGAAAAAAAATATAGTTATTAAAAGACATATTATAATTAATAATAAAATAATTATAATTTAAACATTATATATTAGTTGTTTTGGAACTGTGGCTGATTCACTTTACACAAATCTACTTATAGTAATTTATATTATTTTAATAACCATTTTTAGTCTACTTATAGTAATTTCTTATTTTAATAACCATTTTCATACAATACCAAAAAATACGTGATAGAATGAATGTTGGCTTTAATATAGTTTTATCTTGAAAAATACATCATAGATCACTTTCCTTTGGATTCGTATGAAAAGAAAAAATATTAAAACTTATTTAATATCAATAAATTTTCACAACATTTACAATAAACAACTTTTATACACGCATAAATAACAATAAAGTAAACAAAAACTAAAAAATACAGCGAATAGTTTATAGATCTCTACCTAATTTTTATATTTCTTCCGTAATAAAAAATATTTCCAATTTTTTTTAAATTAGTTTTACAAATTTATTCTCTTTCTTAGTTATATTTACATAAAATTTGATTTAAAATTCATATTTATTATTAAAATAAAAATTTAAGTTCAAAGACATTTCAAGTACGAATTATAAAGTTCTTAAACATTTAATATTGAAATATTTTTAATTAATTTATTATTTCAGATAAAGTTATATAATTGATATTCGCATTTTACCTCACAGGATTTCTGCTGAACTTTCTCGTGTAAATAATTGATGCATATTAATTTTTAATTCACTTTGCACGTGGGATTTTATTAATCTTTATATATATATATATATATATATATATATATATATATATATATATATATATTATATATATAATTTCATTAGTGTGTTCAGTACAACGTAAAGATATTGAATTATTTTAATATCGGAAGGTGAACGAGTACAAGCCTCATACAATCGTTAATATTATGAATCCTGGGGGAAATGTGTTGCCAGGGATACATTAGGGGCGACGTTTTCTGTTTGTTGGGAATCAATATAAAGTAGATGACTTAGAAATAAATATTAGATGTAATAATCCACTAAGACGATCAATCGTATCATCCTTTTCTGTATCATTATTTAATTACATTTTTCATTTTGTGGCAAATAAATATTAAATTTTAAAGAGTACATCTAAGATAATACCCTAATGAAAAAAAGTAAATTTGTTTCGTACGTAAATTATATTATATATAAAAGAATAAATCATATTATTTATATACTACAATAAATAATTTTTAATACATATTTGATTTGAAATTAATATATTGAAATTATTAATAAAATATTGAATATTCCATTTATTTATTTTTAAATATTTTTGTTTGATATTTTTTTTAAAAAAATAGTATTAAAAATATTTAAAGCCCGCCATTATAATAATAAATAAATTGATTACTTACAGTATATATCTTTTTGATTTTGATTTAAAAAATATAATAGAATGTTTAATGTCTTCAATCATAATAAATATATTTTATAAGTAATCCTGCTTATTCTTTCTACAATTTATCTGTAGAAAAAAATATTATTACTTCATTTATAGAAAAATATATTGTACGGATTAAATGAAAAATCTATTTTTCTTTAGATACTTTCATTACAATTAATATCATTATATCTATTATGAAATATTCGAAAAACCAAAATTAATTTTTATAAATTAATTGAATTTTATTAGAAAATAAATTAATAACTGTTGATGTTAACAGTTTGATTTATTTGCAATTATTGATAAATACATTTATTTATTACAGATATTCGAGAAATGAAATTTATTTCTCATTATTATTAAATATAAATTATAATTTCATAATATATAAAAATGTAAATAAACTTATCTTTCATGATTAAATGAATTATGCTGTACGCCGAAAATGACAGTTTAATTATTAGACTCAACCGCCAAATGTGTTTTTGATTCTAGCCACACAACCTTAATTAAGCTTTCTGTATATATACTGCTACTTCACTCAATCTGTCAAAAACTTATTTTGTATTCGTCTTTCATACAGATTCAATTACTCACGTGGAAATTCATATTAAATGAAATGTTTTTAGTGCAATTTTGTACATTTTAATTTACATTAAGAAACCATTAATATTATTCACGTAGAAAAGCAGTAGTACATGAAAGTAAAAATATTTCAGAGTAAATTCAGTCATATATATATATATATATATATATATATATATATATATATATATATATATATATATTTATATAGAAAGAATAAATTGAAATAGATCTAATTCAAACAATGGTATTTGATACAATTTCAATTTTTTCATAGAAAAAATATTACACGATTTCGGTTAGTGCCGTCGATACAATTTTACGTAGACGAATACTCCAGTTCACATCCTTTGGAAATCACCTCTTTGCAATCTCATAATATATTAATATTGATCCGTTGTGCACATTTTCCCAAATCCATATGTTGCCTGTAAATCGCTATTGTGCTGGGTGTGTTCCGTCAGATTTGGTTAGTAGGTCGAATAGTCCGCCCTCCCACTGTTCAGATGTTGTTGCCGCGTGTCGTCTTCATCACTTTTCTCCGTCTTCTTCGACCGAAGTGCTTCCGAAAGCTTTCTGGCAACATGCCACACTCGCTTCTGATGTGGAATGGCATGAGATATGAGACGATATACTTGTATACCGTGTTTGTATCGATGGATCGAATTTAAATGGATAGAGTTTAAATTATATAATAAATAATAATACACAAAAGATTACAAACACTTATACATATGCATATATATATATATATATATATAAATTCTTTACAAAGTATCTAAAAGAAAACATATGTTAATATTTAACTCCACCAAAATATATTAAAATAAGAAAAAACTGAATTCATTTCAAATATTTATAAATTGACATTTTTGTAAATCATAAGAAAATAATCAGACAATGTAATTAGTAATGGCAATTTTGAAAATCAATTTTATTGAAACCGGTTATTTTTCAGTAATTTTGAATTCAACTTTTACTTAAGTTTATATATATATATATATATATATATATATATATGTGTGTATATTATATATAC
>CP092089.1:20317625-20335125 GCA_029203775.1 Neoneuromus ignobilis | reverse complement strand
TGAGCTACATCATAGTCTTGGAATCTGTAAACTATCAAATAGTACAAGTAACACATTATATCCTTGTCAAGAATTTCACTGAATGAATTGATAACTCTTTCAAGTAGTTGGTGACATAAATTTATTTCAACGCTAATATTAAATGCTTTAAATGTTCTAAAAGATAAAAAAATTTAAATAATATTTTACATCAACATACAATACATACACACGCACAAGCACACACACACACACACACACACACACACACACACACACATATATATAGATATATATATATATATATATATATATATATATATATATAGGGTCATCCAAATGTGACTTCTAGATTTGTGTTCTATTAAAAAGAAACTATACACATGTTTCCTTATACACCACCCTATACATATGTTATTTTAATAAAACACAAATATAGGCGTCACATTTGAATGACCTTACATATGTATATTTGTTTAAAATAATTACATAAATACTGAATTTTTGTACTTTTTCTTACTACTATCTTTCATTTTATTCTTAACTACATATTATATTTAAGGGTATTTTTGATTAATTTATTTCTAAAATCAGTTAATATTTCTATTTATATATATATATATATATATATATATATATATATATATATATATATATATATATATATATATATATATATATATATATATATATATATATATATATATATATATATTATATATATATATGTATATATATATATATATATATATATATATATATATATATATATATTAAAAATATTATTAATGTAACAAAAAAGAAGTACTATATAATTGGTAATTAATAATTTTAAAATATTTTTCTTTCGTATATTTCATTTAAGATTGTAAAATATTCTCAAAATATTTTAATAATTAAAAACAATCTATTTTACAATTATATTTTAAAAAGAAACTTTAAATTACAATATACGTAATTGTTAATTGTTAATATTTACAATACAATATTATTAACCATGCAACAATAACTGTTTTACGAAAAAAGTGAACCATTTAGTCACGAAAACCAATTGATGAAAAACTTTCCGAGAAAAGGTTAAACAAAAAAAATTCACTGAAAAGTTTTTTGTTTTGTTCTTTGTACTGCTTACTTGCAAAAAAAACTTGGCTTTTAGGAAAGTTATTAGTTGCAAGAGCATACAAGTGCAGCGGTAAAGTATCTAGTGGTATGAGGTGATTTTTTTGGCTGTGTCCTAGTTAGTTCAGTTTATTAGACTTGCATTTTAATATTTTTTTCACCGCCAAAATCTTCTTTACTATTGTTAATATGCTATATTATTCTATTTTAACAATATTATGATTAACAAAGAATTCTTTCATTATTAACACCAGAAATGTTTAATTAAATAATATATAATAATTTAAAACGTTATGCAGTTATTTCACATATTCATTTTATTACTTTAATTGCAAGAGTCATATAGTTTATATTTATTTGGTAATATACTTTTATTCTAAATTTTTTTTTTATTTGTTATGTGTATAAAATTTACATATATTATATGTAATCGTATATTCTTCTATGTTTTAAAAATCTCTAATCAATGTATTCTATCGTAATTGTTGTCACTTATAATAGTAAAACATGAGTTTTAAAAAGCATAATAATTCATTAATTCCAAATAACATATAGTAGTACGGAAAAATGAATATTAGGAATAACATGTAAAGAAACAAATAAATACGAATGCAAATAAAAATTAAATACATTACAACTGGAATAATTTTTTTTAATGAAAATGGACCAGTCATATACCAAGAGAAAAAAAACAACGATTAGTAACAGAAATTATTGATTAATGATCCACATATATTAAAAGGTTTAAAAATATACCCAAAGTTTTATAAAATAAAAATAAAAAAAAATCAGTGTAAAATACGATATATGAAATATATTGGATTTGAAATTGGAAAGTTTTAGATGAAATCTTTATTCAACAGTTAATAATAGTAATGTATTAAAATATGTATACCTTTTTTGGAATACCCTATATATATATATATATATATATATATATATATATATATATATATATATATATATATATCAGAAATAAAAATATATGTCCAAACAATTTTAATTTAATTTTTCTTGAAAGTGATTATGAAAAAAATAACATTTAAAAAATATAATTAAAATTAATGAGTATAAATTCATTATTAAAAAAAATATATAATTTATATAAATAAATAATTGTTCCTTTATATTTGTTCAAAAATTAAAATAAAATAATATATTAGAAATGTAGATTTTTCACTCATCATTTTATTTCATTTATATGAAGGTAATCATTTTTTAATGATGTAATTTTTATTTTATACATACATATCATTTTTCAAAAAATTTCAGAATCTCAGTGTTATTTTAATATATTTTCTAATAATGAATAAATCGATTCGATAAAAAAAGCAAAAAAATATCAGGCAAAATTGTATTTCTCTGAAATTTTTTTATACTTCAAAGAGTTTTTTTTCACAAAATTTAATTGTGCTAAAAATATTTATATGTGTAGTTAAAGTTCAATACCACAAAATGAATAAAATTCTGTAATTTTCAATAACATTTACTATTTGAAATATATTAGTATATTTTATTTAAAACAAATATTGTTGCAAGTAATTATAAGAAATATGTTTTTTTTTTAAATAAATTGAACACAAATTGATTATATGTGTTTTAATTGTTTCATTATTTTATTATATTTTCACCCAAACGGATTCAAATGTTTAAATGAAAATATTTAATTACTCACAGAATTAGTGAAAATTAGATAAAGTATTTTGATTTTGTTTGTAATCATACCTTTATCTAAATGAAATTAAATTCAATTTGTTTTACAGCAATGGTTTTGAAGCTGTACAAAATATTTTTCTAAATACTTTGATTCTTTCACGTGAATATAGTTAATTTTAATTAAAAATAATGTAACTGAAGCATGTAAAAACGTTTTTACAAAATATTTTCATTCTAATATTATTTAATTTTTAATACAAGATCATTCTTTTGTGCTTACCATAAAATATATTATTTTTATAAAAAAATGACTATATGTTCATCTTTCAAATTCATCTGTTATAATTAACAAGAAATGTCTGTATATTTATAAAAGTGAATTTAAATACATTTCACAAATATATATGTTTATTTAATTTTAATTTAAAAAAAATTAAATAATAAAAAAATTAAAATTTTTAGTTAATTCCCAAAAATATTTCAGTTGAATAGTGAAAAATATTGTTTATTTATTTATTTATGAATTATTATGTACAATTATTGATTTAGAATTAATTTAAATGACTTTTTATAATATAAAAAATAATTTATTTGGACTAAAATCGATGATTTCATTTTACTAATAAAATATTATAAATTAAAAATATTCTTTAATACAAATATTTTTTTCTTTAAAAATAAACATTTTATAAATATTAATATAGCTGATTTACAAAAAGTTAATTATTTTTATGATTAATATTTGAAAAAAACGGTATTTTTATATAAGTTTTAATTTAGTTCGATTTAGAATATGAAATTTTCATATTTCAATATTTACTTTGAAGAAATTAATTTTCAAGTTATTAAATCATTTTCATAAACTCTTTCCTTTTTCTTAACTTTTTTTTGATACAAAATTATTTCATTTTAATACATTAAATATATGAAGTACAAATACACTTTTTAATGAATTTAAGCTTATCGAGTACTATTTAGTTTGGTACTGTAGAAAAGTTAATTTAATAAAATGAGTCAGTTACCCCACCATGACAAAATGTTATAACAGTGTTTTAGTAACAATTATTATACATTTTATTTTCTAATATGTATTTCGATAGACATGATGTTATCATCAAAACATTGCATTAGAAAATGATTCAAATGATTTTAAAATTTAACGTCCTGATAATAATTCTCTGATCATCTAAATACGCATCAAAGAATAAAATGAACATTAAATGATTATAGAACATATTTATAAAATTATCTCGTATTAGAGTTAGTGATTTCGTACAATTACTGGTTGTTTATTTTTAGCAAAAACACTAATCAAAAATAAAAAGGTAAACGTTTCTATATATATAATACTATTTTCTCTCTCTGTTTTAATTTGTTTATAAAATTAAGTATTATAATTAAAAAATTAAAAACAATTTAAGCAATAAATCAATTATAAAATGTAATATAAAGTTCAATTTTTTCATACTCTCATATTTTTAAAATTATTTTTTTTATTATTTATTGAAGATATATTATATATATACATCTTATTGTAAAATCGTTGATGAAGTTTTCAAGCTTTCACAAAACATAAATAAATTCCCATACTTATAAATAACAATTTCAAAACACTTTCATACAACAAAGATACAGACTGTAACGCAATCTAATTTTCGTGCGGTTTTGGTTGAACTCGAACGAAACTAGTAGGTTATTTGTGGGCCACGGTATTATTTTCCCTTTGACCAACTTCTTCCAGTTGACCAACTCACAAATACCGTTGCCCACTTCTATTGTCTATCGCGACAAAATCGATGGATCGCCACAAAGTGTTCTCCAGCTCTAACGTTTATCGTTCTCAAACTTGCAGACAGAGCACATGTAATTGGATACCTGAATGAAAAAGGCTAAACTTACGTGTTCGTTTGTCTACTTGCTTTACTGGTCATTGGCCGAAATAAAAAAAAATGGTTAAGTGTACACAATAAAGAACACAAAATTATATATATATATATATATATATATATATACAAAAACACCTAAGTCATTTATGCTTCCTTAATTATATTTATATAATTTAAATTTACTAAAAATATAATTCAATTCAATAATAAAAATTAAAGTATGAAATTATAATCTACCTATACATATATTTAAAATATTATTTGTATTTAAATGAATTTAATATATAATAAAATTTTGATTGATTGTTTAATACAAATTATTCACTTCTTTACACAAATGAATTTTAACCCCAACACCACAATCATTTAAAGTGTTCAATAATCACTTATTGTTTACTTATTATTTATAATTATATAATCTATAATTATATCTGCTGATGCATTTCGATAGCGACGCCATCATCGTCAGAGCCTTTCTGTTCACAGAAATTATTGTGGTGTTGTGGTTAAAATTCATTTGTGTAAAGTGAATCATCCACAGTTCCAAAACAACAAATATTCACTTCTTATTTTTTTTAAAAAAATGTACTAATATATTTAAAAGTATTTGTATGAAATTTTATTTAAAACTAATATACATGTTTTTTTCCAGATTAATAAAATAAGCATTTGAAGATGCATGAAGAAATGTATTGTTTTTTAACATTCTTCCTGCTTATATTTTCTGTTGCTGGTTCTGAAGAAGTCAATGAAAAATTATCTGAAGGTATGTTTAAATTTATAAATTATTTTTTAAAGTAATTATTCTTAATGATTTATATATATAACATATTTAATATAAATAATGTAAACAATTCACTTATTTTTTCTTAATTAAGTATTTGAATTATACTTAAATATTCATACAATATTATTTACTAAAATTTAAAACATATTCTTTAATACTAATTTGGTATTAATGGGAAAACTCTATGATGAAATCATATTTCAATTGCAATCACAAATATCTTAATTAATATGTAAATTCACTCTATTCATTCTATTAATGGATTTATTTTGTATATACGTTTTTTTATATATTAAAACACACACATACACACACACACACACACATATATATATATATATATATATATATATATATATATATATATACGAAAGTCGTTTGATAAGTATGGTAAAAAGTAAGAAAAACTAAATGAAAAAATTAAATTAAATAAAGTTAATTAATGAATTAAATTAAACAATAAATAAATTTACCATATTTTTCAAACGACCTTCGTATGTATGTATTTTTTTTGAATGTTTTAATTATTACTTAACATCAATAAACTAGTTTTTTATTTAACTAAGTTATTATAAAATTCTTAAATATAGAATAGATTTAAAAATATTTGTTTGCTTATAAGATTAGTAAACAAAAATATTTATATGTTAAATAGTAATTTTATCTGAAATGATATTTTAAAATAAAATCTTCATACGACAAATATAACATTCTCTTTTAGAAATGCACTCTAATATTGAAAGTATAATTAACTAATCTGAAAAAATGAATGTTTTCGATGCCTGAAATATGTACATAAAATCTTTCTATACGTTCAATTATCTTAATTAAAAATATGATTGAATAACGTACGCCCTTTGCTAGTATACATGAAGAGAGGCACTTCAACAAGCAGTTTTGCTGCTACCGTACGTGTACATATACATATACATATTTGCGCGTGTATCTTCACAAATTCAGTAATATGTATGTGTATATTGAAACGGCCCTTACTCGCCGATTCGCCAAAACTCACCATCATACAAAAATCGGTGTTAATCAAAAGTTATATGTACGCGAACACTGAACTCATATTTTACATTTCTCATTCAGGGGTCGAAGAGGGGACATTAAATTATGTAATATGGAAACATGTATGAGTCGGCAAGAGTAGTAAAATTTCCTACCGTATACATTTTTGTCAGAAATTATTTAGATGAAATCAGTTTTATTTGAAGTAGCATCTTTGTTTACAATATATAACAATTAGTTCAGCTCTACATTTATCAATAAAGTGAAAAAATACACTAGAGAATAACTTTTATGAAGATTTAAATCTGATATTATTTCATTGTTATAATTCATACACAAAAATATGTTATTTTTATATTATTTTAAGCAACAAAATATTTTATATTTTTTCTTTAATTAATTTATTAGTTTATTCTATAAATAAAACATGCATTATTATTCGAATATAATTAGTATTTATTAGGAAATACTATAAAGTTCCCAATTATAATATTTAACTTGTAATGAATATTTTAAATAATTTAAATATTTCTTTATGCTGTCTGTTTTCATTACTTTTAATATAAAATATTAAATAAAATAACACTAAAACTTGTAAAATATTTTTCTTTGATTTTTAAATATAATTATATTTCTAAATTAAATCTACGTCATTTTTGAATCTAAACAGTGTTTTAGAAAAATTATTTAAATTAAATTTTCAAATTCAATTTAAAACAAATTTGAAAATATACCTTTTCAATGTTTAGTTAAATTAGCTTTCAAATAAAGAATTTAATATTCCTTTTAAATTTAATTTTAGGATCTTATCAAAATATCGAAAAGTATTTTATATATGTGAATAAAAAAATAATATTCTATCATTGAATTAAATTTTTAACAATATTTTTTAAAAAATAGTAGCAAGTAGTTTTTTAAATTTATTATTTTTATTATAATAAATCACTATATCAAAATCCACAAATTTTAAATTCCAATATTCAATATTATGCATGTTTATTTTTTTTAATTATATGTTTATATAAAATATAATTTAATTAAAATATTGTTTTATTTATAATAATAATTAATATTATTTATATTATTTTAAATAAAACCAATCACATAGATAAATTATTATAAAATATTTTTGATGCCATTATGTTTAATTATGTCATTTAATACTTTTTTTATCCTAGTGAATAGTTATTATTCAATATATGAAATATAAATAATGTTCTCTTTTTAATGCATATTTATAATTAATTATACAAATCAATTTTTTATAATAAACTTTATACATAACGTAATATTTATTTCATAGTATGACCAGACAGTTTCGAATAAAATATTTAAGTTATACTTTTTTGACGGAATAGACTTTACTTATCACGATTTATTTTTGATTGAAGTTATATAAAACGTTCCATTAATAATAAAATATATAATTAGGTTCGTTTGAATTAATTTAAAGATAGAACATGAAAAGCGTTTTAGTCACATATAAACAATTCTACTGTTCAGAGAGAAAAAGCAATCCTTAAAAAGAATTCAGAACCGTTAGAGCTTTATGCATTATAAATACATAATAGTTCATTCAAATTAAATATAGTCAGTGTCGGTCTTCATTGTGAATTTTATAGGAATTTATTTATCAATAAAAAGTTTAAATATGTATGCATATATACATAGTGATGAACAAAAATTGAAACACATAGCTGATTTTTTTTTAGGAAAAAAGTGTTAATTTACAATAAATTATACTAATTTCTTTTGTAATTGTAGTAGAAAATATACCAAAAGATTACTCATTTAAAAAATGGAAATTTTTTTATCAAAATATTTTTATTAAAAAAAAAAATACTAACAATCTTGGAATCCTTTCTCTATATCTAGCTTCATGAAGCTATCTTATTATTATTTTTTAGCTTATTTCCATTCCAAACTTTTTTTAATGTTTGCTATAATTTTTAATGAAGTTATTTTTGGGTTAGTTTTGATTTTATGATTTTATATTAATTTTTCCTTTACTTAATTTCCAGGAATATCCACTTATACATGAAATTTTAACTGAATTGTTTTTTTTAAAAAAATATTTTAATAAAATTGTGTACTATATACAGACTTTTAATTAAAAAGATACACTTTTTTCAAAAAATAGATTTTCAATATCAGTTAATGACGTGAATATTTAGTATTTCCATATATGTGCAACTACGCCTTCACTTTTGTCCCAATTTAAAAATCAATTATTAGTATTTTTTTTGTTTTTAATAAAAATATGCCAGTATTTTTTTGTATTTTTTAGTAAGTGATAACTGTTTTATTTGTGATATTGATTTTAAAAAAAAAACAGTTAAATTTACATAAAATCACCACTTTTCCCTGAAATCTGATGTGTACCTCCACTTTTGTCCATCGTTGTATTATTTAAAAAGAATTATTAAAATACAGTAAATTAGGTATTTTAAATGTTATATTAATATGAATTGAACATAACATTTATACATATATAAATACATACATACACACACACACACACACACATATATATATATATATATATATATATATATATATATATATATATATGCATATAAATAAATAAATTTTATATCCAATATGAAAATAAATATATATTATTTTTATAAAAACACAAAATGTCAACTTTTTATTCTAATAAAATATGCTTTTTAATTTAAATTTTTTAATGTAAATTCGAATTATGACTCGTATTTTCGTATATATTATTTAATTATAATTTTCATCATGCTAAAAAATATTTTACCTCAACTTTATTATTTTTTAGAATAAAAAATAGTTTAAATTGATATAGTTAGAACACGTTTAAGACTTTGATTTGAAATGAAAATAAAAAAAAACATTTTATTTAAAATTATTTGTAAAGACATTTTATGGTAAACAATTTTTCAAATATTTTATTCTCTCTCTCTATATATATATATATATATATATATATATATATATATATATATATATATATATATATATATATATATATATATAAATCGTAAAATGATATGTATGAGTGAAATATGTATGTAAATCTGTTAAGCAAATATTTAGCATATTTTGAATTTCCTAAAGAAACATGACGTTGTCATAAACAAACGCGACGCTCATCGGACACACTAAAATTTGCACGTATGCACGTTTTTGACAGATCGTGTATCATACTCATGTTACAGTCGCACATGGAGCGGGAGCACTTTTGTCCATTACGTGCGCCGCCGCGCCGTGCTCTCTCCGGGCCCGGGATGTGAAGGCGGCAATGTAAAACTAATGGCGATGCGTTGTTGTCTCACTGTGGTCTGTTATAAAACTCAATGCTCGCTTACGGGTGACATGCACGCATACTAACAACACCAACGAGTTCAAGTAACTCCAACATATAGACAGAGTTCTTTAGAAACACTTTATTTTATCTAAGGAATGAAAATTATATTGTATTTTTAGCTATTTAGAACTACGTGATACTTAAATTATATCACAAAAAAATCATTTCGAATATATTTTAAAATATCATTTTTATATGTAAAATCATAAACTGTATATTTTTCAAATCATACAAGTAACAAATATTAATCAAAAGATATAATTTGTTTTTTCTTTAAAAATATTCAAATATTGGTGCTTTCAATCTTTATCATCCAGTAATATTTTCCCATAAAATCATTTTACATAATTCGAAAACAGTTTAAATTTAATTCAAACTAATATGAGAGTTAAACACTTAAAACTTTGAATCTAGAATGATACTTTAACTAACAAATTAATTCACGGTTATATTATTGTAATTTTTTTAAATTTTAGTACTCATTTTTTGGTTTAGATATGTTAACTAGATGACATGTGAATTTTTTGACAGTAATAGAAATACATTGAAAAAAATAAAAATAAAATCAAAAGATACATTTTTAATGCAAAAAAATGAATCTTTAGTTTTTTCACAAATCAAAAATTATTTCTTCTATTTTTTCAATAGAGAGACTTCTTTAAATTTCCATGGTAAGGTTTAAGTATGTTTTTCTCACTGTTTTTTTTTCAGAATTTCAATACATATGACATATTTTATAACATAACACTCTGACGATGGTTGACATTACCATAAAAATGGATATCGCTTATAAACAATAAATAATTATTGAACACAATAAATTATTTTACAATATTTTATGGTATTGGAGTGAAAATTCATTTATGTGAAATATTTCTTTTATATTTCATATTTTCTTCTTTTGATTCTGTATTGTAATAAAGAAATAAGATTTTATCAATCGTTATTAATCTATTGATAAATTTCTTTGAATTATCACCATATAATTTTGAAAATATTTTTAAATATTGTAAACATAATGTTTATTAAATTAAATTAATATTATCATTACTCTTACATCGGTAATATTATAAAATACTTATAAAATCACTTCTATATATCAAATCTAAAAAAATACCATTTTTTAATTATTAAATATAATTTTTTATAAATATATTTACTTATTTAAACAGGGTATTTTTAACTAACAAATCAAATATCTTGATTATAATGTCTATATTATTTTTTTAAAAGTAATATCTTTATTTTCAAATCTACTTGCATTTGAGATATATTATATTTTAACACGATACAATTTAAAAAATAATAATAAAACCTGAGTCAAATAAATAAAACGTACTTTAATTATCCAAAATATAGAACTTAATGTAAAATATTATAACAGCTTAATATGAAAAAATATTTTAATAGTACATTACTTGAGATATATTTCTAAAAAATAGAAATAAAAATATTGTAGTAAAATATTTTATTCATTCCAGTTAGAAAAAAATTAATTTGCTTAAACATTTTTAAGATACGTTTATTTTTAAAAAGATATCTTAATTGGTGCCTTTAATTAATATATTTTTTTGATTATAACTCTAAACAAATTAATATATATATATATATATATATATATATATATATATATATATATAAATATATATATATATACACATATATAAGTAAATAATTATAATTGTCTTTTAATATAATTCATAAAATATATTTTGTATTTAAAAAATAATGTATTAATAAAATTAAATTATTTAAATTGTTGTTCAAAATAAATTCTAATTAAAATTTTATATTTTTTCTAAAAAAAATATAAATATAGAAAACTTAATAACATAAAAATATGTCTCTAATATATTATTATAATAATATTTTACTCATTGTTCATTATAAATTGTTCAAATTGTATAAACTCGTGTTTATTATTTTTGATTTGTCATTATTTTTTAAATAAAAAAATATTTTGTATATAAAACATTACTACTGGGAAATGTAACATACATAAAGTACCTTAATATAAAGATATTTTTTTAATTATGTATATAAATTTGTACTTAATTATTAATATTATATATATATATATATATAATTGGTGTTAATTTACATACGTTTTCTCGTATTAAATTGTAATAAATTATAGATATGCTCGTAAAATACGTACAGTGATTCTTGTGTATTTTTAATCAAAATTGTGATTACGTACTTTTAAACATGATTACAATTTTACAAAAATAATGTGATTACCACATGTTATGATATTATAGTAGAAAACACCCTCTGGAAATATGCAATTTATGAACACATACACACATACACATATACTCTAGCAAATTGCAATCTTTTCGTGTGAATTCGTTGATCACGGTGCACGGTTTACCGCTCTGTATTTGACACAAATCTCATTTTCGGCGCACTTTCCCCTTACGCAACCGACGTTCAGGACGAGTTTTTGAGCTAGTGAATTATATATTAGTGTGTCCTCAGAGGACGCACCTTGCGGAACTGTATCCCCTTGTTCACCGACGTCTCTCAACATTGAAAGTAACTTCTTAGCGTGCGCTTTATTGTGTGGTTTTGCCACGGTTTCCAGATCTCAGGTATTAATTATTCAGTAGAGTAATTACACAAAAATGTGGAATTTTATTGAGTAAATGGAAGTCTCTTTGTGAGTTTCAACAGTGCAGTAGACGAATGTTTTATTCATTTCCTTTGTTGCATGATTGTCTTTAAAACGGCATTAATTTTAAAGACGATAATAGTATCGATCCCGCTACCAACACACAACTAACATAGAAGATAATTGTGCCATTTAACGTATATGATTGTAAATGATATATTTTGTGTTCAGAATTTTCAACCTTATATCTATGAAATGCTAAAATAAAACTGTTCACATAAATAATACAATACAATTGAATACATATATGGTAAATTAAAGACTTGAAATATCATAGTTAAATGAAAAAAGGAATTCCATTTTCCCTTAATAACTATAGAGTGTCTTTCTTTAGATAATAAACGTTAATTAATGGTTATGTGTATTTTATTCTAGAACAATTCTTATATTATATATATTCTTATATTATATATATATATATATATATATATATATATATATATATATATATATACATTTCCTTATTATCATTTAGTATTCTTTACTATTTTTCAGTCTCATCTGAACCACTTATATAAACAACTTCTACAACACATTTATGATTTAAAATATCAATATCACATTAAAAATTAAATAAGGATAAATTAATATATTTACAGATTACCTGCATTATATTGTTTATAAGAAATACGAAAACAAATGTGTTTTTATCGCTAATAAAATATAGTATGTACATAATTTATTTATTACCATTTATATGAAGTAATCTAAGATTCACATAGTTTCATTAATATGAATGTTATTAATTTATATATGAATAAATGCACATATATGTATACTTTATATCTTACTGATTTTTGTCAGTAATTAGTAAAAACTGGGAAAGAAATTAGATAATGCTCCTCTAATCCCCCGATTTACATTGAAGATCCGTTCCTCAGAAAACCGTGTAAATCTAAATCGTGGATTTTTATACGCAAAACCGTGTAAATCGAAAACAAACTAAAATGTGCATAATTCAGTCATTTTTTCTATGTAAAATAAAAATAAGATACTTTAAAAAACATAAAAATAACAGTACATTCATAAAATGACAAATATATAAAGGTATAAGTATGTAATTCATTTTATGGAAACAAGAAATATCAGATCCTTAAAAAATTTGACCAAAAGTTTAATTAGTGTCATCACTTTAATAGACTATTAATCTTTTCTACGAGATTGAGTAATGAAATCCGTAATTAATAATTGTATTTGGTTTTTGGCTAAATCTTTATAGACCTCCTCATATTGAGTTAGCATTTATTAATATATCACTGGAATCAGAGAGCTCGTTCAACATTCGGGTCGTTTTGTAGAAAATAATTACCCAATTTTCGTCCTGATTCAAATATGTGCGCCAGTATTGTCAAGTGAACGAAATTAAAAAACGACTGTAGAAATATGTTCATTTTTATCATTTTTTTAAAAAATCCGTTATTTTGAAAACCGTGTAAAAGCGAAATCGTGTAAAAAAGTACCATGTAAATCGGGAGATAGGTGTATTTATTAAAATTTTTTTTAAAAAAACTTAATTTCTTTATAAATACCATTAACTAATTTCTTTCCCAATTTTTACTAATTATTAACAATAATATTTCCCCTATAATAGATACATTACCATTGATTTATTACTAATGAATAAGTTAAAAGTAAAAAAGTTTTCATGTTTGAATATTAATAAAATATATAAAATCAATTATAGGGAATATGCAATACTTTTTCATGTAATTATTTTAATTTTTAAGAAAACGTAATCATATACACATAAACACACAGGCATATATATATATATATATATATATATATATATATATATACACAAGGATCGTTTGATAAATATGGTAAAAAAGGAAGAGTATCTAAATTGAGAAAAATAATTAATTAATTAAATTAAACAATAAATAAATGTACCATACTTATCAAACGAACCAAACGTATATATATATATATATATATATATATATATATATATATATATATATATACAATATGTATATATATATATATATATATATATATATATATATATATATATATACACATGTTTAAATAACTGTATGTATGCAGTAACATCAACTTAATTGAATAATTGTCTATTTGAAACGAAAATTACAATAGATATTTCCTATGAAAATATTTAAACAATTAGTCTTACAACGAACAATAATGAAAACGTTTCATTACCCTTTGAACAGTTGTACCAAATAACTAGCTTCTCAATTTGCTTTTCGAATGTTCGTCATCAATTACATAGAACAATACAACCTTAATACCAATGTTCAAGAGCACTTGACATTGTAAAACAAGGGGGTTGAAATATCAGCAAGAAGATTGAGTTTCTTACAAGAGATATGTTTGCCAGTGGAACGTTTGCAAATACAACATACTATTTCGTTTGCATTGTAATAGAGCAAGATTCATTATAAATAGTCACAGTCAAATCGCCTTATGTTCGAGTTGTCTAATCCTTTTTTATGAAAAAGGGTTTATTGAAAATGTCTACGGATTAAATTAACAAACAGTGTATAATAATTGTAGAAATTAAATCCATATTATACACTTTTGACTTACACGTGCGTGTTTATTTATATACATATATGTATATATATATATATATATATATATATATATATATATATATATATATATATATATATATATATAATATATATATATACTAGAGATTATTTATTAAATTGTTATTAATTATCCACTTTATTTCCTTATGTAATTATTAAATTTATTTATATACTCTTATTAAATATACAGCGAAATTTATAAATAATAATATTGTATAACATAAATTACAGTTTATTAAATATACTTTTATTTTACGAAAAAAGCACTATATATATATATATATATATATATATATATATGTATGTGTGTGTGTGTATGCATATAAGTGTGTATCTATGTATATAGTAACGAAAGGAACTTAAATGATATAATTATTATTTAATTATTAATGTTTAAAATAAAAGACATATTTTTTATACGTTTCTCCATTTCACTTTTATTTCTATATTTAATAATTTTTAAGCAATATCTTTTAAAGCAATTTTCTACTGTTCGAAAATTATGTTTAATTTTATCTAGAAGTTTAGTTCCATTTTATCTTTAGATTTTTGTTTTACAATTGAAGTAAACAATATATTTCACTTTTCATAAAAAAAATAATACTAAATATTTTTAAAAACAAGGAACTTTGTATAATTTTATCGTTATCCTTTATATATATAAATATATATATATATATATATATATATATATATATATATATATATATATATATATATATATATATATATATATAATATATATATATATTTAATTAATATATATAAATATGTTTTCTAATATATTAAAAAACTGGTAAAATATATTCGTATATATATATATATATATATATATATATATATATATATATAAATAATTTTTAATATATGAAAAAATTGTAAAAATCTGTATAATGGTATACAACTGTATAAGAATGATATTAATTACTCACAATTATATTGAATATATTTTTAATATTTATATTTGAACTTTATTATATGTTAGATCGAAAAATACAATATAAGAGCAAAAAAAAGAAAAAAATATTTGTTTAAAAATGAAAACTAGTTGATTACACTATTTAAATAAATTATAAATTGAAATATGGGTAAAAAATTTCAACATTGTATTTCATTCTACGTAAACATATTTAAAATATATTTATTACTATTATGTTGATTAAAACTTTTTTATAAATATTAATTTTTAAAGAATTATAATGTAATAGTCAGTTGAAATTATACTGGTATAATATAATTAATAAATATAATTATATATTTTATACATAATAGGACAACTTATTTATTTCAACAAAATAAATAAGCTGTTACTGCGAATTTGTTAAATGTTTTATTCATATATATATATATATATATATATATATATATATATATATATATAAATTTATATGTTTACATAAATTTATATATATATATATAATTATATATATATATATATATATATATATATATATATATATATAAATTAATGTGTTTACATAAAGAAGTTTTTACCAAATATTTATACAAAATATAAATTGTAATTTCAAAACTTTGTGATATAATACCTTTAAATTATTATACTGGAGTAAACCTAAAAGGTATGGATCTACTTATAATATTTGTTATTTCGCTATAATGTAATGGCTTTACCCAACATATATTGTGGTAACATGTCATTACCATCTCTATTATAAAACCATAACTCAACAACGCTATTAACTTAGTTTATAACCCACTGAAGAGTCATAGCCTTATTTAAATAAACTCATATCTCACAGAGTTACCAAATTAATTTCACTATAGTTTCACTTAAAATTCATTTATGTTATAAATGAATATTTAATGTTTTTGATTCATGAAAAGGTATATATTTATGTTTTCATTTGTTAACTTACCTACTCAGTTTATAAATGTCTCATAATTCATCTAATTCATATTATATATATATATATATATATATATATATATATATATATATAAATATATTAACAGTAAATTTCATAAAAGTGAAACTATAATAAAAAATTTACATAGACTAAAAAATATTTTTAAAAAGCATCATTTCAAAGCAGACAGTTGTACTTATCTAGTGATGCCAAGAACCAATTTTAGACCCCTTGTATTATCGTGCCCTAGGGGCAGATTATTCAATTCTAATTTCAAAATTGGATAAATCATGTCAACGTTGCAGAGATATCGTTGTGCCTTTCAACCAGAGCGATAACCCATTTCATGCATCAACGCTTACCTATAGCTTATATATACATACATACATACATACATATATATATATATATATATATATATATATATATATATATATATATATATATATATATATATATATATATATATATATATATATATATTTATTACTAGGCTCACATGTAAAAATACGTAATACAGTGTTGTCAGCAGTGACATGTTTAAAACACAACGTTTCTGTCATTTATAATTGCGAAAGTAAAAACAACTGCCCCTTTGACTAAACGTATTATCACAGTGTAG
>CP092089.1:20297625-20315125 GCA_029203775.1 Neoneuromus ignobilis | reverse complement strand
TATATATATATATATATATATATATATAAAGTATGAAAGGCGACAGTTGAAACTGTAAATAGCATGTTTTTACGAGCAAACAATCTAATAAATGAAGCTGTTCAGTTGTCTGAAAGCACTGCACCATGCGGACAATTTAAAAGTTAGTGCACCCATTATTATCAGCTGTTGCTGAAGTTCAGTACGGATTTTTCAAATCACAATTAATGAAGTACTATTTTTTCGTATTATTTGCAGATAGGTAATTTATATCTGTGTGCAAATGTCACGTAAAATTAATTAATACGATAATAGCGTGTTGTTTCTAGATATTTCAAAATTACAGACACATTACTCATGATTGTTCCAAGAAAAGAAATTGTACGTATAACAAGAACAATTATTTCTAGAAAACTTCATAATAACTGAGTTAAAAACGGAAAAGAAAATCGATTACTCTCAAGTTATAAGTTCATTAATAATGCTTCGTTAAAATAATGACATGTTTTCGTCTGTTGAAATATTTTATTAAAAAATGAGTATATATATATATATATATATATATATATATATATATATATATATATATATATAAATCATTTTATACACCTCAAATATAGTATTTTTAAAAATAATAGTTTCATTTTAGAAAAATATATTTTAAATCAATTTAAAAGAAAAGAAATTTCTTATAACAAATTAGTAACAAGTATTGATATATTTACTAATAAATTTATAATGATTTTTTTAAATTATTTTATTAAAAATATATTGTATTAATTTTTAGTATATAAAATAATTTATTCATATAATGAATATTTATGACGATGTATTTTTATTACATAATATATTTTAGTACCTAACAGGATAATTAATAGAAAAGTTTTGCAAAAAAATATTTATACAACTTTTTTTGATGTTTCTATTTTCATTTTTTATTAATATTTTTTTAACAAAATAAAAAATCAATATTAACTTATTATAAAATGTCCATATTTATACTTTAATTAAAAGCTCTAATATTGAAAATAAAAATTATACTTGAAAATACAACTTAATCAAAACAATCAAAAATACTTTTTCCATGAATATTCGGTCTTACAAACGAAATTAATTTCTGAAATATACTCGTATAATTAAATAACAAAATTAGAGTTATTTGTATTTTAATAAAGATACTTTAATAAAATATACTACCGAGAATAAAGTTTAAAGATATAAATATTTTTCAGAAACAATAAAATCACATTGAGTTATTCTTTTAAAGGGTTTCATATTTTTGCTATAGTTTTTAATAAATATATTTCTTTTATTAAAGACGAAAATCATTTCCTATAAGTTAATTTCGAAATGAAATATGAATAACATTATATACATTTATTGTATATATGTGTACTCTTTCTTACACTGACTATTGTTTACCACAGTTATCAATTTACTTTTCGAATATATATTTGTTCCGCTTCAAAACTATCGTACAGTTAAAATTACAATTTAATTTATATTATATTACAGTACTTCAATAGACTTCATTGTAAAATATATTATCATTAGATATCTTGAATAGCCGTATACGTACTGTGTATTAAATAAGCTTATGTAGAGCGCACTACGCTCTGCAGACAAGATCTGATTAAAACAGTGCACAAGAGACTTGATATCAAAACCGGTTGGAAAGTCTTTTAATATTTTACAACGTATTATGTATCAGTAATGCACAAGATTAACTTGTAGGTCGGCTCTTAAGTTTTGTAAAATTACTTCATTCGAAAACTAAAATATAATCAAAATCAAACTGGAAAGATTCAATTTTATATGTTTGCATTATTATATATATATATATATATATAATATATATAATATTATATATATATATATATAATATATTTTATTAAATTTTATATTTTACATAACTTTATTATCGTTAAGTATTTTTATAATTCGCAAACAATTTCTAATGACATTTATAATTATTTATTAATGTATTTTTTCAGATCTAATAAAAATATGTATTTTTTTAAAGTGATAAATATATTTTTTTTTATAATTTAAGTACAAGTAATTTTATTATAAACAAATAACCTTAATACATGCAATATGAAATTGAATTTTAATTTCCAGTAAAAATAAGATATTGATTGTGTTTCAAAGGGTGGTCCAAATGAGATTGAAGGGCTTAGTACATGCCTTTACTTGCTTACTATTATTTACTATTGCTTGTTGTACTTCAGTTTTATTTATACACTCTACGGTAATAAGAAATTATTTTATATAACACTATCAGTAATCTCAAAAGTGTCAAATTTTTAAAATTTATTTTCTAAATAAAACAATATTTTCTTTCAATTACATACAATTTTATATCTGTATACAAATATACACACACACACACACACACACACACACACACACACATATATATATATATATATATATATATATATATATATATATATATCATCATCATAACGCCCACATCAGTCCACTACTGGACGAAAGCCACAATGAATGCTAACATTCATTGGTATTTGGTCATATTCACCACGCTGACCAGGCGGATTGGTGAAGATTTTTTATTCGGGGTTTACTCCCTTCTCGACAGTTATTTTTTACAAGATGAGGTTGTCGGCCTTCATGCTCAACCCTCGACTTGAAAACGAGGGACTCTCCGACTGGGAATCGAACGCAATCTCCCGCATGACACGCGGTGATGCTAACCACTGTACTACCCAGTCGGTATATATATATATATATATATATATATATATATATATATATATATATATATAGAGAGAGAGAGAGAGAGAGAGAAGTTCTAAATACTAAAATGCATGATTAAGATTAAAACATAGAGACAAAAAAGAGACGATTGGATTTGAAAGCAAACAAAAGTTACTGACATTGTAACAAAAATGAACAGTTTAAAAGGGAAATGTGTCTATAACAAAAAGAGACCATCAATAGAAAATAAAACTATTGATTGGGAGACCAGAAATAAAAAAACGCATGAAAAAAAACCTATAAATATATTTGATAAGCGTGAGAAAATTCGTTGCCTTTGAATAGAATAAATGTGTTGGTTCACTGAAATTAGAAAATTTGAGAAAGGTTTTTCTCCAGCATTGAATAAAAGTGGATATTTCTCTCTCTCTCTCTCTATATATATATATATATATGCATATGTGTGTATGTTTGTATGTGTGTGTATCTGGACAGTGTGCCTATGTGTGTGTATGTATGAATATATGTATGTATAATAAAGACGAACCATACCAAAAAAATAAGTACCAATAGGCATTAATTAATTAAAAAGCGAGTATTATAAATAATAATGTATTATGATCAAATTGAATTTATTTTTAATTACTAATCAATTAAGACATTTATCATATTTGTACACATATTTTTACTCTCTAATAAAGAAATTAGCAACCAGCTTTTTAAATTTGCAGTCTACTAATAATTACAATGTAGTATACAATATAAATATATGTACAACATACAATATTATATAGGTTACCGTCTACAATATTATATGCTACTTCAAAATTTGTTAATAAAACTTTTTTAAGGGAAAGATTTTTATGATTATTGATATTTAGTTTAATGATATCCATTTCAAATATTATTCGAAATCATTACAAATAAACATTTTATATTTTTTATTTACACTTTCTGGAAAAAGAAACAAAATAATTCCCAATTATATTTTTTTAAATAATCTTCGTCTACTAACTTTCTAATATAATTTTTCGTTTTTTACTCGAAATTATGCCAACAGACGCTAATGTATTCTTTTAAATGTTAGTCTATTATAATACGAATACTTTGCAGTATATTAAATTTATAATCTAAATATATATCGTACAAATATATCCTATATTCACTGTAGTCCTATGTACACTATATTAGAAATATTATTCCAATAGTTTCAATAATTTTGTTATACTTAAAATATTTATCAAATTCAATATATCTGCCAATATAAAAAATCTAACATTTTGAAATTAAGAAATGTAATATACAATAGATAATTGAAATTAACAAACTATCTTTTTACTGCGAAACGAACAAAATATTAAAAAGTATAAAAAAATATAATATTGTTTTATATTTATATATATATATATATATATATATATATATATATATACATAATGTGTAAAATATACAAAAAATGAAAGATGTTTTATAAATATATTAAACATCTTTAATCATTGTTTTAAATTAAAAATAATAGTTTAAAAAATATTTTTAACTTTGACTATTATTTTAGAACGTAATATTTTTTATTTCACATAACTAATTAAAAATTTCAATATTAATTGTATAATTTAAACCATAACCACGAATTTTTCTCTATTATTTTAATATACACGTTTTTAAAAATTACAAATATGTTAATTTTCTATATAAAAAATGGATTAAATTTACAAAGGATTTCTGAAAACAAGAAAGTTAATGTTGAAAATATACAAAGTAAAATAACTCTTTCAGAATAGACGAATAAACGCCCACTAGTCTTTTTACAATCTCAAAGTAAATGAATTTGTTTTCATTACTCCACACGCCAAGATAAACTCTCTCACAAACATATACTTGAATCGACTAAACTCGTACATAAACACACACGCACACACACACACATACACACACACACACACACACATATATATATATATATATATATATATATATATATGTATGTGTGTGTGTGTGTGTTTATGTATATATTTATATGAACACATAAACAAAGAAATGAACACAGAAATACAGAACAAATTTTACAAGTTTGCTAAAGGAAATATGAAAGATCGATACGCGGAATCAGATAACTAATTTAGTAAGTGTATTTTGTTTGTATATGAAAATAGTTCAAACTAAATGATATTTTGTTCAGTGGAGAACGAAAGTTAATGCAGTTTGCTACTTCTACAATATTAATGTCCCCAACGCTAGAAACATCAGTCTTCATTTGGAGTTACTGTCCAAAGTTCGTACTCCATTATAAGATGAAATGGGGCCGTTACATTATTCTCCAGTGAAATGTTAAATTATCCGGACATTGTGACATTCATATTTTACTTTTAATTTTATTAAATATGATTACATTCCAGTTATTCTTATTAACGACAATTATATAAAATAACTTTCTAGAGTTTTTTTGTCAAATTATACAGTCAAGTTTTTTTAGAAAAATCATTTAAAAATATTTATTTTTCAACGTTTAATTGCTTTTATTACAAATTTACTTACTTCTTTACTAATTCAAATTTATGCTATAAAATTGAAAATATACCTCTATTTAAATTATTTACTAAATTATTTTTAAATTTAGAAAATATTTACATAAGCAAACAAAAAAGCTATCTAGGTTTATTGTAAATAAAAAATAATTAAAACGACAATACTCATTCCACATATCATATATATTTAAATGAAGTATTAATATTTTATTATTATCATAAATATTATTTTATGTAAACACAGCGTCCGTATAAACTAAACTGTATAAAATATCATATTTGTACAGGAAAAAATAATGAAAAAAATATTTATTAAGTATCTGTACTTGAGTATATTAACGATTTAAATGGTTTTAATCATAATATGTAAATATTACGGTATGCTAATCACGTATTAGCATAAAATAGTTTTTATTATTAGTAAACCATATCGTTAATCATAAAATAATAAAGAAAATTAATAAGAAGCAACTAAATAAAATTAATAACATAGTTGAAAATAGTATACACATTTATGTATATATTATATTTGTATAATAAATAAATATGTATCTCTCTTTCCCTCTTTCTCACACTCCCTCCCTCTCACACTTTCTATATATATATATATATATATATATATATATATATATTTATTTATTTATTTATATATAAAATTCAAAATCTAAATTAATATTTAACATTACACAAAAAGAAATTAGATTGTAACTTATAGCAAATAATATTTTTCATTAGAAAAGCTATTATTTTTAAAAACTTTTGCAAGAAATGATTGTCGAATTTTTCAACAAAAATTGGATTTTGTTTAAATTACAATTTAGTACAAAATATTCCTTTAGTGAACAAACGTACATATATATATATATATATATATATATATATATATATATATATATATATATATATATATATATATATGTGCATAAATAGATATATGCGTTTATCTAGGAACATGTGTGGATGTGCATAATTTTAAATTAATCGGATAAATAATCAATTTTCAGTTTTCCTATTTTTATTATTTAAACAATATCATATAAAATAGAAATATTAATTATCCTTATACTAATATTTAACTTTAAGATAATTAAATTAAGTAAATATGAATTTCACATTTATATTTTCTTCATTATAATAATAATTTGGATATATTTATATATATATATATATATATATATATATATACATATATATGTATGTATATATATATATATATATACATATATATATACATACACCCGTCCCTCAATTTACGCGGAGTATCCGTTCCACGTGGATTTGCTTTACGCGAATAAAAATCGCGTAAATTGAGTCTGTCAGTACAATAGAAAAAATATGAAAATAAAAACTAGTAAAGTTGTAGAAATACATTTATTTCACATAGATTAACAAAAAAATAATGCCGCTTTAGAAAACAAAAGTAGATAAATTTTATTCGGTGTCACTATCGCTACTCTAATTCAAAACAATCAACCTTTTATATATTTATATCGTGCTTTTATACGTTCAAGTAAGAATTTACGTCACTCTGATATATAATAAATTCCATGAAAAATTATATAAAATGAAATCTATCTGACCGCGTATAAAAAGTGCCGCGTAAATCAATACCGCGTAAATAGAAGTATAATTTGCCGCGTAAAAAAATTCGCGTAAAAAAAGTCTCACGTAAATTGAGGCATGGATGTATATATATATATATATATATAATATCATCTTCATCGTCATAAGCCTTTTTCTATCTACTGCGGAATGAAATCCTCTTCCAAAACATTCCATTTCGACGGATCAATATTTCTCTTCCAGTTCATTTCGACAAATTTTCTTATATCCCTTTCTCATAAATTCATTGATCTCTTTCTGAACTTTTTCATATATCTATGTTCTCAATTAATAATTTTTCTTGTCTCTTGGTGGTCTCCTCTTCTTACTATATATTTTTATTTCACATTCCTTACTTTTGTTATAACATCTGTAACTTTTATTTTCTTTCTTATCCACTCTTTTCTCTTTTTATCTCTATGTGTTATTTCTGACATGTGTAATATATTTATATATATATATATATATATATATATATATATATATATATATATATATATATATATATATATATATATATACGGCACCAAGATCCATATTTCACTGCCATAAGTAAGAACAGATAAGATGCATGAATCAAAAACGTTTTTTTAAACATAGAGATATATCTGACTTCTTAATATAAAATGTTTTCCTTTTATATATATGAAATGCTCCAAATGAAACTGAAGAAGCTAGATTTATATTTGCTCCCTTACTATCTTTCAGTCTCATTTGGGTCACCATATATATATATATATATATATATATATATATATATATATATATATATATATATATATATATATATATATATATATATATAAACAGAGAAATATGTATATATTAAAAATATGTATATACAGAAATTGTTAAATATATTGTTGTTATATCAAAAGTAAAAAGTTTGAAATGAAAATGATCAAGTCATATAGCAACAAATAGACAACCACCGATGAATGAAAGAGTTTACATATTTAGCACCTTGAGATATAAAAAGGTGTTAGTAAAGATCTATGAATAGATACGATAGGAACAAAAAATTCGTCAATGTAAATAGTCATCCAAATATGATGCATAAATTTATGTTTCATTGAAAAGAAACATGTGTATAGAGAAAAATGTGTATAGTTTATTTTTAATAAAATATAAATCTAGGCGTCACATTTGGATGATCCTATAGAAGAGAAAAGACAATTTAATTGCGACGATATTGTTGTTTTTATTATTTTGTCATATTCTATGAATATTTAAATATTTTCTTATCACACCTTTTACTAAGAATTCTTTTATTTATCATTAATGTATCTACTTATTTTGGTCAACGTGTATAGTTTAAAATCAGTTTATAATTTTATTATTCTCTTTTTCATATTTTTTGGCATACGTTATTATTTTATTAAAAGCAAATATCACATCTTTAAATATTTATCAGGAATAATCGGAATTATTTACGACTATATTTACACAATTTAATGTGAAATTTCTGTCTGTGAATAAATATTTTATATAGGAATTTTTTAACAACAGTATATTTAATACTTATTAAAAAAATATTCGATATCCGTTCAATTATACCACAATCCAACTAATTGAAAATATGAAAAAAAATAATAGGGATAATACTTCTTTTAATATTTATTTATTTTGAAAAAATCAATAAATATCACTATAAATATTAATAGAAATTGTTAATAATACAAAAAGTATTTTTTTTACAAATATACGTTATTACAGTTGTTAATATGATGTGTGTATTGAAAATAAAGCTATATATAATAATAAAGAAAATCGTATAATAAAATTACTTGTATTTATTCATTGATTCTTGGAAAGGAATTAATATTTACCTTTTGGTAAGAAGATTATATTAAATGATATTTAACTCCATATAAATATATTTCTTAAATGCAATCAATAATAAAGTAATTCCTTTAAAACAAAATGGTTTCAATTAAAATGTTTCTAATAACTTACTGATTTTATTTATATATATATATATATATATATATATGTGTGTGTGTGTATGTGTGTGTGTGTGTGTGTGTATCTGTGTGCATATGTGTGTGCGTGTGGTTATGTACACATTTGTGTGTTAGTATAAATTTAAATATGTTAAAAACTTTTTTATTAACATTTACTCGTATTTCTTCAAAGCTCATTTTTAATAACAGTCGAAATATCAAAAGAATAGTCGAAATATTTATGTAATATATTTAAATGAGGGAGTAAGAATTATTACTACATATAATAAAAAAATAAAAATTAAATAACAAATTTCAATCAATATTTTGAAAATTATTTTTTCACTAACATTTATATATATATATATATATATATATAAATGTTCGGATAATTGTTTAAGTACTTAAAAATTAGTACTTTTCAAAATAAGCAAATATCAAAATATATAAATATTTAGAATAATCAGAATCAATTGTATCAAAATATTCGATATAAAATCAAATACGAAATATATATAATATTAAAAACTGAAATTAATGTAAAAAAATAAAACTTAAAATGTTGGTTATGACGTAAATGAAGGTCTGTATCAGACTACTATTGAATGCGAGAAATTGGTGCATTTATTTTTAAGACTCTGCAATTCAACGTCCCCTAATTTTCATTCCATCTTCATCTTAGTTACGGTGTCCTTTATCTTTATTAGTAATAAACAGTAAAATTATGATAGCGTTATAAATGAAAAGCTTTTAATTTCTGCTTAATTAAATTAAATCACTGGCGGTAGGAAGGAGAGTTACTGATATTTAAGAATGGTTTTATGCGTTCTTTTTCCGTGTCCATTAAATACAAATGATTTTTTTACTTAAATAGGTATTATATCATTATTTTTATATTCGTTTATATTTGTTTTTAAAAACACTTTTTAATATATATATATATATATATATATATATATATATATATAATTACAACTATCTATTTTATAAATTAAGTTTTCTACATTTATTCTCATAAATACAATTTTTTCAAAAACAATTCATTATTTTTATATAAAACTATAACTTGTTATAAAAACATAAATACAAAAATTAAAAAAAATTACGTTTTATCTAACATCCTTTATAAATTTTTCTTTATTTTGACCAATAACTTATGATATTTAAAAATGTCAACTTTCTATATTTATTTATCGTAGATATTTATTTTGTCTACTAAAATATTTCTTAATATTTTCTGTTTTATTATTGTTAATGTATCAGAAATAAAATATAAAATTCGTTAAATTTATTGGAAAATATTAAGATGAATTATTATTTTCCTTTCGCTAGATATATTTATAATAATAACCTCTTACACCAATATAGAACACTATTATGACCAAGCAGTCAGCATGACACCATAACTTGTAAGATATCAAGCTGACTTCTTTATTGTACACCCTGTAGAGTAAAAAATTATCTTTTTGACGTTAAAAACTACACCAATATCGTAACGAACTGATTTTTTTTTATTATTTCCTAATATATTACTTATTAGTACAGTTATTATTTGAATAGAATTTTTATTGTTTTTATCAAATATCTAGAAATATTAGGAAATATTTCATTAAAAATTGAAAAAACATTCGTATGTATTTTAAAATAAAAATAATAATAATGATAACTTCAGTGGGTGATTTAACAATTCTACAGGTAAAAATATATTTTTTAATAATAATGGAAAAAGAGTATTTTTTAATTACTTTGATTGAAAAAGTTTTAATTACAGTAGTTTTTTACAGTTATAATTTGTATATCATTAGATTCTCTTTTAAAAATAAATCATTGCTATAAAAAAATACATATTGTTAGTTTAATTTACCAATTATGAATTTCTTTTAGAAGTTTTGAGAGTTCATTAGAAAAAATATTCATTCTTTAATTTTTTTGTATTTTTTGTTTTCTGTCGCTGAAATGTATATAAATGAATTAAAATGAACAATATAAACAATCATTGAATTTCTTAAATAATTCATTACTTGATAAAAACATATGGAATTTATTGAAATATATATATATATATATATATATATATATATATATATATTATATAATGTTTAACATAGTGATTTATACTACAAAAACAGGAAAAAATAATATATAATTATTAAGTAAAATTTTGTAATTAATTAATTAATTTTCAGTATACGAAAAAATCAATACTTAATGTTAGATTATACAAAACCACAACTTTGAGCATAAATTAGGGAATATATTATGAAGTAGAATATAAATTTCTATTAAGCAAGTTGCCTTGACTAATTACATTGATTAATTAATGAAGTGACTATTACAACGATATATTTATATATATATATATATATATATATATATATATATATATATACACATATATATATAATTGTCAAATATCGTTTTAAGTACTAGTACGTTAAAAGATAGTAAATTTATAAAAAAAGTAGAAAAATTATGTTAAATCAAACATTTTATCTAGGACAAAAACTAACTTTGTACTTTTTAATAATAAAAAAAATTATACATAAAACTTAAATGAAAATAATAGTCTCATATTTATTAATTATTAAAAACAACAAATCAAAATCAGTTTAATTAATTTATCAACAATTAAATATGAGAAATAATTAATAACGTCTATATTTATATATTCAAAACTAATATATTTTGATAAAAGTACTAATTTTTATCTGTGCTTATAAAATAATAATAAGTATTTTACAAATTTAAATCGTAAGATGTATTGTATTAATATATAGTCATTCAAATGTGACACCTGGATTTATGTTTTATTGAAAAGAAACATGTGTATAGTTTCTTTTGTTTCTTTTTAATGAAACACAAATCTAGGCATCACATTTGGATGACCAAATATATATATATATATACAGGTAAACCCCGTATAACACGGTTTCGCTCCAACACGGTTCGAGAATTGAGGAAAACCCCATACAATACGGCAACCTAGAACACGGTTTTACTCTAACATGGTTTGAGAATTAGATAAATCCCCGTATAACGCTTAAAGTTTTTAGGAACAAAATTCGAAATTAGGGAAATCCCCGTACAACACAGAACAAAATAAGAGCTTTTAAGTGCACAAGATATCTCATTGGATATTTTTCATTTGAGCGTGTATATCGTAATAAATTTGCTTGTAGAATTCTGAAATTTATTAGAATTTGAAATCCATTTTGTTCGTGGAGTATTAAGTACATTTTAAAATTTTGTGTTTTTATTTTTACTACATTATACATAGATTAAAAATTTTCGGATGGGTATTATTCAACCTTTTTTAGAAATGCTAATTATGTTTTTCATTTTTGTGAATTAATTTCTAACCCTGAACTACCTCTGGCGGAAATAAAAAATACCTTTACAAAGACATTTCATCTCGTTAGAACAAAAATTACAAATTTTACTCTCATCAAAAAATAAGCAATCTAAAATAACAGATTTTTTGCAAAAAGTAGAGCATAGAACTCAAGATAATACTAAAGAAAGCTCAGAGGATCAGGATATCTTGTTAAAAAGAAAACGCCCTCGGTTAATGGAACTTATTAGTGATGACGAAGAAAACATTACTTAATACATATAAATATGTAATACTTTTGATGAAAATTGTTTTAATAAATATATTTCTCCTAATTGTAAAAATATAATAATAAGTTTTTCTAATTTTATGAACCTAACTCCATTTTTTGCATTAGTTCTTGGTTTCGTATAACACGAATTTTTTAGGAATGTAACAACCATGTTATACGGGAGTTATCTGTATATATATATATAGAGAGTGACCCAAATGCGATTGAAGAGTTTAGACTTACATTTATTTCGGTACTATCATTTACTATCCTTCAATTTTATTCAAGCCATCCTATATATATATATATATATATATATATATATATATATATATATATATATATATATATATACACATGTACATATGTGTATATTTATCAATTATCTTTCAAATAACACACATCGTCTTTGTTCTTCGTCTATAATTACCTAAATTAAGACAAACTATCGAATAGTCTTCAAATGCAGTAATCATTAGGGAATTCGATACATAGAATGTTCCTTTGTACGAACTAAAGGTCATTTATGGGAAAAAGTTCGCATCAATTTCACAAAGGTTAAAATCATTTGTGATTTGTATCATTAACCTTTTGTAATGGTGTCCGCTTGCAAAGCGTAACTTGTGTGCTCTTTTTTATCAAAGTTTAGGTACGCAGTTTATAAATATGAATATAAAAATGCCTATTAGTGTTTTATACTAAAATGCAACATCTGTTTTTTTTACTTAAATAATATTTTCCCAGCGTAAGTTATTTAAATACCATATATATATATATATATATTTATATATATATATATATATATATATATATATATATATAAAGAGAGAGGGAAAGAGAAAGAGTTTCTTATAAAATATATGATACTAAAAAGGTTATTTAATTAATTATTTTATAATAAATTTAAAACAATATACTTTTTACTGCTTATCAGTTAAAGTAACAATTTTTCAAAATAAAAAATAACATAATTTTAAGAGGTTATTAATCATATCCCTTTTCTTGAATATAGTAATTATTTGATTACCATCGTTTAAAATTAATTAAACTACATTGCTTAATGATTAACTTTCATTTTTTTATTAAATAGTCGTTTTTTAACAACCGATTATATTAAAACGTTATAGCTTTAAAAATAATTTAACTATGTTTACTTTAAAAAACATTTTTTGTACTGAATACTATTATATTATATTTTTGTTAATGGAACAGAATGATTTTAAAAAAATTACTATATATATATATATACATATATATATATATATATATATATATATAAATATATACATATATTGTTTTATAATTTAAAAATAATTAAATACAGATATATTTAAAATGTTATATTTTTATTTTTAAACTAATTACCAATTACACAAATGTTTTAATTGAAACTTAGCATTAGATATACCAATAATTGATATAAACCTACTTCTATTCACCAGTCACTTTAACCGGTTGGTATTTAGCCGAAAAAAATTGTAATTGTTAATTAATTAGTGCAAGTAATACTAAAAAAAGCTTCTAATAATAAGAAATTATATTTTTCACTTAAATATTGAAATTATATGATATGATAAATAATAATAATAGCTCCCTTACTTTATTTTAATTTTTCTTAGCGCAATTTTGAAACCAGTCATTTTGGCCGGTTGGTATATCTAGTGTTAACACTAGATTTACGGAGCGAGTCAATTTGATTCATTTAAGATTTCGTTGCTGTATATATAGAAAACTTAAATATTATTTTTTAAAAACATATGTTGGTTTTTAATTACATAATGACACATATGCAAAAAAATATATTACATATTTGCATATATGTCATTATGTAATTAAAAACTAACATATGTTTTTAAAAAATAATATTTAAGTTTTTTATATATACAGCAACAAAATCTTAAATGAGTCAAATTGACTTGCTCCGTAAATCTAGTGTTAATAATAATTTTAAACCAATGGCTATATTACTTTTCATACTTTATGGAAATTAATTTATTTTGATCAGTATCTATCTATCTATATATATATATATATATATATATATATATATATATATTTTTATATTTATATATATATATATATATATATATATATATATATATATATATATATATATATATATATATATATATTTATATGTGCGTGTGTGTGTGTGTACATAATAATAAATGACAATAAAAGGATGAAGTAACAAAATTTTGATATTTTAATAAAAAGATTGTACTTATTGTAACATAATCTATTAAAAAATATAAGTGGCTTAAATGAACCTGAAAGGCTTAGACATACATTTATTCGTTCACAATCATTATCATTCTTCACTATACTTCAGTATTACTTTAACCCCTCTCTCTCTCTCTCTCTCTCTCTCTCTCTATATATATATATATATATATATATATATATATATATATATTATTATGATATATATATATATTATATCACATTTATTATGAGATGAAATTTTAAAAAATAATTATAATTTTCGTCTAATCATTTAAGATCTTTACCAGTGTGCGATGTACTGACTTTTAATCAGAAAAATAATTAATGATACCTATAAATAATCAAATAATTTAAACTCGTGTTATATATAATGAAAACTTATAAAACTAATATTAATTTTATACCGAATAAACTGAAACTAAACAAATAAATTAATGATAATTTTTAAATTTTATTGTGAGTGTGAAGGAATAATTAATGCTTAATTTTAGAAATTAAGTTTTTCAAAATTTCA
Source organism: Neoneuromus ignobilis (assembly GCA_029203775.1). Lineage (NCBI taxonomy): Eukaryota > Metazoa > Arthropoda > Insecta > Megaloptera > Corydalidae > Neoneuromus > Neoneuromus ignobilis. The sequence continues at coordinate 20,300,013 of CP092089.1, read as the reverse complement.
TAATTGTAACAATTATTTTCTTTACTTAATTAAGACCCACTTACATGTTTGCCAGTATGTAATATTTAAAATTTATACATAAGCGTATATGAAGAAATATGTGTCAAGAAGTTTAATTACTAGGGACATTTTTCTTACGTTCTCATTTTTCAAAATGATATTAAAACTTGTATTTTGAAATATATAATATATATACATTTATATATATATATATATATATATATTTCTAATTTGTGCAACGCCCTCTGTATTTCACGAAAATAATTTTTCATACATAAATGACAATGCTAGAACACTTCTGTCCTACAACATATGCTACAACTCTGACAGCGCCCATTGACCACTGATTTATTACTGTCCATTAAATTTCACTTTTCAGAAACAGTTACATATTTTATTGCAAAACACTCTGTACAATTTATCATATAGCGCATGCTGTTTCTACATCAAGAGCATATTTGAAATATTATGTCAATTCATATTTACATATTTTCGAAGTAATATTACGCAACTCACTCTAACTCCCCAATTTAAATCCATCTTCAGAGATATACGTTGATCCCTCACACATTACGACACACAAAAATTATTTGAATATTTATACATGGATTTTCACGTATCGTGTTGGATTATAAACGAAAAAGTATCGATAGACATGTACGGTATTTATTCGTTGGTATCAATTTTTATTATCAAGGCATGATAATTATATATTATATTATTTTTATTTTAATATAATATATTGGTAGCAGCATTAATTTGAGTAATTAAAATTAAAATTTATCAATATTAAATATATTTTTTAACGTATTATATTACGTAGAAGTAAATCATTGTATAAAAATTGAAATTATTATTAAATTTTATATGATTAATATTTTATAATAATAAAAAATATATCCGTTTTAATAATAAAAATATATTAATTTAAATAAACTATCGAAAATTATAAGTATTAAAAATAAACATACATATTTAAAACCAGATAAAAACTGTGATATGTTTAAAACACAATAACGATTGAACTTATCAAAATAATTTAAACTATTATATATATATATATATATATATATATATATATATATATATATATATATATATATATAATTCATTCACATTAAATATTATTATTTGTAGTAAATATAAATAAAAATTATACTTAACTCTTTAATAATAAATTCTTAATTCAATAATCATATATAATAAAAAAAATATTTCTTTCATATGAGAATGATTCAAATTATTTTTTTTTATTATCGATATTTTATAGTCATTACTAATTATTTCATTAGATATTATAATATTTATATTATTTTTCTATATGATTCCAGATAATTTATTTTTTATAGTAAAAATATTTTTTTAAAAATATATATTTGATTTATTATATTGTAATATCCAAGTTCATACATTTCTTGTAAATATAGGGTCATCCAAATGTGACGCCTAGATTTGTATTTTATTAAAAAGAAACATGTGTATAAAGTAATATGTAGAGTAACATGTGTATAGTTTCTTTTATTTCATTTTAATAAAACACAAATCTAGTCGTCGCATTTCAATGACCCTATATTTTAAACTATTTTAAATTTGTGTTAATGTATCAAGCAATTTTTATAATAATTATATTTTTATGCTTATAAAATATGTAATATATTACAATCAATAACTAAACGATTATCGTTAAAAATGTTGACTCACAATTTAATTGTTTTTACCAGTATCGTAGTATTTCACATTATAATATTTCCATTATGAAAATGTTAATACTTAGCTAAAATCTTTTGATTATTTATATGCATAAAACTATCAATTTCATATTAAAGCAAAGATATATAAAATCTCTATATTTGAAGACCGAACATTGTCTGAAAGAAATTTTACCGTACTCGTGATATTAATTTATTTTGAAGATTTAAAAATATATTTAAATATGAATGTCGAAAGAATGTATGATTTTATATTATATCTCAATGCATATATATATATATATATATATATATATATATATATATATATATAATACTATTAACTACTTTATTATTTTTTCATGTACACTACATACATGTGGGCGAATTTATGTGTATACCTATGTGTTTTAAAATTTTGAATGTCTTTTTAGGTTTTTAATTTACAACAACAAATAACAACTACAAATAAAACAAATTTCAAATTGAAATATATTTATTAAATTCTATCATGTCTAATAGAAACATATTTTATATATATACATATTTGATATATATATATATATATATATATACATATATACATACAGCTAGGTCTGTTTTTGTGTGGATTATTTTAATGCGATTTTGAAGTTATGCGATTCATATTTCTTCTTAGTATCTTTTTATGCCGTTTTTTCAAGAATTCCTTTAAGCGGTT
>CP092089.1:20237625-20292625 GCA_029203775.1 Neoneuromus ignobilis | reverse complement strand
ATTTTTTTACCATATTTATCAAACAACCCTCGTACATGTTTCCTTTTTATAAAACACACATCTAAGTTTCACATTTAGATGATCCTAAATATTATATATATATATATATATACATATATATATTGTATATATACATTTAATAATTATATTAAAACATTTAATTGGATAATGAGAGAAAACCAATCGATTTTTATTTTAAGAGATTATTTTAACACTTGTTTCCAATAAATATGAAATTAAAAAAAAATTGTTTAAACACATCGAAATCACTCAAAAAATAAAATAAAATATATCATAATTACACAATTATTATTAAGAATTTTACTCTCAGCTTTTCGAAAAAGTGTTTAAATAAAACTATCAATTGATATTTTATGAAAGCATTTAATAATTACTAATTGTTTACTTTATAGACTGTGTGTGTTTCGGTGGCAATGCCATTATTGTCAGAGTATAGCATTGTAAATCTGAATTTTTAATGCAAAACACTGACGATTATATAGGGTGGCTTAAATAAGACTGAAGAATTTAGACATACATTTATTTTCTTACTATCATTTACTATTCTTTCTATCCTTTAGTCTTATTTGGGCCACCTTATATCATAATCACAAAAATGCATATTAGCGAATAAATTTAACAGTAAGCGATGAACACATTCATAAAATCTTACAGTATTAGTGGTAAGTGATTTTTTGTAATAAAATAAATTTAACGCAATACCAAAACAAATAATATAATTGTTAAAACAAAAAAATTAAAAAATATAATCTGTATACCTTTATAAATTATCAGTAGTAAAATTGACTGCCAAAAACAGAATATCTTTGAAAATTACAATATATTAAAAAATATATATAATTTTATCATTTTTCTATCACTTTACTACATTTGTACTACAATCTCATCTCCTAATTTAATAAAGGTGCTTGAGATCAAATAAAAATTCATTTTTTTATAATTCTGGTATAAAGAAACATTTTTATTATCGAAAACTAGAGTAACATTTTTTTAAATAATATTTATTTAAATCAACTAATATGATTGAGTGTAGAACATAAAAAAATAAAAACTGTATATTACAATTGTATAATATTTTTTAACACTTGAACGCACAACCCAATTTCATTTTGATATCCACATTATTCAATAAAGTTTTTTATTAAATAAACGTGAAATGAAAAACTATTCATTCAAATATTTTCAATAACTTATACAAAATTACAAAAAACTTTAAATAACTTATTTGAAATTCTACTATATATATAAAATTATATATATATATAAATATCAGAAAATATTTTCTTTATAATATTAATTTATTGAAAATAAACATCAAAGTGATTTTTTTCTACACTAAATTCTAATTTTCTGAAACAAATTTTAAATACAGAAATATAAATCAAATTAAAGGAGTAGATCTGTTTATGAGTTTGTACATATATTATATATATATATATATATATATATATATATATATATATATATATATCATGTAAATTTAATATGTATCCACTAAATTTATTATACTAATATATATATATATATATATATATATATATATATATATATATATATATATATATATATATATAAACTACAGGTGAAATCATTCGTCCATTATTCTTAAACCAGTAGTCCGACGCAATTCCCGAACAGTCACGGAAGTTCCCGATCACATCCTCTTTAGCAACCTTATTTCTCTGGATCATGCAGTCAGTTTGTGCGTGAATATCACATGTTACACAACCCCAGTGGTGTTTACTTCTGTCAAGTTCACGATAATATGTCAAACATATATATAATTTACATTATATATTTATATACCTAAATAAAAAAATGTTTTCAAAATGATATATAAATTTCTAAATAAAACAACGTTTTATCGACAATGAATAATTATTATACATGTAAATAAAATTTATACAGCATAATTAAAAACTATAATACAAATTGTAATTAAATAATGAAATAAATATTAAAATAATTAAGTGATTCTACATTATAAATCCGTGAATTTAAATCTATGGCTTAAAATGAATATAACAATGAAATTAACAAAACTTTTACTAATCATAACTATTTTATCGGAACATAATATTTTAAATTGCTTGTTAGTGAACGGAGATTTTGAAAACAGCTGGACATTTTATTACGAGCAACCTTGTTGCAGTAGTTCAAGTCGTCATTTAAGACATCATAGAGGTAAATTAAATATTTTTTTCAATATTCATATCGGCGTGTATGAAACACGTGTGAACTTTTACATTTTCACAAGATTTATTTTATCTTGAATAAAAACGTTTTAATAATTATTTATCTTACATGGAATAATCATCATCTTTAACAAATATCAGATAATTTAACAAATTTATTTTCGCATGTCACCAATATTTGACACTGAGTTCATTTCTCAGAGCATCTATCTATTAATTTAATTAAAAAATGAAATCTATTTCAATTTTTTTTAAGTAAATATATTTCTTTTATATTAAATTAAACATAAATAAATATTTATAATTAACTTTTATTTAAATAGCACATTTCATATATTTCAAAATTTTAATCGTATCTTCAAAATAAATATGCAATTTAATTATTTTCATTTACTTAGCTTGAATAAAAAATTAATAAAAAGTGAATGTTAATGATATATTTAATTATTGAATATATAAATATAATATACACTAATTAAAATCAAATATATTGTTTAATTTAAATCAAGAGATATTTTAATTTTTTAATAATATTCTTATAAAAACATTATTCTATAAATAATATCAAGTATTAGTTTGTTTATAAAAATTAAAATATATTTATAAAAATCTACTATATACAATATTTGAACTTATATTCAAAAAATTTTTTATACAATAATAAAATTCTAACAGATACAATAATATTAATTTGTTTCTTAATAAACAATTCTGTAATATAATGTTGATTTTTAAAAATAAATATATTTTTAGGATGTATTAAAGTTATAAAAAAATATTCTGTATTTTATGATTCATTACAATAAAAATTAGTTCAATATATAGAAAATAACTATTACCGATTAATTAGCTTAATTTCGAATAAATTTATATATATATATATATATATATATATATATATATATATATAAATCATAATTCAGAAAAATTTCTTATATAAAATAAAATATTAAATAAAAATTTAATTTATAAAAAATATTTCTAAAATGATTATACATTTTCTTTACAATAACATTTTTTTCAGCTATATACATTAATAATTTACTAAAATATCTATACTAATTATAATAACAATACATTCATTATTTTTAATGGAATTGTAAAAAGAAGTATTTTTATTTAGCAAAACAAATAAAAATACATACACAAGTTAGGTACATAAGATAGTTATTGTTCCAAAATAGGTTCTCTTTAATGTTTGAACAGTATTAAAACTGAAAAAGGTTTAATTTGAAAAATATATTTTGTAGTCCATTTATTTATATTATATATAATTTAAATGAACTATATAAACGGTATAGACTATTATTAAAATTCTTATATACGACCTAAAATGCAAAAAAATATATTAAAAAAAAATTATTAAATATCATATCAAATTGTAAATATACCCGTAAAATCTTAAAACCTTTTTTCCAAATATAAAACTTGAAATTATTATTTTTTTAAAAATAAGCATGTATGTTATAGTATTTATTCCATGTTCACTAATATATTTATATGTATAAAAATTTCAAATTTAAATTGAATAGAACTTAAATGTACCATAAATTTATTCTTTGTACATATAATGATAAATATAAAATAAAATTGAATTATTATACAAAAATAAACATTTCCAAACGAGATGAAGACATATTTTAAAAATTTACACGTTAAACAAGCCGAAAATGTAATATTACGCGCATAATAAAGAACTTCAAAGCGATCTGTGGAAATAATTTGTTAAAAAAAATTTCATATCATTATATTTTATATACGACAATAATTTTGTAAATTTATTGAAGTTAAATTGAAACGATGTTAAACGATTTTATATCACATCTTTTTTAGTATCCAGTTTCGAATTAATGAATGAAAATAAAATGATTACAATTCTAAATAAAATGACACAGATTATATATATCCATATTGATGAATAGATCGACAAAACAATATAAAATATAACAAATATTTTAAAAAATATAATCATATATCGAATTCCAAAATTCACTTATAAAAAAACGTTTGTTCTATAAATTTTATAAAAAAGTAAACCATTGCAATATAAATTAGAAATATATAAACCTTATAATCTCTATAATTTATAAAGTTGTATTAAAAAACACATCTCTATATATTATTTAAATAGTTCTTTTTCTGTGTCCAAATTAAATTCAACATTTGCTGATACAGATTTTTTTAAAAAATGGTAGAATTATTTTATTACTTACGTTGAAAATATGAAAGTATAACACAGCTTTTCACAAATTTTATATTTCAGCATTTTTCGTAAAAAGTGAACTAAGTTGACTTTTGAGCAAATCAAATAATAAAGGGTAACTACCTCAATAAATAATATTTAATAACTTTCTTTTTTACCATGTTTTTTAACTTTCTATAATAACTTTACTATCCTTTCTATTTGGTTTGGAGATCGATCAAATATCTTATTTAAATTTTATTTTTCATTAAAAGTAAACAAAAATCATATTAAAACATGAGATTGTTTAAAGTTAATATATATATATATATATATATATATATATATATATTATATACATACATACATACATATATACATATATATATATATATATATATATATATATATATATATATATATATATATTTGTGTATGATTTAAAACATATAAAAAACTATTTTGTATCCAAAATTACATTTGTTTAAAAATATTTTAATAATAGTCATCCAAATGTGACTCTTAAATTTGAGTTTTATTAAAAAGAATCTATACACATGTTTCCCTATACACATGTTTTTTTTTTAATAAAACACAAATCTAGACATCACATTTAGATGACCCTATATAATAAATTAAGTCTCCATGCTTAATTTAAAAAATAACATACTTCCTTTTAGTAAATAATACTATAATTATAAATGGTGTATTTTTTTAATTTGTTTGAAAAAATATATTATGTATTAAATAAATATTTTCTTGAATATATTGTTATTGACTTTTCATATAAATACCTTTCATAAAAATAACTTATACTAATATTATTATTAAAAAATATTCATAGTAATAAATTTATTAGCAAATAATAATATCAAAAATGTTATTTCGATAAAATAATGTATCAAATATCCTGTGCCTTTTCCGATTTTATTGAAAACGTAAGAGAATTAAATGTATTATTGTTGTCATTAAATATAAAGGAGTTTATCAAAAAATTTAAATAATATAAAAAAATACTAAATTCATTTATACCCATTGATTCATTTCAGCAACAATAGTAAAAGCAATATTTAATTAATTAAAATTAAATAAACTGTTGTATATTAATAGCTTTACAAATCATACACATTTATTTTTGAAACTTTGCAAGAATTCAAAATTGGTAATTGAAAGGTTAACCTAGTAAGCAGTATATATATATATATATATATATATATATATATATATATATATATATATATATATATATATATATATATATATATATATATATATGTATAATAGAATGGAGATGTTAACACGAACAATATACATGTCCACAAATAATAAAATGAGCATTAATTTCTAAATATTTTTTTTATTTTACAAAAAATTACTCATACATATTTTTGTATTCATACATGTGTGTTTTCATAAAAAAAAACACATTGATTGTGTGCATGGTTTGTTATAAAACGTCGTTGAATTATGTAAAACAAAAAGGAATGTATTTTTTTAATACATTTAAAATAATGACAACTGAAATGTATTGTTTAATTGTAACTAAACATAATCTCACAGCTCTTTAGAAATGTGTATATAATGAAATAATTCAATTATAAAAATTACTATTATGTAATAAAAATAATTTTCCTGGTCTAGGAATTTATTGATAACAAATTATATATTACAAAAATTCATAAAAATTACCTTTAATAATCCACAACGGCTCAACGACATTTTCAGTTCGCGTCTGTGCTAATTACATTTAATCTTCATATAATGCCCTTGTTATTTTTAAACGGCTTTTAGCTAAATGGGTTTTGTCACCTCTAATAAACTTTCTAACGATGCACTTTAAGCTTTTAAGCTTCACGGGAAACGTTTTAGATTAAAAGGCTTAAAAAATATGTTTATTAAAATCTACCGGCTGAGGTAAATTTATCATCGCAAAAAATAAATACGTATTTTTGATCTATACAAAAATAACATTTCTTTGACATTTCACTTATTATGCCGAAAATACTTTTCTTGTAACATAATTATTGAATTTAGTTTTCAATTCACTGAATATATATATATATATATATATATATATATATATATATATATATATATTTGTGTGTGTGTTCGTTTGAAATATAAAAACATATTTTATTTTATTAAAAAAACAATCTGTTGAATGTAAGATATGTAATTATAACTTTATCTCCAACTTTATATTTATTTAATTATTTTTATATGTAATATGCAATTGTAATTTTAACTTTGATATTTTTTTATAAAATTGATTTATGTATATTTAATACAAATAAATCACTCATTCCAAAACCATAATTTTTTTAAAAATGATCAATAATTATTTATTTACTGATGTTCATTTTGATAACCATAGTGTCATTGTCAGAACACTACAATATATATATATATATATATATATATATATATATATATATATATATATATATATATATATATATATCAGCGAACAAAATCAACAATAAATATTTATTGAACACTTATAAAATCTTAGGTATTAAAGTAAGTAATTAATTTGCGTATAAGTGAATTTTCCACAATACCAAAACAAATAATGAAAATTAATATTTTCATTTTAATTCATATCTTATCAAATGAACATTTACATTTGCTAATTATAATTACTATGTTCTTTTCATTAATTTCTTTGAATATCAATTTCACTTTTATTGTACAATTAAAATATATAAATTTTATTTAATAATCTAATATGATTTTAAATATTTTTTGACGTATTTATTCGGAAATTTGCTTTATAATCATAATTAAAAATAGTCTAATAATAATAAAACATCCTTTTTCCGCGTTAGTGATTATTTTAAGTTAGTTATATATCAAAATAAAATTAAGTTATTAAAAACGAATCATGCAAGTAAATAAATTGAAATTAAAATATTAATAACTGAAAAATACAAGTCTTTATAATATGTATATACTAACAAATATATAGGAAAATTGTTAATGAAATAGAACCGGATATTTAGTTTGATAATAAAATGAAAAAATCTTATAATAACAACAATTTTATGTGATTATCAAAAATACTTGATATGAAGATTATTTTTCTCGTATTTAAAAATGTTTTTTTTCGAAAAATTTAATTAAATATCCTTATAGGTTGTTTATATATTATGTATGTATATAAAAATGAAAATTCTCAGGATAACTACATATGTATATACATAAAAATATTTTTTTATATTTACCTTTAATATATTAAATCTTTCTAAAATGATCATTGTATTTTTTATAAAATTCTATTATTAGAATACTTACTAATTATACAACAATTGAATTAAATCAACGACTCGTATTTTGAGATTTGAAATGAAATTTAAACATTTACTGGAATAAATTCAATGAACTACATAGAGAAAACCATTTCAAGTAGTTGACTGAAGATTTTAATTAAATATCGTTAAGTTTCTAGCAAGCAATAGTAACTTGTTTAAATTTAGACATTTTTCGTACTATCCTTAAATTTATTGTCAATTCAATCTTATTTCATTAATTAAATGTTCTTGACATTTAGATCTTAAAGTAAAAAAAAAATTAATTTATATTTTGTATTAAATAAAACTTTAGTGATTGGTGAATATATTTTTCTGAAAGGATTTTTTTCATAAATAATTATAGTCAGTATATATATATATATATATATATATATATATATATATATATATATATATATGCGTATGTGTGTGTGTACGTATATATAAAAGTATGATAAAAGGTGTTTTCAATGTTAGATAGTATAGAATTTTCGATAGGAATTTAATTTAAAATTCTATTACGTTTAAAAAAAACTATATATATATATAAATTGAAATAATTCAATAATATGAACAAGTGACAATATTACGTATCTAAAATATAAAAATAATTTAAGTAATAACTTATAATTTTCATTGAATGACTACAATCTAAAACTTTCAATTTCCAATATTAAAATCTAAATCAAATACCCTTTTAAACTACTTTTAATATAGATAAGCTAATTTTGAATATAAATTGCTCTTAATATATTTTTTAATATGAATTCTCTCATAAATGATTTTTACTTCCAATATATATATATTTAAAAACGATAAAATATAATAATAAAGATATTACTTCATTATTCTTCGTACATTTTTATTATTAATTTCACTATTTAAAAAGATTTAATAAAAAAAAATAATTTCAAACCATCTAAAACTTTACAGAAATTAATTTTCTTACAAAAAGCACTTTAGGTTTTAAAGAATATTTTCAAACTTTATATTTACGAATGTACATATACATACAAAAAGGTATATTTAAAAAGAGAGAAGAAAGAGGTATATCAAAACATTCATCAGTTCAGTAATATATAAACAAAAAATATCAAATAAAAATCTTATAAAAGTTCGATAATATCAAAGTTGATGTAATGATTTTGTCTGGAAAGTTTGCTTTTAAAGAAGTAACTAACTTTTCACCTTTGAAGTTATTTGCGAATTTCAAAATTTATTTTTTATCGTACCTTTCTTTAATTTTTACATTCATCTTCTTTACGTTGTTTGTCCTATCCTATATTTTTAATTTTATGCAAAAATGTATTATTATCCAATTTTTAAAATACAGGTATTTTTACGCTAATTTTGTAAACATATAAAAAATATTTTACGGAACTTGAATTATTATATAGGGTTCTCCAAATGAGACTGAAGAAATTAGACATACATTTACTTGATTACTATTATTTATGTATTATCCTTCAGTCTTATTTGTGCCACTCTATGAAAAAGATGAAATAATTTAAGATTTTAGTTCTTAAATATTTCTAAATATTCAAAAGAAATAATTTATTTTGTATTAAAAGTGATTCTAAACAATATCTAAAAAATCTTTAATAAAATATACTGATTTTTTAAAAAATTATACCAAATATTTTCGTACATAAATTATCATACTTTAATAAGAGAATGATTAAAAACATATAAATAGAATTAATTCAAGTAGTTTTAGATTCATTATATTTAAATAAGTTTTAAATACAAATTAACTTTCATTTTACTTCTAATTACATTAATTTTAAATGTTTCAATAAGTTTTATAATTAACTATTAATATAAAAAATAACTTTTTTGTATACTTTAGGTTTTTATTGAAGCCTTAATATATGAAACTATACAAATCACGAAATTTTCAAAAAAAGGTAATGTCATTATCATATTAAAATGTTATAGAAACTATGCTTCCATTTTAAAAATAAAAATATTTGTTTTTCAAAATATAAAATCACCTACACTTTATTATAAAAAAAAACATATTTTTAGAAAAGACGAAGGATGTTATTTTTACTTTTATTATTATCGTATATTTTACTTTTTTGTTTTGTTTTACATTTATGTTCCACCTTTTCAAAATAGAAAGTTATTTTTGTTACGAAATATCATAAATATTTCATATGTTTTCATATAAAGTAAATAATATTTAATTGTTTACTTTATATAAAAAATTACTTTGTTAAAATTTAGATTAAATTATTATACTTTATTTTTATTACAACTTAGAAAACATAGTATTAGAAAACTTAGAAAAAACATAGTATAAATTAGAAAACAGAATATTATATTATATATATATATAAAATATATAATAATCATATATATATATATATATATATATATATATATATTATATATATATATGTATGTATATATATATATATATATATATATATATGTATGTATAACAATTTTCCATTGCAAAATTAATGTCATTAATCTATTCGTGAATGATGATTTCCAAATTTTAACGATTGCAAATAAACATCACTCACGATTGCATGTATCACATGAGGAGAGAGTGTAGAGAGCAAGGGGCGTAGTATCTGGTATTATAAATAATTATTTTGTAAGTGTTTAATATAAAAAAATATCATATTTAAACATATAACAAATCCTTGAATAATAATTTTTAATTAAATATTTTATTTTTTAAATCTGTCAGTTCAAAAACTGTAAAAAAATCTTGAATAATAAAAATAATAAATTTTACCATATTTTAAAAATTAATACAAATTTTTTCTTTTGAAAAAATAATGAAAATAATGCCTTTATGAAAGTAGATAAAAAGTTCATTTCTCACAAATATCAAACTACTTTAATCCATGCCAGTCATCTAACATTATAAGACAGATTATAAATTTGCTTTGTATTCAAATCGTAAAATATATTTTTTGTTAAAGTATGGCTTCTTCAAAGTATATAATGAATATCTGTCACGATATTTTAGAAAAAATGCTTTATATTTAAATTACTCTACAGTGTTTTACTGTTCAATAAGTTTACATTTTTAAAATATTAAATATCTCTTTAAAAACACATACATTGATAATAACTGTAAATTGTGATTTTTTTAAAAAAAAATAATAAACTAAATTAAAAACATTAAATTGAAAATGACAGGAAATCAATATTTTCCTATTATTAATAATGTATTTAATAATTATTCATATAAAAAAGTTGTAAAAGAAAAACCTATTAAATAAAAAAATATTGAGTTTAATCAACAGATTAATTATTACATGTCGTTACTATAAGTTTTTATTTCAAATAATGTAATCTTTTTTATAGAGAAAATATTCTTAAAATAAAACTAAATAATATATTAATCAGACATTTTTACAAAACAACCAAGTATGTAAAACTTGTCAATTTTCAGGTGTTGCTAAATGAACAGAAGAGTTATTGAATTCCATCCAATCGTTCACAACTAATACTGTTTTTGAACCGTGTAAAAAATAAATTACAAAACTCGTTAACTGTTCCACAAAACATATAGAAAAAAATATTTTTTACACTACTTACAGCAATTTATTAAGTAACTGTGTTTGACTGTTAGAAATAACATTTTACGATACGGTTGTTTTTTTTTCGTTTTCATTACGGAATAAAAACTATAAGTCACAGTTGTGCAACAATATATAGCGTATAAAAGTGCTATATTTTTTGCATATAAGTTTAATTAAAACACATTTACGCATAAAACTTTTAATTACATTTAAACCATGTTGTTATTCGAATACTGAGTTCTGTGTTTTTATGTTGTTATTATCATTAATGTACGTATTACGTTAATAAACGTTAAATACGGGAGAACTTTATGATACTAGGCAACCACACGCACAATTACATATACATATATATATATATATATATATATATATATATATATATATATATATATATATTCACTACCATTTTTCAAAAATAATAAAGTTGTATTCTATAATTAATTTTTATTTTTTTTACAATCTAAAAGTAAATAGTAATAACTGCATTAAAACCTTTGTACTAACACAAAAAGATTATTATAAAATAATGAAAGCCCTTGTATTTTTTACATTTCATAAGAAAATATTAAAAAAGAATAATAAATTATTCCTACATAATTGTTTTTGATACAACTATTTTATGTCATAAATGTTGATACTTGCATGTTCTTCTATTTTTTGAATGTTTTTGCTTTCAAATATAAATACGATCTACATATATATACATATATATATATATATATATACGATATACATATATATACATATATATATATATATATATATATATATATATATATATATATATATACATATACAGCATATACATACATATAAGATCATTGAATGTGACGCCTAGATTTGTATTTTATATAAAAAAATGTGTATAGTTTATTTTTAATAAAACACAAATCTAGGTGTCATATTTGGATGCCCCAATATATATATATATATATATATATATATATATATATATATATATATATATATATATATATATATATATATATATTATAAACATATATATAAATATAATATATATGCGTATGTACATATTTATATATGTGTTATATGTAATTTTAAAAATACTTCATATAAGTTTTATGGTCAAGTTAAGAAATTAAAATTAAATATAATTTTTGTAGTACTATATTATAAATACTTAGGAAATTAATTTTGTATTTTTGTTAAAAAAACAAGTACATTTATGTTAAAGAATACAAATTATGTTTCTATAACAATAAAATAATTATTTTTAATAACAAATACCATATCTAACATAAAAAAACTGTTTAAAAACAGTAAGGAATTAAAATAAAATATAATTTTTGCAGTACTATATTTAATACGTAGGAAATTAATTTCGTATTTTTTTTAAAGAATAAAAAACACACAAGTACATTTATATTAAAGAATATAAATTATGTTTCTATAAGAATGAAATCATTCTTTTAAATAACAAATATTATATGTAACAAAAATAAAACTGATTAAAAATTATTTTTACAAGGATATATATACATATATATATATATACATATATAAGGATATATATATATATATATATATATATATATATATATATATATATATATATATATATATATATATATATATATTGTCCCAAATGTACTGAAATGAAACAAACTGTAACTCTAACAATATAAAATTTATAAAAATAATTACCTGTGGAGATATATATCACAATTAATATCGTACTGTTACAATGACATTGTTATAAGTGCATTGTATATTTTTATATTCTTTGTTGAGGTGTATTTCGTTCATTTTATATAAAAGAACATAAAATATCAAAGCGCTGCTAACCAATAGTAGCTTTTTGAAAAAGTCTTTTAATACATCACAAGATACACTTTGTGAAAAAAATACTTTTAAGACTAGAAATAAAAATGAAAATTTTTGTATTAATATATACATAAAAAATCCTTTAGCTGTTACAATTAAGACTTGCAATGAAAAATTTCAATTTACGGGTTAAAAATATAAAGTTTATTGTTTTACACTGTATTCATATAATTCTTTTTAAACTATAATAAATCATTTTTTTATTATTGTCTATTATATTTGTTACTAATATATGTATATATATATATATATATATATATATATATATATATATGTATATAGAAAAAAGAGAAAGAAAAAGAAAAGTTCATGAATGTAAAGAAAATATCTATTTTTTGGAGTAACAATTGTAAATAAATATAATGAACATACGTTCTATTATGATTAATCACAGAAGTAGAAGATCTTAATGAATCATTTTAATATAAAAGAAAGTGACCTCATTATTAAATTTTTATTATTATAATAAGTAAATTTCTACTTGATAATTTCAATATATCACTTTCAAGATTTTTAACTTCTTAGATTCTTACTTTCTGAAAGAATAATTATTGCATTAATAAAATTCAAATAATGAATTTAAATAAATTGTTATATTTAATATAATAATATTTTTAATTAATTTACTGACTACTCAGTCTTAGGCCTATATTCGAATTCAAAATACACATTTTTCAAAATATTATTGTGAAAAATAGATTTTTTAATTTATTTTTCAAAATTATTATTTTTTTCTAGTTAAGTTTATAATGTTTTTTATTAGTTTTTTATAACATTTTAATTTTTACAGACAAAATAAATAAAATGACATCTGTTTATTACTTTTTACTCAATGTAACTTTTTCAACAATTTTTCAATTTGTTACAGTCGTTACGAAGTACACCATAAGTATGATTTGTGTGTGTGTGTGTGTGTATATATATATATATATATATATATATATATATATATATAGAGAGAGAGAGAGAGAGAGAGAGAGAAAATAAATAAGTTAATATATCCTTTATATATCTTATCTCTATTAATATAAAAAATATTTTCAAATTTGTTTAAACAATACTATGTGAATAAATATTCTGAATTAAATAAAAATGTAATCACATATGAATATAAATTATATATAAAATAAAAATTCAACAAATTAAATGTGTAATTCATATATAAAATCTACTCTTTATAAAAATAAAGAGAAGATTATATTTACTGTGTCTAAGAACACATAAGATGATTTTAAATATAATTAACATAGATCTATACAATAATTTTAATAAATTACATCATCATTAATAATAATAAAAAAATTAAACTTATTTAAAAAACTCGTGAATTTTTAAAATAATTTATATCTTTATTTTTAATTTATTTAAGACAATTTAATTGTTATTATTTTATAATTGTCAATTGAAAATTTGACATTAATGGTACAGAAATAATTTAAACTTATATTTTTTAAATTACACAATAGTGTAAAATTCAAATTGTATTAATATTAATTTTAATAATACAAAAATAAAAAGTGATTTTTAATAGATTTTTCTCACCAGTATTTAATACAATAACATGATAAATTTCTTACTAAATTAAAAATTCACAGAAATGTAAAAGTATTAAGTAATTGATACTGAATCATTTATTCTCTAAATATATTCTTTCATTTCTTATCTAAAATAACATCTACATTAAGTTTACCTAAAAAATAAAATGTCTTTCAATTGAATATTTTATATAAGAATATAATACATGTATATATATATATATATATATATATATATATATTGATGATAAAAATCTATATTATAAGAATAAATAAATTTAAAACAGAAACACTTGTTTCAGAACATTTAAAATAAACAAGCCCGCAAACAAAGCTAGTAAATCTGTTCGAAACTATTTCAACTTCACGTCGCGTGTTTAGGAGCAGAAATTTGACACTGATTATCATTCGTATATATTTGAAATTACTTTTGAAGACATTTTGATCATAGAAAATATTTCTGTCACGTTCGTATGATTCCGAATAACACGAAAAGAGAATATATTTTAATTTTGACAAGTTTAAACAATGTAACTTTGTTCATTAAATATTTATACCGTCTAAGTATATTACAAATTACATGATACTAGTCCATAAAAACATTTATTCTTTGTTTTAATGAGAACCTATCTCGTTTTTATTACTTTATATAATTTACCGTTTATTACACATTAAATGAACTAACGTTAACCTATAATTCATACTACAATTTCGTCAGTTTTCATCTAACTTTAGTAGATTTATATTTCTGTACGCAATCTGTCTACTTATATATATATACATAATACAAATACATACATATATATATATATATATATATATATATATATATATTAGATTTAATGAAAATTTCTGTCCGCTTAATGCACAATTATTTTAAACACGTAAAAAAATGTTGTAATAAAAAGGTATATGACGCATTCTTTTTACAGTTATATTTTATAAATGATGCCCTTCGACATATATGAAAATAAATGTTTTATCCTTCGTATTTACCAAGGAATGTTAAAAAAGAGATGTCTGTCTATAAAGTTCATTTATAACTTTTTATACTTTACAAACATTAACAAAGAAAATATGCTACAAAAGCATATAGAAGTTTATTGAAAAATTTTAGTGCAAATACAGTATCTGAAAGTGTATGCAGAAAATGATTCGAAAAATTGAAAACTGGAAACTTTAACTTTAAAAATAAACCACTCTCTGGAAGACTTTTTATGATCTATAATGGTATCATTCGCAACATTTCGAAAGAATACTTATTTTTGAGTAATATACAAGTATGTAAGATGGATATCAAAAAAATTGAATACTGGAAATATGAAAGTTTGTATAATCATTCGCGCATCTCTACTTTCATGCAATAAAAATAAACCATTTTTGAAAGTCTCAAACTAGAGATAAAAAATGGGTTACATATAAAAATGCAGTGAAAAAAAACATACTGCAAAGCTGAACAACTCACTCCGTAAACATCTAAACTGAATTTAAGTGTAAAAAAATAATGTTATCTATATGTTGGGATATGAGAGGACCAATTTATTCTTAATTTCTAAAACTTTAAGAAATGATTAATTCTGAAAAATATTATTAACAGTTGGATAATTTCGATAATGAACTTAAAAAAACTTCTGACTATTGGTAATAAAAAACAAGTACTCTTACAGCAAGGCTACGTAAAGCCATAGTTTGTTTAGCAATCCAGAAAAATAGCAGAACTTTGTTAGGAGATTCTAAATCATCCAGAATATTTTACAGATATAGCATCTTCTGACCAGCATTTATTTTTGGCTCTATAATTTTTTTTAAATAGAAAAAAAGAACGCAAAGATTTTTAAAAGGTACTGAATGAGTTTTTAGTTTTCAAGGACAAGTCATTTTATAGAAAAAGAATTCAAAAACTCCCATCAATATGAAAAGAAATTGTTAATATTAATGAAAATTACGTTATTAATTGAATATTAATGTACAGTATAAAAAATTATTATTTTCTTTTACTTAAAAAACGGTCAGAACTTTTCGATAAATCTAATTTATATATTCGGTAAATAAGTCAATATATAAATATGTATAACTCAAAAATTAATCACAAAACAATAGTAGTATTGATATTCTACACAATAATTTCAAACAATTGTCTGTTATAAATTAGAACTTTTTTTATTAACAAATATTTCATTAACTTAAACATCACTTCATTACAATCTTGAAAATTTAAATATTAAATTATTTGCAATTTTAAAAATTGGATTGTATTCATAGCCATAAATCAGTTCAATGTCAACAGTTTAAATGTTTTTTTTCAACATCCGTTCAGTTGAAAATTACTTTTTTAATTTACATACTTAACTGTTTGCATTAAATCAAAATGTAAATAATTTTATATGATTTGCATAAGTTCTACGATTAATGTGCTCCAATATTTTTTGAATAATGTTTCTTGTCTGTTATTAAATCTTCAATAACCATAAAAAAACAAACACACACACACACACATATAAAATTATCTCAGTGTATCAGACCAACTCTAGTAAATAACTGAGATCCAAATGATTCATTAATACGTAGAAGATAATTCAATTTTAAAGTGTAACACTCGACTGTCCGTTACATTGCCATTGCCCCCGTGTTGTAATTTTCATTAGTTGTTCCGAGCGCAACTGTAATTTCCAGTGCTGTTATCTACTATTAGGATGCTGATTTTGCAAACGTTAGGGTCGTTATCCTCTGTGTTCGTTAGCGTACTGTTCGGTCGCAATGAATTGTTTTTTCATATTCAAATGCCAGTTCTCGTTAAAAACATCCGTACGTTGTTGTAGTTCTATGTTAACGCATTCAAAGTATTTAAATGGTAAAAATAATAAGAATTTAAGAATTTTCTATGCATTTTATATGCAAATTTATACTTTTCTATTGTGTTTTTACATTATCGTTATCGAATTACAACAGTATAATACACACAATTTAAATGTTCATTAATTACATTGAGTAGCCATTACATTGTACAATCCGTAAATATTCTTAAAAGTCACGGCCTTTTTACAAATTTGTGTATAGTTTTTTAAAACATTTTTCTTAAAAAGTGTATCACACACGTATGATTCAATTTTCAAGACAAATGTTTATGCATACACATATATTTTATGTATAAAATGTACTTTTTATGAATACAAATTTTTTACATTTAGAAAATTTGATTTCTGAACATGTACACTTTTTATATGAGCATATTTTTCCCCAAAAATAAACATAATATATTTTACATTCATTTTTTTATTTATAAATATATAGTGTTTTTGAAATATACAAATGTAATCAATTTTACAACAATAATATATTGTATATATACATTAATTATTAATAAACTTTAGGAAATTATTCGTCGTTGAAATAATTTTTTATATAAATACATTTCTACCATTTCCATCAATATACTTTATTTTTGTTTATGTAAATGTAAACAAAAATAATATTTTAATATTATTTGCAAATTATTGATCACTCGTATTTATATTTCCATTAAAAACTAGATATCCAATTTTCAAACTTTAATATTAAATATGCTGTTGCATTTATAACATTAAAATATTGTTGTTTTATTATATATAAATAAATAGACATTTTAAACGAAGTGAATACTCATATATATATATATATATATATATATATATATAGAGAGAGAGAGAGAGAGAGAGAGAGAGAGAGGGAATGATTTTATCTATCAATATTTATCCAATATACAAAGTATTTTTTATAAATACATAAATTTACACTGTAACTGTGTTAAAGTTTATTTGAAATAGAAATTTCGCAAATAATTAATAAAACTGATGAAATAATATAAGAGAATAAATATACAATCGACATACATCTAAAAATATCGTCCAGCATGAAAAGTTTAAACTGTTTAAAATTCAACAATTTGCCATATCATTTATAAATTCAGTTACGCTCACGTCTACAACAGGCATCCATCCTTTGAATTCACTCGGCCGTGAATTGGAATAACGGCACAAAACCAAAGTTTTCATTCGCCACATTAGTACTTGTTATTATGTCTGGCCGTGTAATTATTCTCGGAAAATTAGCGGCCATCTTACTAGCAAAGCGCGATGGCATTCATTAGTGTTCCTAATGTGGAAAATTTATATAAAAGCGCCGCGCCGCTATGTCCACCCCAGTGTTACCCTAACGACCCGACCAGACCGCAACATCCATAAACACAACCAAATGACCATCCTCATACCACTACACGAATGTATTTGTACACCGAAACGTAGGTCCACAAAAGTATAAAACGTACCCCGTTGACCACTGACCAGACTTGTAGTCGCGAGATCTCAAACGAACCGGACAAAAACACATCATTCATGTTTATGAACACAGTAATTCGTATTTTACTGTTCTTTTTTTAATAAAAATTTTGCTGTTCACAATTATATACGTATATATATATATATATATATATATATATATATATATATACATATACACGAGCGTTTATAAAAAAACATAACATTTTAACTCAGATTATTAAAATAAAAAATTCGTTAATAAACTATTCAATCTCCAATTCTCGTTAATAAAATTATATCTATTAAATACAATAATAATAAATAAATTATATATATATATATATATATATATATATATATATATATATATATATAAACAAGCATAATAACAAATCTTTATTTATTATAACATTCAAAAAATTCTTATTATTCTAAATGACTGTATAAACCATTATCCATTTTTTCGAACTTTTCATATGTAAAACAGTATATGATTCATCACAACAACAATCAGTCATTTTTAAATATTAATTAAATTAAAAAAAATTGATTTAATAAAAGAAGCACAAAATCGACAAACGATAACAATGATTGTTCGAAAAATCTTTAAAAAAACTACTAAGTTTCTTTTAAAAAATTCCTAACCAGAATGTTATTCTTATATTAGAATATTATCTTATTCTTTATTTATTTATTTTTTTGAAAAAAAAACATATTTAGACCCCATTTTATTTTCTACTGTTTTATTTTCTTGTGGATATTTAAAACAAATAATTTAATTATATAGGATCATCCAAATGTGATTCCTAGATTTGTGTTTTATTAAAAAGAAACTCTATATGTTTCCCTATAAACCACCCTATACACATGTTTCTTTTTAATAAAACACAAATCTAGGAATCACATTCGGATGACCCTATACTTTGTCATATAAAACTACTTTCAAAACTAATACATACCTTTAGTGTGTGTATTCATGTAGAATTTGTTCGATTAAATTTCGTTATGTAGATCCATATTTTCTGGATCCAAATTCTATTTATCGATCAGTAATTGTTTCATCCTTTCTAAAAGTCAATCACGATTTTAAAACATCTTTTTCTGCTATTGTACACTTTTTAAAGCAGAACAATCAACATGAAATACCGTAAAATGTAATCGTAATAATATTTAAAGTTATTAAATTTTGTTTAAAATTATATGGATAGTCTCAATAAACTCTTCGATATAATTAATATTCTAATCAATACTCAACATGTAATAATGAAAAATAATTTAACTATATATAAATAAATAATTGTTTAAAGACATTATTTTTACTATGTGTACTATAAAATTTTATAAATAATAACAATAATATATATATATATATATATATATATATGGGTCGTTTGATAAGTATGGTAAAAAAGTAAAAAAAAACAAATTTAAATAAATTAATTAAATTAAACAATAAATAAATGTATCATACTTATCAAACGACCCTCGTATATATATATATATATATATATATATATATATATATATATATATATGTATAATATTGTATATACACATATTACTTTTCATGAAACACAAATGTTATACCCTTAATAATCTACATATGATCTTAATGATATTATTATCTAAACATTACATTTATTACTAGTTGTCGAGGTCGAATTCTTATTACAAGAAAAAAATAGTTGTAACATATAAGTTCTGTAGTATATTATTAAAATATTTTACATAATATTATAATTACTTATATCAAACATAATACATTTAAAAAATATATAAATAAACGTGACTGAAAAAAGTACTTTAGCTTATATATTTATCATAACAAAATTGTTCAAGCATTGAAAAAAGTGTTTTTTGAAAAAACCGCATTGTTCTTTTAACATTTTGTTGAGTTAAAATATTTGTTTAACAGAAAACGTGCCACTTTTGTGTACTTTAGATATTACATATTTTCATAACAGAATATATATATATATATATATATATATATATATATATATATGTGTGTGTGTGTGTGTGTGTATGCATGTATATACATACACACCATTACATACTGAAGTAAACAACTTTCTTGTCATGTAAAAAAGTAAAATAATATATTTTCATTCAACATAAAATATTTAACGATAAATATTCAGAATTGAATTCTTAGAAATAATTATAATATTTCACATTGATAAGTAAATAAAGTCAAAGAAATAACATTTAATTTTTTTTAAGATTTCTTCCATTACTATTAACATTTTCTATCATATTTCTATTTGTTATATATAATTAGGTAAATATTTTACTCTTTCGTATCTGTTATCTTGTAAGATTGAATTTGTGAAAATAAAATTATTTTTTCATTACATTCAACGCTGAATACTGTTTATAAAACATGTTTTATGAAAAAAGAAAAATAATCATGTGCAATATATTTTATATTTCTACTAAATGCAATAACCACTATTATTATTCAATGTTAACCCTAAAACAGAATAATATCTTATTAACGTAATCACAAACTATAACTTGTTATACGCATTATAATAAATCATGTAAAGTAATTCATTCGAGTATGTTGATACACGAGCGTTCATAGAAACGCAACAGTAATCTTTAACTCGTATATCACGAAATAGTTTCGGCAGTGTCTGGACATCGCGTAAATCTCTAGTAGAGTAAGGAGTTTTGGACGTTAATGGGCCGAGAGACGCCGGCAACTGTTGCGGTGTAGACCGCCGTCACACGCTCTACCAGCGTCGCTATCTCTTCAACGAATGTATACACTTATCAGCGACCGGTCTTTATTCTCGTTTACAAGTTCGCCCCAATTCTTATAATAAATATTTCCGATTCGACTGTACTTTTCTTGTATGCAACATATATCAAATGATTAAGACGGTGAATCTATTATCTGTTTATTTTCATTTTAAATTCGTTATAAAAATTTGAATAAATATTGAAAAATTTACATATGAAATACGTTTCTTTTTGAACTGTGAAATTAAATTCTTCTTTGTTTTTTCGCATCCTTCTATAAATACAAATCCATATATATATATATATATATATATATATATATATATATATATATATATGTATATACGAGGGACGTTTAATAAGTATGGTAAAAAAGTAAGGAAAACTAAATTAAAAAATTAATTAAATAATTAAATTAAACAATAAATAAATTTATCATACTTATCAAACGACCCTCGTATATATTAATATATATATATATATATATATATATATATATATATATATATTAATATATATATTTCTTAAATATATAATTGAAAATTTTAATTTAAGCACAAAATTAATAAAAAGATAATATAACCACAAAATATTATTATTAGTGCAATTACAAAATATATTTATTTATAAAAAATATTTCAAAATTATGAAATAATGTTGAATATCTTTATTAAAATAAAAATAAAGATTCTTTTAAACAAACACTCTACATAAGTATGTAATATATATATATATATATATATATATATATATATATATAGAGAGAGAGAGAGAGAGAGAGAGAGAGAAAAGGAGAAGGAGAAGGAGAAATGGGCCCAAAAGAAAATAAAGGACTCAGACATGCATTTTTACTTACTATCATTTACAATTCTTTACTATAATTTAGTTTCATTTGAGCCACTATATATATATATATATATATATATATATATATATATATATATATATATATAAATACATACACAAATGTGTATGTGTGTATATATGTATATATAAATAGATAAGTATACAATTTGATGTAAATATTCATTTTTAATTTTTTAAACTGCTCTTCAAATTGTTTTAAATCCATTTTCAGTCTTAAATATTTTTTTAATTTTTATTAAACGTTAAACAACAAAACAAAATAAATTTTATAGTTTTTACTGAAATTCAAAAAAAATTAATGTTTGTGTTTGAATTTTATTTGGAAAATAATTATATTCAATTGTTTTCATAATATTTCTCGTCTAATTAAAATCATTTTAACAGATTCATAAAAATTCATTTTTAATTATATCTTTGCATAAAGAGTCAATATATACATTTGTATTAATTATGTTCCAGTTTATTAATGTATAATTATATTCCTCTAGCATAGAAATGTTTTATGTTCTATAATTATAAAAATGTAATAAGTAATACTAAAAATTTATGAAATATTTTTAGTAAACAAAATATATTAACAGATTTTATTTGTACATGTTTAGTATTTTCCAATAATTTTATACACATCCTTTTTAATAAATTATAAGAACAGAAACTTTATGTATAATTAACAGTAGTGAAAATTAAGAAATAAAGATAGAATTATTGTAAAATATCATTGGTACTATAGTAAAGTATGGCCCAAATGAGATTGAATGGTTTAAACATACATATACTTGCTTACTATCATTTACTATTCTCTACTATTCTTCAGTGTTGTTTAAGACACTCTCACTCTCTCCCTCTCTCTCGATATATATATATATATATATATATATATATATATATATATATATATCAACTAAAATGTCTAGCATTTTGAACTTATCATTCTTTCTCTTTATCTTTGAAGCGATTAATTTCCCAAAGCGTTATTAAGATTTGTTAGTTTTGTGTACAATCCGTATTCCCTTAAAGAAACTCCGAGATTTTCTAGTCAAACTTTGTCTCTTCTTTAAAGCCTCTAAGACAGTAATTTTCTTAATAGAAAATGACATTTCATAAAATTTAATTTGAACTTATAGCATGATGGATAAAACCTATCTTACTAAATACTAACCTTGAGTATTGATTATATATATATATATATATATATATATACGAGTATATATATATATATATATATATATATATATATATATTTATATATATATATATATATACACATATACATACACGAGGGTCGTACGAAGTATGGTAAAGAAGTATGAAAAACTAAATTAAAAATTTAATTAAATTAAACAATAAATAAATTTACCATACTTATCAAATGACCTTCGTATATATGTATGTATATATATATATATATATATATATATATATAAAAGAGAGAATGGCCCAAATGAAACTGAAAAATTTATAGTAATATATGAATATATATCTAAACCTTCATTCTTATTCAGGCTACCATGTGTTGGTATATTATATATATATATATATATATATATATATATATATATATATATATATATATATATATATATATATATATATATATATATATATATATATATATATATATATATATATATATATATATATATAATATATATATATATATTTATATATACATACATACATCAACTTGAGAAATCGCATAAAAATGCATAGAGAAATTAATAATTAGATTATTTTAACTGAAAAAAGATTTATCCATATATTATATTTAGAATAATAACGAAATGAGTGTATGCATATTTAGAGTTTTTCAATAGTCGCGCGTGAACTTTGACAGCCGATCGTGATTATGTTTGAAATAACAGTGCTGTCATGCTGTGACGTTAGTATCCTGTCATAGTTGTCATTTAATCATGGAAAATTACACGCTTCAATAATACGTCAAAATTGTGAAAATTTGTTACAAAAATTCGTACTCTGTTCGCCAAATATTGGTAAAAAAAATTATCTTTATTGACGAAGCGCATTTTTGACTGTATGGCTTCGTAAGCAAACAAAATTGTCAGATCTGGGACAATTCCAATTCACAACAGTTCTAAGAGCTTCCTTTGATACAGAAAAACTGACTGTTTGGTGTGAATTTTGGTCGGACGGCGTAATCGGACCATACGTCTTCCGAAATGAAAAAGGCGAGGCGGTAACTGTCAACGACGAAAGGTATCGAGAGATGATAACCGATTTTTTTCGCTTGAATTGGATGATGTGGACATAGACAACGTGTGGTTCAAATAAGACGGAACTACGTGCCGCACAGGGGGTGACACAATAACCTTATGGAGGAAAAAGTTTCCAGGTCGAATTATTTCGAGAAGAGGTAATGTCAACTGGCCACCAAAATCGTGTAACTTAACGCCCTTAGACTTTTTTCTTTGAGGCTACGTTAAGTCTCTGGCCTAAGCCAATAAACCAGCAACAATTGACAACTTTGAGAAAACGTCATTCAAACCATTGCTAAAATCCAACCCGATTTAGGTGAAAGAGTCATCTCTCGAATTGGATCAATCAACTCCTGCAAATGAAGCCGTGGAAGCCATTTGAACGATGTTATTTTTAAAACATAATGGTATTGAATGTACTTTAATCTTCAATAAATATTTCTGCCATATATTACATACAACTCTTTTTATTCAATTTTAATGATTGCGCGTCCTTATTGAAAGACCCATTATTTGTATAGTAAATATACACATATTTATATACAATTTTGTATAAAAAATAGAAAAATAAGGTTTTTGGACTTAAATTTACAATAGAATTTCTCTTATTAATTATTTTTTTTAAAAAATCTAATCAATATATATTTTTGTTTTTAGAACTAATAAATTCAATAACTGTCCTAAAAATATCATAATTATTATTAGAACATTCATTTTTCTTTTTTTTTAAAAAAAATATTTATCTAATGAAATGTTGATTTACTTCCTATTTCAATTATTTTATAATACTCTATCTTAAAATTCTGAAATAAGAATGGAGTGTTTCTTTAACATAAAATACTGTAATTAATTTTATAATATTAAAATATGCAATTAAATAATTTTAAAATGCTCTCAATTATAAATTATTAACAATTGAATAAAAATATTTAAATGATAATTTATTTCAATCATGAAATAAAACAATTTTATAGCTAATAATTATAAATGCGTTATATTAAACAATGTACTGAAATATCAATTGTATAAATTAATTTATTATATAACTTTTACAAAATCTTCACTTTCTAAATAGAAAACAAACCTTAATTTGTTTTACATATCAAGTTTTCAATTGTAAAATTTGAAATGCAGAATCCAAGTATCCTTTATTGTTTATAATGACTAATTTAAAATTCACAAGAGGATATTAAAATAAACCACCAGCTACCTTAATCAAAATTTCCAGCGTACAAAATAAGTCCAATTTTCTCTTAGAACGGGCCAACAAAAACAGCCAGATATTGCATCAATATATAACCTTCGTATGAATCGCATTAATGATAAAAAAGTATCATCTCATATTTACGTTATATTTCACCGGTGCTGATTACTGTATACATATTTCATTATTTTTTTTTTCAAAACACACGCAAATACATCGACGTGTAAGAGATAACTTTTAATGAATTTATTATTCAATGAATGCGTCAACGATGACATAGTTGACACCGCTCTGTTGTTTGCATACATTCGTTTGCACTGATGCACTGCTGTATGTAACGTTGTTCATGATGAGGTTGGTTTGCGGTAGGTGGTTTTCACATTCAGTCCATCTGTCACTGCGAACGTTGCGGTGTGCTTTACCACATGGATCTGATACGTTTTGCTGCTTATTTAAATTATGTTCGTCGATGTAAAACTCATTGCGCATTTACTTTATACACAAGAAACATTTTTCTCTTGTGAAAAATCTGTTTAATTACATCAATAACACGGTCTCCTTTGTTAATAAACATCATTAATTAATACAATATATTCTACATAGACTGACTAAGTATTTGACACAAGTAAATTAGAGAAAAATTAAAACGTTTATATCATTTTAATTGAGAAAATACATAAATGGTAATTTCATATCCCCAATTAAACTACAGTATAGCGTATTTAAAATACAATTCGTCATAATCCACTTTAATTCATTTTATATTTTTTACTAGCAATTAAATTTTTATCATTATAAAAATACTTAGATTTTAATTTTAATAACTAAAAGATTTGTATTTTATTTGTAATAAAAAATGCATTAATAACTTTTTAATATTTCATTAAAAATATATTGTACTAAAAATTATATTTGTGTACTATTTAATTCTAAAATAATATTAAATATTTAGTCATTCAACAAAAAATGCATTTCATATATGATATTAATACCAAATTTTACTTTCAAATAATTATCGTGAACATATTCAACGATGAAAAATATCTTTTATAATTGCATTTATTAGAAATATTTTTTATTGAAAATTGTTTATATTTTTATTATCTAATAAATTACATGTGCATATTAGGCTATATATATATATATATATATATATATATATATATATATATATATATATATATATATATATATATATATATAGTAGGTGATCCATATTAGACTAAAGGATTTAGACATTTGATATACATTGACGTACTGTCATTTATATTCTTTATTATATATCAGTTTTATTTGATATAGTGGACTGATATGATGATGATGATATATATATATATATATATATATATAAATATATATATAATATAAAATAAATAATGCGATAAATATATATTGTAAAAAGGATATAGCAGAAATATTGTTTTATATAAAAGAGTAGTCAATAAAACCACAAAACACGTAGTACAATTGTATGCCAATTTTTATCCCTAAAAATTATTTACACTGGTTTGTAAAATTTCGAATATCGGTAATTAATATTAATATTTATTACAATGAACAAATGTTGATCATTAATTATATTTTTAAAACTATGATAGTAGATGTAATATATACAAGTTACGAAATATGAATTGATAAAACTAATCTTTGATTGAAATTTATTGTCTATAAATGAAACAAATTTATTCGACCGTGATCTTTCATTAGTACAAATATACGAGTATATATATATATATATATATATATATATATATATATATATATATATATATTATATATATATAAATCTATTTACAAATGTTTAATATGCAATAATTCAGTAACAGATACGTATTTACATTCCATTCAAACCTAATTAAATAAAATAATACTTTATGTATAAAATTAAAACTGTTTTAAATAATTTGGTAATATATTCTATTAAAAAATAATGTTTTTTATAAATTTTACAATTATATTACACTTATTAATAATTGAAAATATGATTTTGTAGCTTATGCTTATGAAATTTCTATATTATTTATATTGTACAATAATGTAAACGTTTAATAAAAATGTATTTCTATTTAATTTTATTTCATTTTACATAAGTTAATATATATATATATATATATATATATATATATATATATATATAATCTTTACATTATAGAAAATTATAATAACCTGAAGAACCATTTTTTTATCTTAAGTAAAAATTTAGTTTAATACTTAATTTCACAAGTCACCATAAAAATAGTGTTACGTGCAATTAAGTATGAGAGAACACTTTCACTTAAGTTAAATATAAAAAATAGGGAATATATAAATCTATAAGCTAATATATTTCATTATCCGTTCACCTTAAAATAAAATTAAAAAAATAATAACAATAAAAATATATATTACCGTCAAAAATTCGTAATTGTTAATTTTTTTTATTGAAATTAAAATTAAAAATGAAAATTGATATACACTGACGTGAATAAGTCATTGCCTATGGGTAACATAAGTAATTTATTGATATAATTCAATAAAGTCGTTAAATTAAAAAAAATATATTTAATTGAAAATAAATATAATGAATATTATATAATGAATAAATATAATGAATATTATATTTATTATCAATTAAATATATATTTTTTTAATTTAACGACTTCATTGAATTATGTCAATAAATTTCTTATATTACCCATATGGCGATGACTTACACACGCGTGTATATATATATATATATATATATATATATGTGTGTGTGTGTGTGTGTGTGTGTGTGTGTGTGTGTGTGTGTGAACATGTAATTGAAAATATATGTAATGACTTACAGCCAAAATCGTACACCTTAGAATTTCCTAGATGCGTTCCTTTAAAATTAGTTAAATAACATATAGGATAGAAATTGCATGTCATTCGTAAAGTCCATACAATAACAATAACATTATTAATAAAGAAAAAATAAATAACAATTATATATTTATATTAGAAAAATATAATATTAAAATACTCACTGACAATGCCTCACTCTTAAAATCGTACATCTGTTGAATTTGTTTTTTGTGTTTATTTTTAAAAAAATAGTATTTAATTATTTATTCTTTGCTAAATTTAACTACTTGTAATCTTCATTACTTTGATTTTATTAACTCTTTCGTTAAATTTTATTTAATTTTAACCCATTCTTCCTGAAGAGCTTTTTATGATCCTTTTTGCTCGATATATTGTATTTTCTAATTCTTCTTTTCAATTTATACAGAACGTACTTAATTACACTAAGATTTGATACTGAAAAGACATTTTAATCACTTTCAGGAAATTATAGAAAAGTCACTACTCAACTACACAAACAGTTTAAAGTCATTTTAATTATTACATTTAAAAGTATTCAAAATCCGCAATTTTTCAGCATTGATATATTATCTTTAAATTTCTTGTAAAAATATTTAAAAAATCCAATTTATTAATAATCGTTCAATGAATTGGAAATTAAATAAAAGTATAATTTTAAATATTTTTCCAATTTTTAATTCTTCATTATATAATAATTCGACGTTTTTCTGTTGAAGTCTGCTTTATTTTTATCTTCATATTTTTCTACTTTTCTTGTAATTCTATAAATACTGCTATATTTATACTGAATGTTATAATACATATTTCAAAATGAAATATAAGTACGTATTATTTTTTCATTTTATCATCAGAAATATCTAAATAGATGCTATTTATTGCAGGTAGATATTATTTGTGAGTATTTCCTTTAATTGTTTAATTTTTAAAACATTGATCTATTTGTATACTATATATTATACAACAGTAATATAATAGTAATTAAAAAAAATGTTTTTACAGGCTTTAAGATGGTAAAGTTAATTTTATCTGTGAGGTATTATCAGTATTATTATTTAATTTCTCCAGAATTATTTTGTCGTTGTTGTTATAGTCAACTTCATGGATTCAGTATTCTGATTTGTTCTAGTTCAACAGTTTCTCTTTTTTATTTTTTATTTATTTTTTTTAATATATTAAATTACATGTGATTTTATATATTAAAAAAACTACCTTACTATTTTTGAATAGAAAAATCTAATAACAAAATGTACGATTTTAGCTATGAATCACTGTACGTACATAAAAATATAATGTAAAGAAAAAAATAATATATTAACTTTACTATTAAAATTAAAATGTATACTTTTGTTTGTGTGTGTATGTGCTATTATTTTAAAACAAATCATATTTCAGAATATAAACCCACACACATTAACATTAATTCAAATTTGCGTACCTAAGGTATTTTTTCAAGTTCACAATATAAGTGAATATTTTATATCAAATATTAAATGAGTGCTAAAATATGAAATAAAGATACTCATATGTGTTATTGCTTAGTATCTGCATATCTATCTTTTGATGTTTAATCAAATCAAAACTCTTTGGTGGTATCGACTGTATATAGCAGACAAAACTGCGTTGTCAGGGAAACGTTGGATTCTCTTGAGAGGATTCGTTTTCCGTACGACCGCGTGTGTGAATCGGATAATGGTTTCATAGGGAATTCTCTGCAAACAGGCTCACTTCACAGTCGACATCGCATCTATGCACCGAACAAAAAGAATACTATATACTTTGTATGTAACATGTGTTAAATTTAGTAAATATGTTGACTATCACTTTTTTACTTGAATTATTTGCTATGCAATCGTACAATACAGCCGCATTGGAATTTTTAATTAAAATAATTTTGTGTAAACACACGCATGTAAAATATACACATTAGCATTTGATTCCTAATTTGTAGTAACGCATTTACAATTACAAAATATTTTTTCTGAGAATACAACAATTTAATCAGTTCGATTTTTATTTTAAATTGTAATTTAAATATAAAATAAATAACAAATTTCATCAAACAAATAACAATAAAATAAATATACTTTTTTAGATTCTTCAGAAGTCAATCTTAAAATACAGTCATGGTCATTGAAATCCAGACACGCAAATAAAATACTTTTTTCGCTATTTTTCCTTCGTATAAGTAGATCGGTGAAATATTCCTTCTAGAAGTTTTTTATATGCCTATGCTCTTTCTAAAATGGATAGAAGTATCCATGTTATTGGACGAATTTTGTTCAGAATGAACAGTGAAGGACTTTTGTTTTATTGAGGTCTTTATTCAATAAGCAAAGCTCTAACAAATCATGTAATGAAGACATGAAACTGTTACAAATTAAATTGTTTTCAACTGTAGACTCAATAACAGAAAAAAGATTTATTACTAATATTTTGTTAGACCTTCAATTTTTTAAATAACGCATTTAATGGGATTTGGCATAGAATTGTCTAATTTTCTTAAAGTTTGCTGCGTGATTTTTGCATACCACACTTTTTGGATGGAGCAATCTAACTCTTTTAATATTTTTGGTCTTTTTTCAGTAATTTTAACCTTAACAAACCTCCAAAGGTTTTCTATGGGATTCAAATCGGGGCTATTCCCAGGCCATGACAGCTTTGAAACCCGTAGTTCGTCAAGATATTTTTTCACCTTAAAAGAAAAGAGACATTGAATTAAAAAAATGAGTGTTCTGACCAGTTATTTAAATAAGCAGGGTGACGTAAGCGTCAATATCTACCAGTTGAGCACGATGGAATAGCACAAAGTCGTGTTGGGAGATAACGTCTTCTGCCAGAGAAAGATGCTCTTCCATCAATGGCACAAAACTTTCTTTCAAATTTTTTTGGTATCGATTCCCATTTACAGTACAATCTTTTAAAGCCAGTTGGCCAACCCCGTGAAAAGTAAACCATCCCCAGACCATTTAGCTGATCCCATGCTTAACAGTTTTTATGACGCAGTGATCGCTGAAACATTCATCCTTTCTTCTTCTGGCATACAGCCTTCCGTCGAATTAGTATATGTTGAATTTAGACTCATCTGAAAATATTACATTTCTCCAGTCCACATTGCAGTCCAATTCACATGATCTTATTACCCATTGAAATCATTTTTGAAGCATTTTTTGTGAGTAGCGGCTTTTTGGCGAATTTTCTAGCGCACATTTGAGCTTCTTGAAACCATATTCTAACAGTTCGCGTACTTATTTCCAATCCACCTCCATTCACAAACCTCTTTTTATATCTGCTGCAGTTTTAAAACGATTTCTCAAAGATAGCTCAATGTAAGGATGCGATATTAGTGGGCCATAATTTTCCTCTTGACTCCGGATCCCGTTTTCCTATTAATAAAGCATGTTTCACGATTTTTTTTAAATTTCAGCTACGGACGATTTGCTACTTTCCGAACACTTAAATTCGACAAAGAAAAAATATTAAATTTATCTTCTTTGATTATTTTTTTAATTTGCCATTTTTACACTTTTCACACTCTCTGATTTCACTTATAATGTTATTTTACCAACCACTTGTTACAGAATAAAAGAAAACGTGTCATTTATACATGTTTGCATAAAAACAATGCAAACAACAGGGACTTCCCTATTTTATTGGCTGAAACTATTTGAAAAAACAGTGTAGTCAGTATATCCGGATTTCAATAGTCACCGCCATAGATAAAAATTAATTTACAATTATAACAGTATAACAAACGTAATAACAATTACATAACTATACTTTTGGAAATAGAAAGGAATTTTACCAATCATTGCTTATCAATAATAGTTTGTTATGTTAAGCAATGATTTTCACCTGACCTTCTGTTAATTCATGACACCAATTTATCTAGTTTTTTACTGTAGTTAAATGACGGGAAACTGTCATCGGTGAAACTCCTAGGTGTACAATAAGTTCTCATGTTATAATTCCAGGATTATCTTTATAATTTCTTTCAATCTGTTATTATTAAGGGCGGTTGTAAGTTTTCCATGTAGATCATTTTCAAGACTCATATTGCCAGTTTAAAATTTCTAAAACCATCTTTTTCTTATTCATTAATTAACAGTTCTTTCTTTGAATACTGAATTGATCTTTCTTTCTACTTCGGCTGCACTATACTCCAATTTAAATTCGTACAAAAAAATTATTCGTTCTTACTCCACAAACAACATATTTTTGAGGATTAACAAAGAAACCACTTATCGACATACCAAATGAATACTCACAGCACTGTAAGTGAAATATAGTAAACAATGACAAAACAGGAATAAACGTGTATAAAACCCTTTTGAGTTTGTATAAAAATGAATAGTCAGAAATTGAATGTTGCATATTATTTTTTCAAAAAATATTCGTATTTAGCTTAAACTATACTTTTTTAAATATTTCATTTTTAAGGATAATACCACCTATTAAAATTTTTTAATATTACTTAAATAATAAAACTATTGAAAATATCGTACTTACAATCATTATCTTGCTATTAAATATAATATCCAGTTTTTTATAGTGTTTGAAAAGTTTTTCTTAAGTCATTTTAAAAATTATGTAAATATGATTAAATTATTAAACTTCTTCAAATACTTAGAACACATTTATCTAATTTATTTTAGTATTTAAAAACTATGTAATATAATATTAAATATATTCATGTTATAAAAATATTTATTAATTTTTTGCTGTCAAATATAATTAATTATTTTACATTTTATCTAAAAGTACAAAATTATTAAAACATATTCACTAATTTAATAAAAGCTACAAGTACACGTATTGTGCATTTTAAATTTATATCAATAATGAACTAATTATTATTAAGCTTTTTGAAAATTATACATATATATATATATACAAATGTATATTTGATTTAGCTTAAAAAGACTGTTTTAATTGTCGTTAGTACGTATAAATAATCACAGATTAATTTATGCATCACGAACTCTGACATTACTGAAATCGATAAAATGTCAAATTCCAAAAAAAAGTAATTATCGACAACATTCATCAAATCTCCATTAATTACAAACCGTATGGCGCATTAAAAAGTGACTTCTCACATATTATCGTTCTTAAAAGAGCTTTTTCTCTTAAATGGTTCATATAACAAAACTGTTTATCGTGTAATTAATTATTGTCTTCTAATTGTCTTATTATAATTTAAAAAATCCTCTTTCTTTCTTAAAACAAATTATGTATTTTATGATATTCTGTTATTAATATAAAATTGTAAAAAGTCATGCATTTTTTTATACATCAAATTAGATAATGTATAAAAAATCATTTTTTTGTAAATGTAATACAAAAAAGATTTTTTGTAAAAATAAACATAACAGTCACTTTTTATCATGTCAAATCTTTCTTTTATTTTGAAGTATAATATGTATTTTTAGATTATTTATTTTATATATTTTTATGTATATTTATATAATCTTTTATAATTATTTCATCTTTTATTAAATGTACAATTAGAGCTATTATAAAAACATAAAAAACTTCTTTCAAACTAATTGTTTAAAAGGTTATAAAAAGTAACTCCACTTCAGATTTTATTCATGTATCAAATCATTTATTAGTTCATTTTATTATTTTAGTATTTTGATTTATTTACAAGCATATAACAAAGAAAAAACTGTTATTTATAAAAAATGAGTGAATATTACATAAAGAAATTATATTTTTTAATAAAATAACATAAATATATCAAAAATATGTATAAAAACATTTAAAAAATATATACTGAACAATTTTAATTTCTAGAACACAATTTTAATAAATTTATAAATTACATTTGAAAATCTCTGTAATAATCAAATTTGTATTTAATGTCTATAATTTAATTATTAAATAGTAAAAAAATATTTTTTTAATTTAAAAAATAATATAAATATTTTATAAAAATATTTTATTTTAAAAATTGTATTTATTTTTTAATCTTTTAAATGTAATGTTTATTTAAATTAAAAAGACTGAATTTATATAATAATTAAATATAGTTCTTTTGAAATTCTATAAATATTTTAATAAAGAGTTGAAATTATTAATAAAATGTTGATGTTTTATAAGCTCGTTAACCAACATGTAATTCGTTAATTAACAAGCTTGAAAATAAATAAACTTTTTGTTTCAATATTAAATTAATTTGTAAAACGCGGTTATACTCAATGATAAACTGTTCTCTACTTTGGCGAATTTGAAGACTATTCCATCTTTCATTAAGAAAATAATTGTCTCAAACGTGAGTGAACTTTGATCATGACGTTGTTCTAAAATAACAAAACAAAGAAAAATTAATAATAAAAGATATTTGCCATTCAAAACTCAAATTCGATATTTTAATTATCGCGAATATGTTATGAAATATTCATATAGAGTATTTTCAACATCGAGACTATACTATTTACACTGTATTGTAATTATCTTATATTGTACACATATAGAATTTTAAAATTCTAAGCATAAAATTCCACAATAATAATTTTATTGAAATATGTTCGCCGTCGTTTGCATCTTAATCAAAAAGAATCTGAAAAACATTTCGACAGACTTCATATATACGCTACGATGTCGTTTCCTCTCCAGCAACGTCAAATCATAACAAAAACAATACACTGCTTTCGTAATAAAAATTTAAATAATTCCATCACTCGAATTTATATAGAATTTCATATTTCGAAAGCGAAGCGGTCGTTTCCTGAGTTACGAAGATAACTAAGGATTGAGTTAGCAACAGACCCGTCCTACATGATGAAGTTCTTATCGGATTATACAACTGTCAAACTGCGTCGGCACATTCAGTTTGTTTTATTTCTGTTTTTCTTTCGGATTTCCGTCATCTCTCTATTCATAATTTTCAGCAGTCCCTTTAAATATAATTTCGTTTGAGTTATCCAGATGTCAAACTGTATATATTTAATAAAGTTTGCATGAATTCCGAAAAGTTTTTTTATCATAGCAACTTTCATCCTAAGATTATATATTGAATTACTTGTGAAATCTATACTATGTAAACATTTTTAATATATACATGCGTAAATATACACATATATATATATATATATATATATATATATTATATATATATATATATATATATATTATATATATATATATATATATATATATATATATATATATATATATATATATATATATTTATATATATAAATATCAACATATATCTTACAACTGTCATTATCTACTGTTGTAGTGCTACAAAAAAATTAAAACTACATATTTATCGTGTTGGTGCCATTCATGAATTGAAAGAACCAGATCACAAATTCAATATCGCCGATGAGTTTGTTCTTTTATTGATGTAAGTGCAATTGAGGTGTTTAATCTTGTTTAGTAACAAAATGTTATTTTATATGGATGGCTATATGAACAATCAAAATAGCCAAATATGGAACAGTAAAAACCCATATGTTTATAAGAAACGACCATTACGCATACAAAACATTTCAGGTTTAATGTATCTCTCACACTGTCTTGTTATAGAACCTATATTTTTGATAAAACTGTGAATGACAACGTTTATCATAACATAATTCAGTAGAATATTGCACTGTTACAGAAAAATAAACGAGAGTATTATTTTTAACAAGATAAGTCGACCTGCTAAACTGCTAATAAAATAATGGTCAGGTTATAGGAATTGTTCGGTCATCGCTTGATCTCAAAATATTTATAGCTTCCAAGATTCACAGATCTTACTCCTGTATATATATTTTTTAAGTATATTTAAAAGGTTTAGTGTTTCAAAACATCTTAATATACTTGAATAATTGAAAAAAAAAATGCTACTCTAAATAAACAACAAATTACATAAGATGGTTGTAAGTGCCATGAAAAGGGTACAAACCTTACAATTTTTAATACTTTTTATATTGTAAAAATATGTGTAATTCATTTTTCTTCTGTGTAACTTATGTCTTTTGCAAAACAAAACAGTTCAAATAGATATTATTAATAATAGATTATGCTTATTTTGAAACCCTTGTATATAATATATAAATATAACTAAAGAATAAAATTTACTTGTATTTTGTACTTGTTTCCTATTTTACACATCATATAATAAAAACAAACATTCGCTTAAAAATGGCTTTAAAGGCAAAATTGATTATAAAAGTTACGAAATAATACAAGAGACCAAAAATAAAAACCGATAAAAGGAATATTGCACAGGACAAGCAGGAACAATAAACAAATTCAAAATGTTTATTGTATATTTAAAATTAATTAATTAATTAATATGATTTTAAGTTAATCTGTATATTAATTACGAATATTTATCATTCATCTGATCATTCCAGTTTTTTTTTCTAAATTGGATATTATTTATGTCAGTATTTGTTTCACAGTCATGTTTGAAACTGGATTTTAAATCAGTTATTCTATTGATTTATTTTTCGGTACTGGTATTCATTATCTATTTCGCACACGACTAGGTTTTGAGATAATATTTTGTGTTCCTATTAAAAAGTAATCGATTTTTGGAATTTTCGATATGCTTCTGATATAAAGAGTGATTCATATGAATTGTATCGATAAACAAGAATAAACATATATAAGAAAATCATTTAAATAAAAATCACTGTATTAACCTATGATATATATATATATATATATATATATATACGAAACAAACTCGTATATGAAACAAATGTACTTTATTGGATTGAAATATTTTTTTAATTGTTCAGTCTAAATGAATAAGTAATACAACAGATGCTTTAATTAGTTAATCTGCTTTCTCTGATAAAAATCATATCTAAAAAATTAATTTTGTTATAACATTGGTATTAGTTTG
Organism: Neoneuromus ignobilis; assembly: GCA_029203775.1. Classification (NCBI taxonomy): domain Eukaryota; kingdom Metazoa; phylum Arthropoda; class Insecta; order Megaloptera; family Corydalidae; genus Neoneuromus; species Neoneuromus ignobilis. The sequence continues at coordinate 20,254,999 of CP092089.1, read as the reverse complement.
GTGTAAAAAATCTAAGACGAAAAATACAACTTTTCGGTTTCATTTTCTATTTTAAAGTTTTGATGTAAACTAAAAATAATATACAGTTTTAATAGACTTAATTATAAATTAATTATTATGACTGAGTATAACTCGAAAACCTCTTAGAACTTTCTAGGTAGCGAACAACTTCATCAAAATCTATAAGTTGTACGATTTAAGTTTTAATCGAAATGAAAATTTAGCGTATGTACAAATATTCAAACTTATATTAATATAATATTTGTTTGAACACAGCGATTTGATGATTCAATCACAAAGAAAATTTTAATTAAATTAAATTTACAGATTATAATTCATTTATTATAATTATCATAATTAATACGTATAGACAAGAATATAAATTATATATATATATATATATATATATATATATATGTGTGTGTGTGTGTGTGTGTGTGTGTGTGTATCTATTTTTACGTGTATATATGTGTATAATGATACATAAAAGGGAAAAACTAAAACTATTTGATAGATGGAAAAGTCATAAATGAAATCATCTCTAATCAGATATCATAAACGTTATGTTCATTTATTATATTTTACAAACTTTTCCAACAAATGACTTTTATTTTCTAACCAATAAATGTTCAATAGTTCACGTATAATGACATGATTTTCCCCTTACGTCATTAAAACTATCATCTTCTTTTCTTCTATCTCCCTCAAATTTTGGAAAGTGATATATATCTTACATTCATTTTTCATTAAAAAGAAAAAAATACTATATTTTTTATTACATTGTTTCTAATTTGAATACTTATTTATTTCAATTACGTGTATATATATATATATATATATATATATATATATTTCTAAGCGTGATAAAAATTAACATTGAAATCAATTTAAATTTCTATCACGCTTAGAAAACATCTATAGATAGTGATAATAATGACATTATAACTGAAAAATTCATAATTAGTTTTGGAAATTTAAAAATAATGATTTTTATCTAAAAGTTAAAGAACTTTCTAAACATCTACAAGAGATTATATAGAATTGTTTAGAAATGTAACTGAAAAAATTCAACGGAATCGAAGATGCCAAAAACTAAATGTTGATAATAATAGTATTGTGACTTAATATGTGGATTAAATAAAAACTATCGAGAAAAGAGAAATCAGTTCTACATGGACTATCTGAAAATATCAAGAGTAAATGGATCAAATCTTGCGTTTTTCTACTTAATTAACGCTAACAAAAAATGTTGTATTGAATAATAAGTGATAAAAAATAGATATATTACAACAATCTTCAACGTAAAAAGTTGTAGGTAAATCTTAACAATAGCTTCATTTCAACGCTATAAGAAAATATTCAAAAACACAAAATACTTCTGTGCATCTAATATAATTTGGGTAGAATGTTTTATTATGAGCTGTTGTAATTGAATAAACACAATCACTGCAGTACACCATAGTTAACAACTAAGGTCTTGATTCATAATAAACACATTTTGAGAAAAAATAAAACAATGTTATCTTTCACGATAATTTCAAGCTATGTGTTGCATGACTAACCTAAGAACTTTAACTGAGCTGAAATACGTTTTTTCTTACCAGATATTTTCTCTGGATATTCCTCAATTTAAATTTTGTTTCGTTGAGTGCAATGTAAATTTTCAGATGCACCATTCAGTGTTTGTAAGAAAATATTAAAATGGATTGTTAAATTTATTTTTTTAAAAAAATATGCAGACTAATTTTTACAATTCACTCTTTCAGCTGTAAGATAAAAAATATAATATAAAATACTGGAAAATATTTTAATTAAATATATTGATTCGTTTTTAAAATGTTTTTAAAGAAAATTGTTTAAAAAAGTTTCAAATGTTTATATACCTTTAATGTATATACATATATATATATATATATATATATATATATATATATATATATATATATATATATATATATATATATATATATATATATATATATATATATATATATATATATATATATATATATATATATATATATATAATATACATATATATATATATATATATATATATATATATATATATGTACATACATACATACATAACTGAAAAAGAATGGAAAAGCAGCAAAAGGGAATAGAATCATTAAAGAATTGAATTAATAACGGAAGACAAACAGACTAAATATATACAACAAAGCTATTTTATTTACATTTTATTTGTTATATTTTATTTGTTTATTTACAAGGTGTAAAAAAACACAAAAACGTAGAAGAATAGTATATTAATAATTTCAAAAAAGAAAAGAAACAACAATTATAAAGAATTATAAGCCAATATCGCTATTATTTTTTATATACAAAGTATCCAGAGAAGTACTAGTAAAAATATCAGAAAAAATTGAACTATCAACGACCTAGAAAACAGATAAGATTCAGATAAAATTTTAGTACAATGGACAATCTTCAGACATTATAAGAATAATAAAAAATATGCAACGAATATAAACGACCCTTACGTTCAGCATTTGTGAATTTTAGAAAAATGTTTAATTCAGTTAATATTGCATTATTGTTTTTATTTTTTAAGGGACGAAGAATAAATTAAAATTATTAGAAAAGATGTATTAAAATACAACAGCTCAAATCACAATAAATGAGCTTTCGGGCAAAATTAGATTGAAAAATTATGACATGCTAGTTATAAGTGAAAAAACAGAAGAACCAACAATGCTACTTAAAACAATTTCAGCAAAACAGTAGAAGAGTTGGACTAAAAATAAATATGAACGAAACTAAAATCATGTTTAATAAATTTGTAGAGAAAGAATATATACATTTATAGACACAATGCTTAGAATAAGAGAATGAAATCAAATACGATTTAATGATTTTTTACTGCTAGAGATTAAATAGAAAATTAAGAAAATATAGACATTATTTGGAAGAATGGATGAATAATATAATGAAGAGTAAAATACAAAAGTTGAAGAAAACATATAAGCAATATGTCTACTTGCGTGTACTTACAGATCAAATATTTGGACACTGAATACAAAAATTAAATAAAAACTTTTAACAACTCATAGAAGCACGGAAAAGATAATATTAGACATTTCTAAATGTGATCAGAAAACTTATAAATAAGTTCGAAAAAGTAGCTGATATAACAGAATAAATAAAATCAATGAAATTGGCATGGACAAGGCACATAGTAAAAAAAATAGATGGACAAAAATTATGGAATGGTTCTCAGGAGATAAAAACAGAAAAAGAGATCATATCAAAGATAAAGAATTGAAACTGTGAAGTATGATGGAAGTGAGAGTTTGATAAAATTAACCATGAATCAAAAAGAATGGAAAAATCGTGAAGAAATATTTAAATAGAATTAGTGACATTCAATGAAGCTTTTGCACAACAATGGAATAAAGACTTTTATGATGATGATACATTTTGTATATATATATATATATATATATATATATTTCTTTTATAGATCTTATTTTAATTTACATTTATAAAAAAAAATAAACTATAATTTTTATCATAAGTTTAATTCTTTTAACGTCCAGAACAAAAATAAATGACAGAAACGAATTGTAATATTGTTAACTATGCATATTAATCCACATATTGTCATTGTTGATATAACAATATGTGATCGTAAGTGTATAAAAAAATCTCAATTTTTTTATTACTAATAACTATCGGCTTTCAAATCGCCAATGTATAAAAACACTAGAAAATCAAATATTATGACACAAATTCAAAAACCAAATATGTCACTGCCATCGAATTGAATAACAGTTTTATAGGAAGAAAAACCGCATCTAGGCTTTTTTAAATACAGATGACCTGCAGCCAAATGACAGACCAGCGGATTCGATAAAAATGATATTTCATTTCAATAGTTTATTGATTCACGGATTGCATTGAAATATGTCACATCTGTCTGTGTCTCTCTACGTTGTCATATTTTTCAGTAGCGAACCACCAGCAGCGTGATGTCAACCTAAACGTCACCCCTGAACGATGCATCGAATCCCAGGGCAATGCCATCTGTCAGATCCTGATACCAATAAACTAGCCTTGATATGTGACATACCCTCGTAATAAATTACATACGTGTATATATATATATATATATATATATATATATATATATATATATATATATATATATCATCTGATATTTTTGTTATATATTTAACGTTAACCTGTTAGTGAAATATGTCAAATAAAAATCATATTTTATTTGGTATATTTGCTACATTTATGTTTTTTATACTGAAACGTAGATAACAGGTTTTTCAATAAATCTTCTTGTAAAATATATATGTTTTTGTATATGAATTATATTAATGAATATTGTGTGGAATTAATCATATGTTACAGATTATTTACATTATGTTTATTATTACTGGAAACAACTTTTGATTTTTGACCGTATTATTTTTATTACGTTGTATATGCATTAACTAAATCTAATATATTTTTTTTAAAAAAAATGTGTTATAAATCATTAGTCAATTACTGAAATTTATAAACTAACCTTACTTTCTTTAGAAAAAAATACATTTACGAATCTGTTAAAAAGTGATCATTTTTAAATATTTTATTTTATGTTTTAACGAATGCAAATTGAGTAAAAATATTTTATATATAAAAATTTCAATTCCTAATATTTATTAACAGAAAATTATAAAATCTATAAGGGTTTTCAATAAGAATGTCAAAACTTTGACAGCTGGTGACAGCCATGTTTGATTTTTTTTAATTCATTTTGACATTTCAACTTACTATAGTTGTCAAATTATCATTGAACTTTTAACACTTCAACAACGCTTAGAAATTGTAAAAACTTATAAAATTCAATGTTCGATTCGTAAATCTTATCGTTCGCTTTGTGAAACTTATGATCAACACTAAATAAAGAAAATTGCAGAATTTGGAGTGAAAGTAATCCAAAAATCATTGAACAAAGACCACTGCTTCCACAAAAACTACCTGTCTGGTGTGTGTTACATGCTGGTGGTGTCATCGGACCATATTTTTTCAAAATGAGATCACGTTACAGAAAAGGGAGTGCATTACCGAATTATGGTTAATAACTTTTTTCCAAAATGGTTGAACATAGTTTGCACGATGTGTGGTTTCAACAGAACGGTGCTACGTACAATACAATTAGGGAAACAGTAGACTTATTGAAACAAAAGTTTAATGAGTCCATTATTTTACGAAATGGACCCATCAATTGGCCACCAAGGTCATGTAATCTAACTCCATTGGATTATTTTCTGAGAGATTATGAGAAATCTTTAGTTTATTCTGATAAACCACAAACAATAGAAGCATTAAAAATAAACATTGAATGAGTAATTCATGAAATTGGACCACAATTATGTAAAAGAGTGACTAAAAATTAGACTAAACGAATGCACTATGTCAAGCGAAGTCGTGGTGGTTATGTAAACGAAATTGTGTTCCATCATTAATGTTATAGAATATGCTTTAAAAAAATTATTACGCCCGAAATACACATGATTTTTAGTGGCAAGAAAACGTGCTAATTTCTAGAGAATCCCACCTAGTGGCAAATTATTAGCATGTGTATACAAAAACAGCATACCATTTAATCGGTCGACGGTCTATTTTTCGTGCTTGTTTGTAAGCGATAATACATATAATATAAATATAATGATATAATAAAATAAATATAATATAAGAAATATAATATAATAAAATATAATGATATAAAAAAAATAGTTAATATAATGATCACAGGGGAGCATGCGCAGTAAGCCGCAGACTATGCAAGTTTAGAGCAAATGTATAAGTACAAAAGCATGCCGTAACCGCGCATGCGCAGTAAGTAACAATTAAGCATTCATTTTTAAGGCATGTGTATTTCGAGCCTTAATTAAATACTTTCTGTTTCATTTCCATTTAAACTTCTGAAACACTTATTGGAAAACCTATATGTATTTTCAAAAATATTCTTATAAAGTTCTTTGTATTATACAATTTACTTAAAGTTTCCTATAGTTTAAGTAAATGGTATTAAAATAAATGTATTCAAAGTTGAAACTATTAAATTGTATTCCTACATGTTTGTTTGATTTTGAAGCACGCGATAAACTAAGTAAAAATAATATAATTTCCGACCTGATCATTTTCTTTTCCACATAACTTTTCAATATAATCCAGTGATCAGATTAAAACTTTTTTTTTATTCTACATGAACCATGTAATACAATCAAAGCGCATAAAACTGGCGTGAGCGTAGTCGTTCGAATAAGATTGATTCTAGGGAAGTTGCGCCGAAAGACATATTGCTAAAGAAAAAAAAAGTAAAAGAACAAGAAAGTCAACGTTTACAACTCGGAGTAGTTAAGTTTATTCCGATTTTTATTCCGCGCATTTAACCTCCAGCGATCTCACTAACTCGGCAATGTCAAAGCGTTGAACTCCCCGAAAGTTTTATATCTTTTTCACTGATGTTTCACTGTCGTTTGTTTTTATAACCCGTATTAGCGGCAGAAGTTTTTCATCTACTTCGAAGTGAAGACGTTTTATATATACTCTCGTTATTATTGCATTTCAAGCATAAATAATATAAACGTTTATGTACATATTTTACAATTTTAATTAATTTTCATTTAAAAAAATATAGTATGAAAATCAATATTCCAAAACGAATTTTCCACTTTATTCTAACTCAATCTATAAACATATACATTCAGTTCAAATTGTATTTTAGACCAACATTGTATTTTATATTAAATGTGTAATATTGTAATGTATTCATTAAAAACATTTTATTCTACAATGATCATATAAATTACTTTTTCATTTCGTTTTACTTGTAAAATGTAAATGTTATAGTTTGTTTTTTTTTTGTTGTACGAGTTATTAAGCATGACTTTTTTCGTGACGCATGTAATGTTTTCCCCACAAAACGTATGCATTTTCCGTGTTAAATGTACTCTGAAATTAAATACACGTAATCATGAATAGGAAAAACTGTATGTAGGGGGATATAACTAGGTCCTTTCTCTACCATTCAATATTTCATTATTACAGAGCAGTAAAAAACATAAATGATTATTACAGTGTAAAAGAGCATGTATCAATAAATGTAGGTATATGTGCGTAATTATATATATTCATATATCATATATATATATATTTATATATATATATATATATATATATATATATATATAAAATACTTTATTAGAGTATTATTAAAACAAGTGGCCTGATGTCTACCAATGTCGGTTAAATTTCATCATATAACTATATTAATTACAAACGTTTATTCAAACAAATGTACAAATAACATTTTCTTTAAATAAATATTTACTTTGTAAAAGCAAAATTGTTCTATAAATAAATTATGTATGTATTTATTGATTTTTATTCATTATTATATGTTCATATAATATATATATATATATATATATATATAGAGAGAGAGAGAGAGAGAGAGAGAGAGAGAGAAAGAGACCTACATGAAACGGAATGAAAGTAAAGAATAATAAAAAATAATAAACAAATAAAAATGTCTATAGCCTTTAGTCTCATTTGAGACACCCTATATATATATATATATATATATATATGGTATATATATATAAGTATGGTAATTTGATAATATTAAATATTTATTGTTTAATGTAATTAATTAAATTAAATTTCTTCATTTAGTTTTTCTTACTTTTTTACCATACTTATTAAACGACCCTCGTATGTGTATATATATATATATATATATATATATATATATATATATATATATATATATGTTAATACATAGATACATACTTTTCTTTATCAAATGTTTGACTGTTCTATCCAAAGTATAGGGTCATCCAAAAAAACAAAAACAAAAGAAACTATACACATGTTTCTTTATACACGACCCTATACATATGTTTCTTTTTAATAAAACACCAATCTAGGCATCACATTTGGATAACCTTGTATTATTTACAAAATTATTACAGAAAATAATGTTACAGGAAATTATAAAATTGTAAATATATTTAAAAAGAAAACTTTTAAAAATAATATAAAATAATGTAAGATACAATAAAAATCTGTAATTTATATGAATATATTGATTTGTGCAATGCGCATTTATTTCATTCATCAGATATTCGATTAAATCCAGAAAAGATTATCCCGTTCCGTAGTAACATTAAAAATCTCGGCTGGTATCTGACTTTCAATATCCACTGTTAAATTACTTCTCTAACGCCGCAGCTGTTACCATGCCAGCCTGAAGCCACGACGTCAAACAAGATGTGTGTAAGCTCGCCTTCTAAAACAATGATGATTCTGGGACTTAATTAAACTCCGATGTGGTGACAGAATTGCATGCTTTGGCGTTTCTAGCCGCCTTTGTGTTTGTATTTGCTGCTTGTCTTGGGTAGTCGATGCGTATACAATGTATTTACCTGTCGCTTTATTCCTTGCTACAGTTTTTACGTCACGCTCGGCTATGTAAGCATTTAATGCCTTGTAAATTGTTATCGACTAAAAGTTTTATTACTAAAATGTATGTAATAAATCGTATTTTGTATTTATTTTCATCATTTAAAGCTTATTTTCTAGAATATGATGAGCATACAGTAAAATAACTTTCATGTTTTAATCAAATGTATGTCTATATCTTCTAATTAATCTTGTAATTTCTGGTTATATTCTAATATACACAAATATTTTTTATTATATTTGAAATGACTTATATACAGTTTTAATTTCAAATTATATATATATATATATATATATATATATATATATATATATATATACATATACCCATCCCTCAATTTACGCGGAGTATCCGTTCCACGTGGATTTGTTTTACGCGAATGAAAATCACGTAAATTGAGTCTGTCAGTACAATAGAAAAAATATTGGAAATAAAAGCTAATAAAGTTGTAGAAACACATATTTTTTTTACATTGCTTAACAAAAAAATAATGACGTTTTAGAAAACAAAAGTAGATAAATTTTATTCGGTGTCACTATCGCTACTGTAATTCAAAACAATCAACCTTTTATATATTTATATCGTGCTTTTATACGTTCAAATAAGAATTTGCGTCACTCTGAATTTATTATAATTCCATGAAAAATTATACAAGATATAATCTATCGACCGCGTAAATCAATACCGCGTAAAAAAGTCCCGCGTAAATTGTAAGTTGTATATATATATATATATATATATATATATATATATATATATATATATATATGATATTTTTAGGCGTGCTAGAACTTTAAATTAAATCCCTAACGTAAGTTCTCTCTAACCTCCGACAGCAAAAAAACACGCTTTATCATACCTATATATATATATATATATATATATATATATATATATATATATATATATATATACATGTGTATATATATATATATAAAAGGTATGATAAAGAATATATTTTTAGGTTAAATAGAACTTTCGATAGGGATTAAATCTAAAGTTCTATCAATCTATCAAAAAAATATATATATATATATATATATATATATATATATATATATAATATATTTATTATTTTAGAAACCAGCCAATAATTACGATTTAATTCATAATTAATTTTGATCATATGGCAAATGGTAAATGATTAAGTGAACATTAATACAATAATAATAAAATTATACTTTTGTCAACCAGTTGTACTCAAACAATATTATATACATTTTATTATTACAAATAAATGATAATAAAATAAAACCGTTGATAAGTAGAAAAATCGTTTATGCAGACATATATATTATATTAATCTAAACTGTACCAATATTATTTGTTTTGAAAATGTGGCGAATTCACTTTCACACAAATGAATTATCACTACACCACCACAATATATTGTGATGTTGGGAGTGATAATTCATTTATGTGTACCAATGTTTTTTAAAAATTGGTTACATTCCCGTATTACATTCAGTAATACACACACACCATCTATCTTTATGTATATAGGGTCATCCAAATGTGACATCTAGATTTGTGTTTTACTAAAAAGAAACTATACACATGTTTTCCAATACACCAATACATATGTTTCTTTTTAATAAAACACTAATCTAGGCGTCACATTTGGATGACCCTATGTATATATATATATATATATATATATATATATATATATATATATATACATATATATATATACATATATATACAAACACACAGTGTGTCAAAAAAATAAATCAAACTTTCATTTTCCCGTCGAAATGTGCACTGTTATTTAAAATCTAAAGAATGATATTTATGCATACTTATTTCGTTTACGAACTGTCGAAATTTCTTCATAATATGACAGTTAATTTTTAAAATATGCTGATTGAAATGACTGTACTACTTGTTACATTGTTATAGAAACACATTAGAATAATACGCAAAATATTAAGATTTATTTTAAACTTGGTTAAATATTCATAAAAACATTAAAATTAATGCGTTGAATTTATGATCATGTCTGTCTATCGCCCACAAAAATTTACGTATGATATAGACTTTTTAAATATGCAAAGAAGACATCTCAAACGATTTAAAATCAAGCCGTCCTAAAACCGCGATCACCGATGAACTTATTCAAAAAGTGTGCGAAATTATTGCTTTTGATTCGAATGTAATATATAGAATGTTTGTTGAAGAGTTTAGCATATCTAAGGATACAATTTATGGAGATATTAACAAAAAATTGAATAAATGAAAATTTTTCTCTCGATTTGTGACACACAAAGTAATGAAATACACAGAGAATGTACGCATTGGCCACCACAAGGATATCATTAAAACGACTAAAATAAATCCTATATTCTTAAATTCTGTCGTTACTGGTATTGATATGTGGTACTTCAAGAACAATTCGGAAACCAAGCGTCAGAGTATATCATGTAAATTGCCACAATAAGAAGTTTTGGTTCACTGAAAATGAGAAAATTGCAATTTCAGAAGACATGAGTGAAGAAAAGTTTATTTGTTTTAACGATTCAGAATGCATCATTTTTCTTGAATTCGTCGCGAAAGATGAAAATGTCACTAACAAGTACCATTAAGGTGTTAATAATCGTTTATAATAGAGGATAGTAAGAATTAAATCAGAATATCGAAAGCTTGGAAACTGATACTTGTTGCACGATAATTCATTACCTTTCAAGGTCATTGCTTTACGCAAATTTTTGACAAAAAAAGTAAATATGTCATCAAGCATCCACCATATTTCCCAGATTTGTTACTCTAAAATGAAAATTATGTTATAAAATTTAATCTTATTATCTTTATTAATCAAAATAAAAAAAACATTATAAAATGCATGTACATACATATATATATATATATATATATATATATATATATATATATATATATCATATAAAGAGAAAGTTTTTTTAAGTGTGATAGAACTTTACATTGAAATCAATTAAAATTTCTATCATCAATTACAATTTTATCATTTAAAAAACATCTATATATATATATATATATATATATATATATATATATATATATATATATATATATATATAATGTATATATGTTATACAGTACATCTTTAATTAAAGATTATATTTGTCCCATCGACTAGTCGTAATCAATTTATGAATATTTGTGAATGTATATATGTACATATATATATATATATATATATATATATATATATATATATATATATGCATGTATTTTATAATGCAAAATCGAAAGCCCTAATGTATTGAACATTAAATGTTCGTGTACACACAAATGTTCACATTTTGTTCTCACACAAAACGTTCATTCGCATTGATCGAAAGTACTTCGTCATCAAAACATTTCAGTCATCAATGTCACGTTCCGCCGTGGCAATTGATTTAAACACGTTTTGTGTACATCAATGAGGCGTCTCCTCAAACAACCTCGATCTCGATCACACATCTTGTAGCACGCCGCGACGTACGTTGTTTCTTCGTGACGCCAAACGGCGTAACGCTTCAGTGCACAGTCATCCCATGCTGTACCGCATCAACCCACAACCAGTTGACATTAGTGGTATATAAGTTGTCACTTCCACGTTTCCAGAGATTTCAACTTGTCGTGCAACGTTGACATTGCCTTCCCGACTTTCGAGCTATGCTGCCGCTGGTCGCAATGCCATTCTATTTTGTAGACGTGCGCGTGTCCCGATACACGCCGGAATTCGTTGTGTTGAAATGAAAAGTCTGTTTCGGAATGTGTATAATATCTTTTTTTTTCTTTCCGTGGCGTTTACATGACAGTTTTCACTCTTTCAAGAACTTGATATGAATATTTATAGAATGTAAATCCTTGGATAGTATTATTATTTCGATTCAAGTAAACAGCGCTTTCAGTGCTACGCATGCCGAACAAAATATCTCTTAATTTTGTTTTCAAACTTGCCTCATAAAATTATAAATAAATTTATAATTAATAGAAAGAATTTTTATGATTACAAAAAAATATTCATTACAAATAAAAGAACAAAAATAATAAATTAAAAATGACAATTTGTTTTCATTTATTGTCTCACTCTCTCATACACACACACACACACATATATATATATATATATATACATACATATAACATTCATTCTACTGTATAAATTCTTGACAAATTTCCTTACTATAACATTACTTTTTATTAGTCCGTTTTAAAATTCATTATATATCCAAATATTAAGAATATACTTCTTAGAAACACATATTACTTTCAAACCATTTAAACTTTAATTGTAATTACTGTATAATAGTCTGGAAATTGATATGACTTTTTATAATAAAAATTATTTCGTTTAAGATGTATATTATTTTAAAAGGATTTTTTTATGTCTACAAATATTTAATTTATAATATATTATAAGAAAGTAACTAAACGTTGGCATAAATATAATGTATTATTGACAAAAAATTTGAATTTATTCTATTATTAAACTGACTTTTATCTCATTAAATTTAATACATATACTTTTACATAACAACATTTTTAGTCACGTTTTTAATTATAAATTTTTACTTATTTCTATATAAATTATATTAAAAATATTTTCACGTCAAAATGTTATTTATTCAAAGAAAACATTTAAATTTTTAAAAGGTACTCTATTTTAATTTAAATTTAATTTTATATAAAAGATATAAATAATAATAATGACCGATTATCAAATCATTGTAATAGAATTACTAAGTACAAAATGTAAACAAAAATATCATAAATCATATATAAAAAATCTTAGTTAAATGGATGTTATCAAATACAATATAAAATGAGACATGAAAAATATTTTTATCCAATAATCATTAACTTATAATAATCCTTATCATGAATTGACGAATTTAACCAGTTACAATTAATTTCTCATGAACGCAACATCAATCTAAAAGTGATCATTTCCAGTTGAAATTACCCTTATAAATCAATAATTTTCATAAGGGAGTGTGTCCAGTGTTATTAAATCAAATGAACAAAACAAATCATGCTTAACTAAAATCTGTAGTGGTAATGTATAAACGAAAGCAGCTTAATTGCAGTTAGAGCATTCAAATGAAATAACTTCATACCAAAGTTCGTAATTATGTAGTTAAGCTGTTTTAAATTAATAAATTATAACAATATTTTGTACATACAAAGTTTGTATGATGTATATATAATACATGAATATTATAAATTAAATTTGTTAAGGTTATATACTATAAATAACAAAATGTATTTATTGAAAAACACCTATATTATTTAGTATAACATATTTACAGAATAAAATGTAATTCCCTTGGAGATATCTGAATTTTTAAATAATATAGGATCATCCAAATGTGACGTCTAGATTTGTGTTTTGTTAAAAAAAATTATATATATGTTTTTCTATACACCTCCTTATACACATGTTTCTTTTTAATAAAACACAAATCCATGCGTCACATTTGGATGACCCTATATATTCATTTTCTTAAATTTCTAATTTTAAATTGTCATTATTTATTTTTTTCACAAATATATGTTTGCATTTATATATATATATATATATATATATATATATATATATATATATATATATATATATATATAATAATATATCATCATATATATATATATATATAAAATATATAATAATAATAATCATCATCAGCACTATAACTCTCGAAGAGTCTTGACCTCTCTGACAATGCTAGCCTAGTAAGGCTTTTTTATCAGAGTTCCGTTACGGTTATGATTATACAATATGTAATTATCAGCTTCATGCTCAACCCCCAATTTGAAGGACCATATATATATATATATATATATATATATATATATATATATATATATATAGAGTCGTCGTTTGATAAGTATGGTAAAAAAATAAGAAAAACTCAATTGAAAAATTTAATTTAATTAATTAATTAAATTAAACAATAAATAAATTTGCCATACTTATCAAACGACCCTCGTATATATATATATATATATATATATATATATAAATCATCAGCATCAATCTCTTTCTATCCATCTAAATTAAAACCTCCCAAAATTTTTCACTTCGACAGATCTAATGCCTTTCTCTCTAGTCCATTCCAACAATTTCCTTATATCTTTTTTTCATTTATCTATAATTCTCTTCCTAGACCTTTTTTATATGTAAGTTCCTAATCAACAGCTTCACTTGTTCTACAGTGGTCTCCTTTTCTTACTATATGACTGAACCATTTTCCATTTCAAACTTCTCACTTTTCCTATAGCATCCATAACTTTTGTTTTCTCTCTAATCCATTCATTTCTCTTCTTATCTTTTCACGTTATTCCCAACATACATTGTTATATACTTCTCTGTATTATTCTGAGCCATTGAATGATTCTAACATTCAAAACTCATGTTCAAAACAAGTAAAGTGAATTGATCGAAACTTTTCTTTTTAAACATCAAAAAATATTCGACTTCATAATATGCGAATTCTTCCGAACTGACACCATCTCATTTTTTCTTCTGTTGGCTTTGAATATAAAGGTTTCTTTTGCATCAATGAATTATTCCAGATATACATAGTTTTCAACTTTTTCTATTCCTCTTCCCTTAATTTGATTCTTGTTTAATCTGAAAATTTACTGAACATTTTTTTGTTTTATTAGAATTTATCATAAGACCAAATTTTCGAATTTCTTGTTCAATTCTTCCATTCTTCGCCCGAGTTCATTTGGGATTGTCAAGAAAATAATAATATCGTCGGTTAATCTTAAGTGACTAACATCTCTCTATTTGCTTTTACTATTCAGATTCCTTGTTTGTCTCTAATTTTTTTCTAAAGCAGATGTAAATAGTTTTCATTTTATCGCATCATCTTGGTTACCTCTTTTATAATTTTAATTTTCCCCGTTTCTTCGTGTACTTATAGGAAGAATGTAGCGCTTTTATAAATATTTCCTACAAATTCAATATATGTTTCATCACTTCTTTGATTATTCAATGGAATTTTTATTTAAAAACCAACAATTAATCATTATATATATACTGGAACTATGACGAATTTATTTTCAGATAAATGAGCTGTCAACACCAGATATTCATATAGTCTTCAATAATTATTTACCGTTCACATTATTTTTTTATAAATTATTCACTTTCGTTATTAGTAAGTCTAGATTTTATAACACAGCGTTGTGATGATAGCATTGCCATCAAAATGCATATCAGCTTATAAACCAAAAAAAAAAAATGGACAATGAAGAGTAATTCAACATTTTTTCAATATTTTATTTTGTTGAGGTGACAGTTCATTTATATCAATAATTATTCAAAAACATTGTTTATTAATTTTCTTAAAAAAATGAATTGTTAGTATTTTAGAAAAAAAATATTTTTAAAAAATCATGATACAAATTTAAATTTTGGAATTTATTTTATATCAGAAAAATAAATTCAATTATCCATAAATATGATTTTAGAAGCAATAATTTTTAGTTTTAAAAAAATATGAAATCTTTGTCTTTCCTTGTTTACACATATATGTGCACATGGTGGTATTTTTGTATCTGCACTATAGGAAAATACATTAAATTTTCGTTTTATCGATCAAACTAGTTACTAGTAAAATAATTGAGCCTGTGAGATATTATTCCTTATGATTTTTTTGTGGAAAATTAATTGGTATAAGTTTCAAGTCAGTACGGTCATTAATATTTTAAAAAATAGGAAAATATAAAGGTAAGAGAAAAAAACACTGTTATATATTAGTAAATTACTTTTTATTAATACAAATTAATAAAATTCATTGATAACAAATTTCTCAATTTCAGTTATTCATATTGAAATATGTGCAAAGCTTTAATTCGAAAATAGATCAGTACATTGTCCAGTCTTAATTTAAGATTAAGACTGGACAATTCCAGTCTTAATTAACAATTAAATAACATTTTTTATTACAACTTTCGGCTATTTTTTAACATAATCTACTGATAAGTTTTTTCATATTGTTTGCAATCCTTTAATATTATAATCCTATATTTTTTCTATTTTTTTTAAATACTAGTGACCTTATTAATTTGAAACTCGTACCAATCGATTTGTCTTATAAAATACATATGAAACAATATTACACTGCCCCAATACTTTACTAGCAACTAGTTCGAACGTTAAAACAAAATTTCAATGAAGTTTTCAATGGGGTAGATATAAATTTACCATCCGATATATATATATATATATATATATATATATATATATATATATATGTATAATACATGTATTATCAGCATATAAATGAATATAAAAAAATATAAAATTATATATAATAATAAAAAAGTAGAGAATTCAAACGTCAGGTGTATGAAATTTTCACAAAATAAATTACTTTTTGAAATGAAGAGGCACTCGTGTACATACACGCATGCAACGATATGTGCAGTAAAAGTTAAACGCGCGTGAAATTTTGTTCATCGAGCAGCAAGAGTGGCGCGAGACTGCTGACTAGCTGGTTAGCTGGCGAGGTTCAATGGTGAAATAATTACACTCTCGACTCTTGCATCGAGCGAACATCAGCCAAGCGTGACAGTTCTGGTTAGATGCTTAAACAAACCGGCGGAAAATCAACCAAGGTTCTGTTTTTAGTAGACACTGAATTATACAGCGACACATATATGCGTGCTCAACAATAGGGGAAGTCTATAGCAAATATGTACTTTCTGTATAAACAGAATTGAAATCTAAACATCGTCTGAAAATTATAAAACTATGCTTATGATACATTCATTCAATAGTATCATTCAATACTTCAAGAACAAAAATATATAAATCTAAGGATATTTTCTGATTTTTGCATTCAACAACTTTTTTAAAAAAATAAGTAAATTTTTCAAAATCTCTCATGGTTTTTAATCATTAAACTT
>CP092089.1:20212625-20232625 GCA_029203775.1 Neoneuromus ignobilis | reverse complement strand
TATTTAATATAAATTACATCTGAAATTTCATCATACTTTATGGTAACGACACGTACATTAAATTTATTGTCGCTAGTAATGAGGTATGTTTCTATTAATTTTAAATAATATACTAATTTTAATACTGCATTTAAATATTTAAAATAAATTATGATATTAATTACATTTTATATAAGTTTGTTTGTAAATAAAAAATTATAAATTCCTAATAAATCATAAAATTTATCTTCCAAATAATAAACTTATATTTTTCTTTGAATACTGTACACACAACTTCAAGATATTAGAATTACTGCTGGAAAATATTTAAATATTATATACAGATTACACAAAAGTCAAAAACAGTAATACTAAAATTATAAGAAATTTAATAATACATACTCATATATCCTTCTGTCCGGAAGCTATCGGAACTTTTGTAATAAAACCCACAAGACGTTATTTATTCATCAATATTTATTTTGTCACCTTTAAAGTACTCCCCATTGGAAGCAATACACACATGCAAATTCTTCTTCTAGTCTTCGAACGCCCCCGTGAATGCGTTTTGTGGCATAGCCTTCAGTTCACGCAGCGAATTTTCTTTTACGAGTTTAATCAACTCAAAACGATGCCCTCAGAGCTGCAACTTAAGTTTAGGAAACAGAAAAAAGTCCCATGGAGCTATATCAGGCGAATACGAAGCTTTTGAAACGATATTGGTTGAGTTTTTGGCCAAAAACTCACCAACAAATTCAGTGTTCATGGCAACATGCGAAAAGTGACGCGTTTCATGCCCAACATTTCAGCCAAAATGATATGGAATTGTATTTTTAAGATTCCCATCTCAGTTGCTAACTCTTTGACAGTCATACAACGATTTTTGAGCACTAATTCCTTGGCTTTGACAACTAGTTCGTCGTCAATTGATGTTGATGGGCGTCAAGACAGTGGTTTATCATCGACATCTTCACGGCCCTCTTTGAACACCTCATGTCACTCAAACACTCTTATTCGCGATAGAAAATCCTCAGGATATATATACATTTATTAACATTTTCAACGTTTGCTTGAAGTTTATTTAGTTCACAACACAATATTTAATACAAATACAATAATTAACTGATTTACAACAATCACTGTCTAACAAAAACCACTGTAAATAATTTACTAACAAGTGTAGCAACATGAAATTTGACACAAATGCCGTTGACAGATGTGCCAACTTAAAAAAATTTACAACTTCATATTTCACAAGCGCATTCAGTTTAAATGAGAAAGTTCCGTTAGTTTTCGGATAGAAAGTAAATACATAACCTGATATAAAATTAACAAATCTGACTATATAAAAAATACTACTGATAATAACTCCCTTGAAAATACCTCATTCTTTTTGAAAGAAATTTATATGCTCCATCTACGTTTAGAAATATTTCTATATAAAATCTTTCTTTACCCAGTTTCAACTTTGTAAATATTATTAATAACTTTGTAACCTCTTATTGCAAAAAAAATTCAAATAAAGTCAAGTCTAAAGGAAATATTGGCTACAAAACCATAACAATATTCTCTTTAATAACAAAAAAAAAAACTCGCATGGAATATGAATTGTCGTGATGCAAAAACCAATCATT
Organism: Neoneuromus ignobilis; assembly: GCA_029203775.1. Taxonomy (NCBI): domain Eukaryota; kingdom Metazoa; phylum Arthropoda; class Insecta; order Megaloptera; family Corydalidae; genus Neoneuromus; species Neoneuromus ignobilis. The sequence goes on along the minus strand of CP092089.1, from coordinate 20,231,012 downwards.
GGAAATATTTGTTCAAACACGTAACTTGTCAGTGATTAATATTAACTTCATTTTCATTCAATATTACTTCATCAAATCAACCTCGACTTCATTTCAATATTAGCATCAAATATCGATCTAACTTGATTCGATTGTTACTCTTTTACAAGATAACAAATTTCCATATTTGTTATATTAGAAATATTAATTTAATTTTAAATTAGCTTGTAATTCTTCTAATCACGTCAGTTATCTTGACAGTACATGCAACGGAATATCAATAGAATTAACATAATTGGAAAATTAAAAATAAATTTAAATTGTTGAAAAAAGTAAAATTACTAGTAAAAAATGTTGACATTTTTCAAACTTGTATTAATCAACATGTATATTTTTTAGAAAATTCTAAAATAAAAACAAGTTATTATTTTTAAATAGATTGCTATACAAATTCATCATTTGTATTTTTTTAAATAAAATGTTTAAAAAATCATTTGAAAAATATTTTTCTATTGGCTCAAATATAATTGTATTAAAAGAAGTGATTCAAAAATATTAAAAAAATATCTTGTAATATATAATAATTACTTGAATAATCATAATATAAAATCTTTTCAAATGTACTATTTATAGAAAAAAATCAAATGTGTAATATTCTCATTGTTCCCGAACCAATATGAACATTTAAAGGCTGTACTGGTGATTGCATTTCTCACAAAACATCCACCCCCAAGCTGGTACAATATAGAGGCACCCTTTTATGTTACGATGATAGGATTTATCAGCACTGTTGAAAGACTATGCTGCAGTAACGGCATTTTATCTCTCTAATCAGTTTTAGGGTTAGTTCAGACACGATGCTCTTAATGAAAGTGATACAAAAACCCTTTCATCTATTAATTTAATGGTATTCTTTGGTCGTCATGATTGTATATAAGCTATACGTTATTCGTGGGGTGCTTAAAGGTGATAATGTTTAAGATGTTTTAAATCGACTTCATTTCGATTGTATAAATACATACTAAATTATAATTATTCTTGATGTAAACTGATAGATATTCAATCTAATTTACATAATGTTCAATAAAATATAGCTTTAATACATTATCTAGTTTTTTTATGCATTTTAAACGAATTTCATTTTTTTGAATTATCTTAACATTAGAATACTCTTTTGAAACATATTTTTTATTAAATTTTTTTTGTCACTTATACTATTTGTAATAAATCACAAAAAAAAATAACAATTCAAAATAATCGTTATATAATAATATTAATTATTAGAATACATAGTAAAATTTAACGTAGCATATATGATGGCCTAAATTAGACCGATAGATAGTAAAAAATAATAAAAAATATTAAGCAAGTAAATGTACGTCTAAGCCCTTCAATCTAATTTGGGCCACCTATATAACGATATCTTTTAATGAAAATTATTAATTTACCTTCAAATATATAAATTGAATACGTGAACATACAAATAGTTTATTCTATTATAAATCTTATAAAATAAAACTATATACAAACAAAATGTTTACTATTAAAATATGTAAACTTTTTACGTTAAATAATATTTTAAAATAAAACATGTCTTAGGTAAATACAATCCTTTAAATAATAAATAATACTTTTATAGTTTAAATATATTCCATTCTCAGTAAGTATCTGTAAAATATATTTTTTAAATAAAAAATCTTTTATTAGAAATATATCAAATTTTGTTTATTTATAATTCATTATATATATATATATATATATATATATATATATAACAAATTGAAATTAAGACAAAAAATATTAATTTTACATTATAAAATATCTAAATTAAAAATATATTCAATATTTGTTTTAATTACATTCAACAATTTATTTACTTGCAATTACTTTCAGCTCATATGTTACAAGTCTAGATTCTTATCGTAATCTATTAACATATTATATATACATATATATATATATATATATATATATATATATATAAAACATGAAAACAAGTTATTTATAATAATAAAATAACCAAAAGGAAATATTTAATCATGCGAAATAACAAGAAAATGATTTCATTTCGTTTAAGTAATTCTAAACAATGAGCATGTCAGTTATTTGTAAATATTTAGTTAATTTGTTTTCATAAATATAAAGATAAGTAACCCATAAACCAATTATATATATATATATATATATATATATATATATATATATATGCGTGTATGTATGTGTGTGCGGCAGTTGTTTGAGTATTAAAAAAGTATTCGAGCACGCGAACTTACTTTGGGCTGATATTTGCATGACAAATATAAACCGTCTTATCTTCCAGTCAGTATTTTTAGTGTTCGAAATACGTACGATCACGGACTTGTGCCGTGTAAAAGATTAAATTGATTTCAACTTCGAATCAAATAAACATAAATTTAATGTTTTAATGCTTCAATGATAAACTTATATTTTTCGGAGAAAATTATTCATATATTTTATAAAAACATCAACTTCAACACACCTTATATATATATATATATATATATATATATATAGATATATATATATATATATATATATATATATAAATCCGTTTCTTAAATTATTCAACCATTGTCAACGATTATGAATTTGTGAATTCTTAAAATTTATTTTATAAATAATAATACATTCCATATTTTACATATTTCATAAGTTAACTAAAACGTATTTAATTGTAAAATAAATTTTATTATTTAAAATAAAAATATCAACGTAAATTCAATATTACTTATAACTCTAGATAAATTAAAAAAATAATAATTATATATAATATAAAATATATTTTCAAATTGTAAAATTGAAACAATAATGAAGATATTTTTTCTTATAACTGTAATAAAGTAAGAGTTACAGCAATAATATTAAAAAAAAAACATATTTTCATTAAAAAAATTGAGAAATTGTCTAATTAAATATTCAAATATAATGCGATTATCAACAAGAAAATATTTTGCGTTACAAAAACTGTTTTTTTGTATTTATAGGAAATTTCTTGAATACAATTATAACAGTCGAACACGACAAGATTTTTAAGAACGTTCAGTAATCTTTTATTTTTCGGTAGTAATAGCACCATTAAAACTCAACTTGACGAAATGTATAATATTTAATCATATGGTAAGTGATTATTTAACACTTATAAAGGGTTGTCATTTTGGGACGAATTACTCATTTATATTCAAATTATTAAATCATATACATTGAAAATTTACTTGCTATCGGAAAACTATTATATATACATGTATAATGAAAGTAATGCGTTGAAGATATTTTAGTAAGAAATTCTACAGTAATTTATTTTCTTACTTGTTCTTAAATCATTACTTTCCCGAATTTATTTCAAGTTTATGAACTTTTATAAATATTTAACAATAAAAAGTTAATAAATCTATATTTTATTTAGTATTTTAGATCGTTTTACATTAATTATTTATATTTTAAATCCTTTTTTTCACTCTGAATCTCAAAATGTTTTCATAAAATATAAAACGATTAAAATTTTTTCTTATTAATAAAACGATATGTAAAAAATATTTAATCTTTACTTTCATATTAACATACAAATGATATTTTTTTTATTTTTGCAGGCATTTTTCAAAAATAAGAATTTTTCAAATATTTACATATACATGTATCTATCTGCCATTCTCTTAAATATGCACAAACATATATATATATATATATATATATATATATATATATATACACGTGTGTGTGTACGTGCGTGTGTATAATTGTATGAGTATATATGTGAGTGGATATTACATAGTGGGGAAAGATAAAAAACTCATTTTGAGCTCATATAATTAGTTTCCATATACGTATAGCTTAATGTTAATGTAAACAATTTATAAATATTGCCTCAATATGGCCAATAAGCTTTCAGAATCGCATACAATTAACTTGTTATGAGGTCATAAGTTCGAGTTTTATGCTAGTCAAATTGTATCAGATATAAATGTAGATGGAAATAACTGCGGTGTGCGTTTATACGAACACTCGGTTCAGTTGTCGTGGTTCTATTATCTCACGACAGGTACGCCACGTTCGCATGTACACGTGTAGTAGTGCACGTGCACGCAATGTTGTAAGGAACAACCGACAGCAAACCGATGTTTAACCACAAGCACACATTCGGTTGTAATAACATGTAAACTCTGGCTACTATATAACCTCACTACAGTTATCAAATAATTAATGGATGTTGATTATGGGTTGCACATTCTTATCGTTTATTGCTAACGAGTTTGTTGTTTTTCAGCAGTCGAAAACATATCTTTTTTAGGGAATTAGTGCATTGACAGCAACCCTACTAAATATTTAAAACAAATCAGTGATAACATCTGACATTTCACAATTGAACTCTCAGATCGAATAGTAGCAAATACGAAATTCACATATTTAAACCCCAGAAAGAAATACACAATATAATGTGTATATATGTAATATATATATATATATATATAATATATATATATATATATATATATAGAGAGAGAGAGAGAGAGAGAGAGAGAGAGAGAGTCATCCAAATGTAACGCTTAAATTTGTGTTTTATTAATACTAGGTTTACGGACGTTTCATGTATATCTACCTTTACGGACACAGGTCAATTTGACGCATGAACAAAATCATACATTTTCTTTAAAAAACAACTTAAAAACAACAATTATATAATATTAACTTATAAATGAAACTCTAAGATATACATTTATATAAAATTTATAATATTTAACATTATATAACATTACATTTATTCCGCGTATCTTTTACACATATATACTGGTAAAAAAATTATCAGTTGTTATATTCCTGCCTTGATGTAAATATGATTCGGCTAACTTTAAAACTACAAAATCCGCCAAAAGTGTTGAAGTTAGCGTTTCATCTTTACCCAGATTAGAGAAACCATTTTTTTAGATATTTTAAATTTACATCTACTGCCAACCAAAACTTTATGCCAAATTGATGTGGCTTATTTGGCATATATTGCGTGAATCTGCATCGGACTTTTGTAGGGAACAGTTGCTCGTCTATTGAAATATTTTCATGAGGTTTATAACAGGATTGACTATTATGTATAAATTTGTTCCATATTTCAGATATCAATGCAAATTTATCTATACGTAAACGTTCGGATCGTTCTGTTCTTTTATCAAATCATATGAATCGAAGAATTTACGTAAATTGATCTCTAGGCATTGTGCTCGAGAAGAAAGCGGGGTCCCCATTTCTTCGACCATAAATAAAAATCTTTGAGTGGCTTTGCTTCATATGCTTCCCGGACATACCAAATTACCTTTTCTATATCAGATCAAGGTTTCCCAACTAGTATTAATGATTATTTTACAATTGTGTCAAATTAACGCGTACCGTAAAGATAGGTATACCACATATATAATTTCTAAATTAGACAGTTTTGAAAGAAATTAATTTTCCTATTTTATTTGTCTCGTTAAATGAATAAAAGTCAGTACAAGTGGTAGAAGAAAAATATAAACGGTTTCTGTAAATTCCCTCATGAAATTCGAAATGTGTCAAAATGACACGTCCAGTAAACCTAGTGTTAAAAAGAAACATGTACATAAGGAAACATGACTATAATTTCTTTTATTTCTTTTTCATAAAACAAAATACTTGACGTCACATATGGATGACCCTATATAATATATATATATATATATATATTATATATATATATATATATATATAAAGTTTATATCTTGTATTCAATATATTATATTATCTGACTTTAGGTGAAAACTAAAATGAAACTTTCAGTTTCAAAAGAGCAATTTTAAACCTAAATCTCCATTAAAAATCAATAAAAATAAAATTACAAAACTAAACCAATAAATCAAGTTTTACTGATAAAAAAGAATAACAATGATTAATATATATATATATATATATATATATATATATATATATATATATATGCGTGTGTGTGTATGCATGTATAGATGCTGAAATTTAGTTTTTTTAAAAAATTTTATAAACGAAAATATTTAGTAAACTGATTAAAAATATATTTATGCCAAATAAAAGTAATGAAATATAAATCGATATTGAAAAGAAAAATGGAAAGAATATTTCATTTAAAATATTTAAATAATTTAACATTATTTTTTTAAAGGTCTAAATATTTTTTATAAAAAAATGTAGTTAATTAAATAACTTTTATCGGGTTTAGTACTTACACATTGTTTCATTTCAAATGTTTTTTATAAAACATTAGCAATGAAAGATGTAAAGCAATGATATTGTATTTCAACATGTAATACATAACGTGATTATTGACTTTACTTGGAACTCGGCCATTATTTTTTATTAAAGGAGGTTTATTTGCAGAAATGTAGTAAAATAATTGTTGATAACGATATTGACATAGTTTGTGTAATGTTGATTATTAAAAAATATAATAAAATATACTACAGTACTATAAAATAAAACCATTGTATAAGTAGTAAGAAAATATAATGAAATATTTTATATTACTATTTTAATAACAACTGTTTATGATATACACATGTATATACTCGTACAAAAACATCAAATTTAACAAACACAACATTTTATAAAATAATATAATTTTCACTAATATATTTATTGTTCGGACAGTTTTTATTGTAATAAAAATATTTCAATCTATTTCAGAGTAATAAAAAAAAAATTTAAACGTTATATATATATATATATATATATATATATATATATATATATATATATACATATATATACAATAATATAAAACATATATCTTCTTAATAAGTAACTATTGATTAATAAAAATAGATATGAATAGAAATGAATAAGGGTAGAAAATCAGTGTAGGAAAATATTTCTTGAAAACTAATAACTATTGTATATTTTTATAATAGCTATTATTTAGTAAAAAGAAAGCATTTCAATGTAGAATTCCATGTTTCTTTAAGTAACATCTTCAGCTACCTTTCATAATTTCCTGTTAAAATAAGGCATGACATTGCTACGAATATACATTGTTTTGAAAGCAGTGTGCGTTATGGTCATTTATCATTTTACAGAGCTGACGTTGTGTCACCCTTATATAAATATTATTTAAATTTTCTCTGACAACCAACACGAGCGGTCACTGGTTAAATGTACGTCGCGTTGCAGCAAACATTCACATAATGCACTGAAAAAACATACTCGTTCGTAGTCTTTGTTCCGACATTTTAACTACATATTCCTCGTATTTAGGTATGTACATATATATATATATATATATATATATATATATATATATATATATAATACTCTATTATATTTTACAATATTCATGAATTTGTTTTTTTTTAATTTTTAAAATTTCTTTTCTTTATAACACAATAATATATTAATTCCACTAGTTTATTGGCTTTATATGTTTCATATTAATAAAGAATTTGAAAATCATTTTAAAAATTTGTAATAAAAACAATTAATAATTGTGATACTACTACACAAAAAACGGAATTATTTAGAAAAATCTTAATTAACATGATAATAATGTATGAAATTCAAATTTTCTCATAATGTTAAATATTAAGAAAGACAAAAAAACAGCACTGTATTTAGAAAATATTAGAATTAAATAATAAACTTGAATAAAATAGTGAAAAGGTAAATTAAAAAAAAGTGAGAAAAACTTGCAACATGAATTTATATATTTAAAACATTTAAATGATAACCAATTAATATACCCAATTAATTATTTTTAATGAAAAAATGATTAAACGTTCCATAAATAGATCAAGGACTCAACTTTTTAAGGTATAAGAATCTTGGAAAAAAAGAACTATCAAAGTTCAAAAATAAAAAAACAGTGTTAAATTAATCTTCCTTCATTCAAAATGACATTCATTAAACTGAATTTATATATTTAAATCAATGTTTCTTTCAAAAATTATAATCAAAAAAAGATCAGAATCAGTAACCATAATCATTGGCACGATATTTTATTTATTATCAAGTGTATTTTTTATTTTTATATTTATTACTATTTATTTATTACTATTTATTATATTTTATATTATAACTATTTATTATAATTTATTATAAATGTATTTTTTATTTTTATATTTATTACTATTTATTATATAGGGGTTTCCAATAAGAGCTTCAGACGTTTAAATGGAAATAAAACAAAAAGTATTTAATTAATTAGTTATATATTTCTTTTTAATTTTTAGTATATTCTATGGCATTAATGATGGAATACAATTTCACTCATATGACCGTCATGACTTCGCTTGATATAATGCATTCGTTTAGTCTAATTTTAGTTACTCTTTCACGTAATTAAGGTCCAATTTCATGAATTATACGTTCAATGTTGTTTGTGGTTTATCAGTATAAATCATTGATTTCATATAACTCCACAGAAAATAATCCAATGAAGTTAAATCATATGATCTTAGTGACCAATTCTTAGGTCCATTTCGTGAAATAATGGACTCATTAAATTTTTATTTCAATAAGTCTATTAAAGTTTTTATAATTTCTAAACGTTGTTGAAGTGTTAAACGTTATATGATAATTTCACCAAATTATACTGAGTTGAAATGTCAAAATGAGCTTAAAAATTTTCAAACATTACTGTCACCAGTTATCAAAGTTCTGACATTCTTATTGGAAAATCTTATATATTATTTATGCAACCCAACTATACTCTTGACTATATTAAAACATTTATGATGAATACCATTGAATCAATTATAATATAATATCTTGCCTTGACCTACTATGGCGCATTTTTTTCAATTTATTATATGGATTTTTAGTTATATATGTATATAACTAATTTTCCTTTTTTAGAATGTCTATTCATCTCTCTCTCTCTCTCTCTCTCTATATATATATATATATATATATATATATATATATATATATATATATATATGTCTGTGTGTATGTATATCTATATATATATATATATATATATATATATATATATATATATATATATATATGTACATATATATATATGTACATATATATGCATATATATATATATATATATATATGTAAAATTTATATACGAAAATGTACACAATTGAAAATTGTTTAACTCATCAATATATATTCCAATACATTCTATATTATTAATATTACACTCAACGTATTCGCGTTTCTGCAAATAACTTTTCTTACTTCTGTACGGAATATTTCAATTTTTACTGCTCGCACATACATTCACCCTTCGTCTCGTTACGTGTTTGCTTCATAAATCTTTCGCTTGTTTTTCACACAAACCGCATTTTGTAATCAATCTTCTTTACTTATGTCTTTTTTAATCAATTCGTTTCGTCTTCTTATATATTATTTCTATATAATCGTATAACACTGTTTTTAAAATTTACTGTTAAATTTAAATTGTTTTTGTTTTGAAAAAGATAATTAAATAATAACATTTTACATTTTCTGTCATTTTTTTTTTGATTTAAATAAATTCTTTAAAAAATTTGAAACAGTTATAAAAATATTTTTTTACTCCGTGTAAACTAACAAGTATCAGCTGATATCGTAATACTCTTCTTATTAATTAAATACAAATAGACTTATACATTAATTGGTTATGTTATCATAAAATTTACTATATTCTTATTTTTAGAAAAATAACCAAATTCATTAAATATATATATATAGAGAGAGAGAGAGAATTTTCCAATAAGAATATCAGAACTTTGACAGCTGATGGCAGCCATGTTTAATTTTCTTTAAAACTTATTTTCACCTTAGACCTATAAGACTTATTTTCACCTGACATTTCAACTTAGTATAGTTTGATAAATTATCATGAAACGTTTAACACTTCAGCTTTGCTTAAAAATTGTAAAAACTTAAATAGACTTATTGAAATAAAAGTTTAATTACTTCATTATTTCACGAAATGGACCCATCAATTGGTCACCAAGATCATGTGATCTAATTCAATTAGATTATTTTCTGTGAGGTTATGTGAAATCATTGATTTATGCATATAAACCACAAACAATAGAAACATTAAAAATTAACATTGAACGTGTAATTCATGAAATTGCATTACAACTATGTAAAAGAGTAACTAAAATTGTACTAAACAAATGTACTATGTCAAGCGAAGTTGTGATTGTCATATAAGTGAAATTGTGTTCCATCATTAATGCTATAGAATATACTTAAAAAACAAAACAAAACTATTAATTAAATACTTTTATTACAATTTAAACTTCTGAAGTGCTTATCGGAAAACCATATATATATATATATATCCATAAATCTCCCTCCCTCCCTCTCTCTCTCTCTCTCTCTCTCTCTCTATATATATATATATATATTTAGAGAGAGAGAGAGAGAGATATTTATGGTTGCCTGTGTACTGATAAATATTTTAAACTAGAAAATTAATATAAAAAATTTTCACCTAATAAATAAATATAATTTTTAAACTATTTATTTTGTTAATTAATATTTAAATACAAAATTGTGCAAGATTTTATTTGTTATAATATAATTACTTTCTTTAATAAAATTCATTCTAAATTAAAGTTTGGTTTCGTATAATAATATGACTTTTTTATCTCTATTTCTGAAACTTAAACATTTCGATCATATTATGTAAAATTTTACATTACTAACCTCGTTTACTTATCTTAAAAGTTCAATTAAAATTTTTAATTGATACTAAATAATCAATTTAAAACAAAACCTTGAAACTCTTCGATTATCCTTCTAGTTTCTAATTTAATATTTATATTGTACGAAATTATTTCAAACAATTCTCTGTCTCTGTTTCTCTCTCTCTCTCTCTCTCTCTCTCTCTCTATATATATATATATATATATATATATATATATATATATATATATATATATATATATATATATATATATATATATATATATATATATATATATATATATATATATATATATATACATATATATATATATATATATATATATATATATATATATATATATATATATATATATATCAGTGCTATTTTAATTCATATTTCAAAAAAAAACTACATAATAAATACAAAATTTTATCAAAATACCAACAATTATTTCTTATTTTCTTTTTTTCGCTTGCGAGAATTTTGGAAATATCACAATTTTCAGTTTATATATAATTAGAACGTATTTATTTTTGATATACGAGTAATGTTATGAACATAAAAATTACTAATTGATTTAGAATATTTTCATAATGCCTATTTCACTATTCAAATAATCTTAAGGAAAAAAATATATACTACAATAATTATTGAACATAATGTCTTATAAGTTTAAATATATTTTATTCTTTTTTCATTAAAATATAATTTGTAAACAATTTTTTAAAATTTTATGCTTTATTCTATAATTAAAATACATTTTAAAAAATACTTGTTTTATGCATTTGATTTCTTGATGCACATATTGATTTTTAGTATTTATAAATAATTGTCCTTCTTTTTACTATCCTCTTACTGTATTTAAAGAAACTTAGATAAAAAATTTACTCAGTTTATTTAAAGTTCAAGTGATGATTAAAGCACTACCAATGTTTATCAGTAAAGTAGGCATCGATAAAGAGAATCCTTAGAAACATCGATGCGTATTTGAAATGTCAGCCGTTCATCGTGACGAAAACAGGCGTACAGTTGATTTCGTGAGTTTCCTTACTATTCTAAAAGTTTCTGTTATGCGATAAGAGACGCGAAACCGTTTACAGGGGTCAGACCAAACCGTTAGGGTTGCGATCCCGACGCGTCAAAGCTTGTATATTGTAGATAGTTACATCCGAATTCAAGGACTTAGCGGCCTATCTACGAAACATCATCGAGATATATGTATACGTCTTGTCCTGCAAGTTGATTATAGAAATATCTCGTCGACTCAAGTAGTTCAAATATCAGTTCACAAGTCCGACGATCTTGATGCGGAATTAGATAGCTTCTATTATTTACAATATATGGATATGTTTTTCCATTGGAGGCATTGCTACGTCTCAAAGGATCAGCTCGCAGATTACGATAACCAAGGGAACATGTACGCGTTGAACGGTAAAGCTACATTCTAAATATCGTTCTACATGTATACAATTATTTGTGTGTGCGTGTTTTTTCTTTTTTGAATTCGTGTTTTTTTTTTCATTACCGCAGGTATGAAATATGATGATCCTCAACTGACAGCTTCATTATGGAGGAATCAACTTTTATAACTCTCTGAAAATATATGATCATTATACTTGCATATTACGAACAAATATGGATTCTATTACGCTAAAAAATATAATTTTTTTAAAAATCCATATACATACATATATATATATATATATATATATATATATATATGTACATATAAGATAATCTTATTACACTGTCTATAAAAAAGTTATATCAAATATAGTAACGTATAAATATTAATAAATATATAATTAATATTTTACATATAAATATATTAAAATTAATATTCAATAGTAAAAATTCGTTTTTATGTATAATACCTATGAATGTATTATATCAAATAATTTAATATTTGAACATTGAATAATTCATTCATTTTTAAAAGCATATAATTCCTAAATATATTTATTTAATCTCATTCAAAAAAGAAAAAAATTATTTTAATATTGTAACAAAACAGTTTAGTCATATAGCTGTAACTAACAAAAATAGTGAAATAATTTCAAAATAAAAAAAGTTTACTTATCAAATAAAAGTTGTATAAATTATGACATTTTTTTAAAAAATATTTAATATTAAATATTATATATTATTAAAAGTGAATACTTTATGATATTAAATCATGCACTTCTTTTCAAACTTTCTTTTTGAAATTTTATACTACAATAATAAATGAAATAAATTTATTTGGTTATTAAAAATATACTTAATCACTCTATATCCAAAAATAAAGTAATTAATTTAAAAATAATCATGAAAACGTTAAAAAATATTAATATTTACAACAAATTATTTAATATAACTTATTTTTTCTGTAATTATTATAATAATTAGTTTTTTGAATGTTATCAAGAAATTAAGACTTAAGAAAAGTGTGAATTTTTATTTTTAACCAAACATCATTTAAATTTTTTTTTACTAAAATTCTTTATATGTATAATTTTAACTATAACTTCTACTAAAAGTAAATTGTTCTTGTAATTTAGTTATTTGTATAATAATGAAAATGGTAAATTTAAATTAACAAATCCAATATAAATTCAAATTATAATTTTGTACTTTTTAAAACATTCAGTAAAGTCCAAATGTATATTGTAATTAGTTCTCTTAATAATTAAAAAAATTGATAATTATACCAAAATAATTAGAACTATATTCTATAATAATAACTTTTTTATAATTAATCATTTTTTTTACATTTTTCACGTTAATAATCTCATATGTTGCTTTGGCGTAAGAAAAAATAAATCTCCTATAAAACGTAGACGTGAATTAAAAATTGACATATTAAAAATTGATATAAATTCATCAACTAATCAAAATTTAAATATAAATAACTCAAGATTGAAAAGAATGCACTAGAAAAAATTTAAATAAAATTTCTATGAATAAATTATTGTTATGATAATTAATTTACACACTCATCACATCCGTCACCTTTATATTATTTATTTAGTTACACAAAACAATTTATAATTCCTAATGTTTAATATAAGGGAAGTAGAGAACCGAAAACGCCAGATAGATCCTTATGTATAATTTATATTATCCACAACATTCGTTAAATTGTTATGACAACATTTCGCACACCTGCATAAAATATGTTTTCATACACACACACACATTCTATATATATATATATATATATATATATATATATATATATATATATATATTAGTATAGTTTCAAGTAAAAAAAAAAACTCATTTTCGGTACTAACATATTTCACAATCTTTATTTATATCAAATATAAATTACGTATAATTTTAACTCGCAAAACTGTTATTTTTATTCCACTAAAAATATGTACATCTCGTATCGCTCGTTAATAGTGTATTCTAAATCCCAATTACGTTACACGATCCCAAAACCAGTCTGTAATCCCATATCCCAGTGGAGATGTGTTCGTATCCATGCTGTTCTGACAGCGAGCATTTCAAATATTTAACCACTCGAACGCACGGTAACATTTATATTGCATTCAAGCTGATTCACGGACCATTTTCACACTATAAGCGACAGAGTAACTGTATACATGTATTTTTGCAATATGTGTGTGCATTTATTTAACAAACGCAACGGGTAGTCGATAACAGCAATTAATGTTTTTGATGAGAATTGCGTTTTAACATACAACAATATTTTATTATTAGCTGTAAAAAAGACAATTCCAATTTATATTGAAATTGTTCATATTTACAAAACAAATATTTTTTTTAAAAAAAAATGATACAATACTCAATCATTACAGATTTTATGCAGTATTGGAAACATTTGCATTCATTTGATAATATTGATTGAATTTGTAGTTTTAAATGATTTTTTTATTGAATAGCTCTTTTTTAAAATTGTAATATTTACATAACTGATTTATTTGTTTTTTCACTATATATATATATATATACATATATATATAATATATATATATATATATATATAAATATATAACCGACCCTTCACCGCGTGTCATGCGCCTTCTGGTCGTTTTCAAGTTTTGAATTTCGACAGCTATGTAAAAATAAAAGAAAAAAAAAAAAAAAAAATCCGCCTGGGAAGCGTGGTGAATATGACCAAATACCAATGAATGAGATACTTGTCCAACCTAATATATATATATATACATATTTTAAAAACTAATGTTAAGTTCTTTGTGAATTTTATCTCTTTTTCAACAAAAAAGTTGAAACATTTTTTATTACAAAATTAATAATATTTTTTAATGTTTTATAGCGATAATCTGTTTTCACCTTAATTATATTAGCTCTTTAATATATATATATATATATATATATATATATATATATATATATATATATATATACATATTTCTTTGTAATTTTTAATCATTTATATTATTTTTTTGGTGTATAATGTAGAAATACCGGATTGCTAGAAATGTCAAGTTTTGAAAAAGGTTTTTAACCAGCAGTAAAATGAAAGAGGTTAATAACAATAATAATTATATATAGAAAGAGAGAGAGAGAGATATTTATATTATATATATATATATATATATATATATATATATATATATAAAAGTTAATAAATTGATATTTTTGTTATTTAAGAAAATTCTCGTTAAAACTTTAATATTCTAAATACATCATTAACATTTATTCAAATATTTAACAAATTAAATTTGTACAAATTTTTATATTATCTAAAAAAATGGTTTACTCTACAAAAATTACGTTTTTGTTCGTGTAACATTATTTTTTCATATAGTAAATTGTATTTTTAAACAATTTCCATTTTATGTATTTAATTATTAATGAAAATGAAACTTATTTTGTTTTCGTTTTATTAATAGACTGTATTATTCTTTATAATGATATTCTTTCTCTAAATATTTTTTTAGATTAAATTTGTTATAAAGGTTCATCCAAATGTTACGTTTAGATTTGTGTTATATTAAAAAACATATGTATAGTTTCTTTTATTTCTTTTTAATAAAACACAAATCTAGGCGTTACGTTTAGATGATCTATATTTCGATTTAATCCATTATTTTAAAAAGTATATTAATTATATAACTTCTTTTATATATATTTTTTAATTAAGTAGCATATCTTTCATGCATTATAATAAAATAATAATGTTCAATTATACACTACTCTCAAAAAAAATATTCTCGCAAATATTGAAAATTATCGAATTCTATGTATTTTCATTTACATATTAAATTTATAAAAAGGTTTTCTATAAAAAATTTAATGAAACGAAATATTCTAGTAATGTTTAAACATTTCTATTATTATTATCCTTTTTATTTTATCTTTACAAATATCATCGTTAACAAATAAACAAGTAATACAGAAATTAATTTGTTTCAGATCATGTTCGAGAATTTTCATGTGGTATGTTATACTACAGAACATTCTACTTGGATAGCAAGAGAGAAGCATTATACGTTGGAGCAATGTAAGTTGAGAAATTGTGTTAAATAATCTAACAAGTGTAAATGAATGCTGATTAAATAAACCATAAGTCACAGATATTATATGTAGTTTGTTGTTCTACTACCATTTTCAAATATTTAAAAATTAATCATATAATGAATAATTTTTCAATATTTGAAAATGCTTTTTTAATTTTTAAATATTGGTTACAAATACCATATAATGAATAAATTCTCAAAAATATATGAATATTTAATTTTCATACGTTTAATGAGTTTTGATTAAAATTTATACAAAGTTATTTTTAGATATTGATTTGAACAGATTTCAGTTATTTTGTATTTTAATACGTAAACAAACATATGAAATATCTGTAAATAAAATAATTATAAAATAAACAATAATATATATATATATATATATATATATATATATATATATATATATGGAACGAAATACTCTGTGTAAATATATAGAATATACTTAATATAAATAAATATATTTTTCTTACATTCCTTTCATATTTAAACATTAAAAAGACATCTTAAATATTATAAATATTTTCTCTTTGTGAATATTTTACCAAATAAATAATTTTTATCATAAAAAAATATTCCAACAAAACAAATAATCATTCAGATAAACACATAATCTTAACCTAAATTATTTTCAAAGTATTTTGAATCCTGAGCCTTTATTCTTCTTTATTGGCAGTACGTCAATTTTTCGTCTCAATTTTCGTTATTTGAAGATCTGCAGCTACGTCTTTCATTCATTTCAGTATTAATTTATATATCTTCTGCTATAAGACTTTTTTCTCAACATTTTTCTTAGCATCGTATCTTCTCTTATTATTTCTAAATAAGGTAAATATATACTCTTAAAATATATTTTCGTTCTTAATCAGTACACCAACATTATATTTTATTCACAATTATTCACCTTTCTTAAATTGATTTTCATATCTTCCTTAAAATATTATAATCATATAATTGGATATTATTAATTTTTAAATTTTATAAACTATTTTTTTTAAAATATTTTAATAATTAATAAAATCTTTTTTCAAAATAATATACATTTATTTCATTAAATATTTCATCTACAACTCTTTTTTACTTTAAATTATTTAATATAAAATATATATATTAGGTGTACCCATAAGTAATATCGTTTTTTTCGGTGCCAAAACTGCAATCGAAGAATATTTTACTTTAAAGTCACCCTTATTTTACAAAAAGGGAATTTTGTAAAACGACATTACTTATAGGTATACCTGAAAATTATCAAATATATTTAATTATTAAAATATTTAATTATCAGATATATTTGTACATATATTACAAAATCTTATGAAAAATACTTGAATATTGAAAATTAGTTAATATATATATATATATATATATATATATATATATATATATATATATATATATATGAATAAAAAATGCAAACAAAACGAATTTATTTCCCGAATATATTTTTTAACATTTTTCATTATAATCATCATACTTCATTAAACTGACTTCGTTGACAAATTGACTTATGAAATATCAATCCACTGAAATGAAATCATGTATTCATTTATAATGAAATCACACATGCGTCCAGTACAATAGTACCGACCATCACATATTTGTTAAAATCTTTTTAACTCTAATTTCTCGTATGACGCTGCACAAAATCAGAGCTTTTATTCTTCTTCGACAGGGTTAAATCTCATTAGGAATGAGTTGTCAGTACACTAGTATCGAGACTGATTCAGCTCTTTTCTTTTAGTTAGAAAACAGGGCGTGTTCGCTTCTGATAGTAGCATTGTATTACAGCCTTTTTGATTCGTGCATATAGTACCCTGCATACGGCTCAAACGTGTTCCAATACATCTAAAATTACAATAATAGATTTTCTCTCTTTGTCGATATTTTAGATGGTACAAACAGTACTAACAGAATAAAGGGGGAAATGTTATATAGAGTTGTTCAATGCTTAACGAAATCAACTCTTGAAATGTTCAACTCATACATTATCCACACAGATAGAAGTTGTAATAATCAATTTTTGAGAAACATGAGAATAAGTATTTATTTTTAAGAATTGTTACAAACAAATGTAATGAAATATCAATGATTTAATATTTGTTAATAATAAATATCGATAATTTTCAGTACACTAAAATAATTCATTTCTAATTATTTATATATTTTTTATTAACAAAAAACTTTAATATTAAATTTAATAATATTAAATCATTTTAATACAAATGAATTTTAACCATTATTCAACGTCGCCTTCGAAATGCATTAGCCGATATAATTATATACTATATA
>CP092089.1:20202625-20207625 GCA_029203775.1 Neoneuromus ignobilis | reverse complement strand
TTTTAACCTACTTTTGGATTTTTAGTAACTTTATCATCATTATATTTCTAACATATATTTATACATCTCAAATAGTATTTTGTTATTGCAATATTTTTCCCTTCTAAAATTTAATACAAATTTTCTTTGATTATGTTAAGAAATAACTAATTAAATAAAATTTTACTAAAATTCAACTAATTTAAAATTAAATAAAAGCTGTTAACATATTTTTTTATAATATGCAACGCTTTTATATTTATTTTTATAATATGGCCTTTGGGCCATTTGTATGCCTAAATCCTTCACTATCATTTGTGATAGTGAAGGATTTAGGCATACATTTACTTCCTTATTATCATCTACTATCCTTCAATCTCAATTTGAGCCACCCTATAAAATTAAATTGACTATAATGTCATTGACTAAAATTAAAATAACGTTTTTATAATCACTAATATAAAGACATTTATTTATGTATTTTTCCAAAAAAAAAAATATTTTTTATATAGGAAATATTTTATGGTTCTATAAGTGAAATGAAATACACTGAAATATTACAAAGTTTAACTGTAATATAATATATTCAATTATATACAGTTAAATATTCATGTTTTATCGTACGTTACGATAATTTCATATTTTATAATTACAAACTGAAAATAAACATAAAGATATAATCGCCAAATATAAATGTTCAGTCATAATATGTCAGAGCTAAAAAAATAAAGTTATTAATTTTACTGTAATAATGATAAAGTGTGGAGTTTATCTCAGTATAAATAGATTTTTATAAAAAGTAAGGCTGTGAGGACTTCCGGTCGTTACGTTTCTATTTAAATTCTTGAACATATTAATTGCTGTATTAAATTGAAGAATAAATATTTTTCGTTCAAAAAATAAAATTATTTTTAGTCAAATAAATTAAAAGTCTTATGTAAATATAAACATTTTTTTAATACAAATATAATATCAAAATTGATAATATTAATTATAAAACATAATAATAGTAACTTATTAAAAAAATAAAATAAAGGATTCAATATAGTTTCAAAAATAACATTTCATTATACACGTCTTTCTTTTATTTAAAAAAATTTTTAAATTTTTACAAATTAAAATTATATAAATTTAACAAAAATTAATTAAATATAATTAAGGAAAAATATAGAAATTGAAACCAATATTATACTTTTGTATAAACATAACTTCTAGAGTTATTAAAAACAAGGCTGCTTTATTACTATTTACCTCACATTCCTGTCTAACGTAATATTTAATTAGTTCTGAACAAATAAAATATTCTTTGTCAGATTCGAATACACAATATTACAGAACATAATAACAGGTCATTGGCCTCTTGTATTACTTCATCTCGCTCCAATACAAACATATTTTCTTTTAATTTCATATTTTCTGGTATTAGTAGAGTTATTAAAAATTTATAATTACAGGATAGTTTCATAAGCTGCTTATTTTCCGGGGTAGTTTTTAAATATATTTTAATTATTCGGTTTTATTACATACATTATATAGAAAAAATACGTCAAGAATAATACATACGAATAACTATCCAAAAATCTATGTCGGTTTGAATTGTAATTTAAATTATTATATAACAGATTTTTTCAAAATCATTTAATTTATATATTTATTGAAAATACATTACCTATATATATATATATATGTGTGTGTGTGTGTGTGTGTTTGTGTATTAAAATCTAGATTAAATATTTTTATTTCATAAAAAAATCATAATTTTTTTATCTAAAAACGAGAATAACAATTTTTTCTAAATAATAATATATGAAAAATATGAATTACAACAGTTATATTATAAAAAAAAGCAAATAAATAATATATTTATAGTTTTTTAAAAAAATAATTAAAAACGTATATTAAATTATTACTCACTTATTATTCATTATCAGAAAAATTATTATTAGTAAATAAAAATTAAAAAATTATTTTTTTATCTTTACTAATCATACACATACAGAAACAATTCATTAAAAATATATTTATAATAATTTTTATTATTTAAAGAAAACTTATAACGAATTGAAATTATTCTTCACTGTTTTTTTATATTCAACGCCTTTATTATCTTATACGAGTATAATTATAATTATTTTTTATATTTTTACTTGGCATAAAAAAATACTAAAAAGTATACATATATACATATATACATATATATATATATATATATATATATATATATATATATATATAAAATTAAAATGTCAAAATTGTTGAATGCTTTAAATATAATTCAGTTTATAAAGAAATATTTTCTTTATGTGAATGACGTACAATAAAATTTCTCTCATCTTTTCTCAGAATATTTATATATAACACAAATTATGTTTATATATATATATATATATATATATATATATATATATATATATATATGACAAATAAAAATATAAAATAAATATGACGAATTAAGTTTCAATTTCAAAAAAGTTTGCAAAAATACAATATAATAACTTTATGTAACGATTATTACACATATTTCAAGAAATCTTACAATTTTTATTCTTTATAAACTTATATCTTTGTATTATATAAAAGAATATTTGTTAAAAAAGTAAAAGAAATATTTTTCTTCTTGTTGATATTAAAACCATAATCTAGTTTCTATTTTAAATTCAATTTTAGTATTGGAATAGAAAAACTTCTAGTCGTTTTAATATACTTACACATTTGTTCTAAAATTTTTATATAATATTAATAAATTTTCTGTAAAATTTATCTGTATTTTCAATTCAGTATTTTCATTAAATTTTTCTTACAGATGTACATGAGTAAGAAAATAGTTCATGAATGAACATTCAAATTTACTTACAAATATAGTAATTAAAATTATATTTTAATCCATTTATATCATTTTTAAATATTTTCATGACTATATTTATGATTATAGTTATGTTTAATCTACATTGAAAATATTTCCGATTAAGATTAACTAATTGTTTTTTAACATGTTTTTTTTCGTTTCAGGGATAGAATCTTCCGACTAAACTTAAGTAATATAAGCCAATCACATTGTGAGGTAAGTATCAAAAAATTAATTATATTTTTTGTCATTTATAAAGAATTGTTTGCTTAAAAAATTGTTTGGAAATATTGATCACTTTAAACATTACTTTGAATTGGATTGAAGTAAATAGCAATAATTTTCCAATAGTTTAAATACATACATATAGTAGTTAAGATATGGTAAAATTCCATGAAAGCTCATCTTCTATGTTATGTACATTAGAAATTTCATCTTCTAATGTACATATCATAGAATTACTATTTACCATATTATGTTATTTTTCATTAAGAAAATTATATATCATTTATTTTCACTATTGATAATTTATAATAATTTTGAAAATATTAGTATTGATAATAAATCAAATTGAATAATATAAATAAAATTGAAATATTTAAATAAAATTAACAAATAAAAGCAAGTAATTTTATGTTATAAAAAAAACTATTTTTTTATACAAAATACATTAATGTTCACTGAACTGATTTTAACGTATAATGAAAGCAGTGTAAATAAATTTGTACGATAATATAAATTATTTTTAATAATTTATTTACATTATTAAGTAGAAGAAAATTCGGAAGTTGATGAACAAAGTGATTAGGGGATAGAGCCCTCTGATAATAAATACAAAAAAAAGGAATAATTTAGTATGTATATATATATGCTATTAAAAGACATAATAAAGAACAGAAATATCTCTACTAGATGCAAACTGATGAATTATAAGACAATAGTCAGGCCAGCCGTAAGCTATAGAGGAGAAACGCTTACCCCATTACAAATAAAAGAAGTAGATAATTTTGAAAGAAAAATCTTAAGGAAAATATTTGTACCAGTCTAGGAAAACATAAATGGAGAAGAAGATATAACGAAAAAGTAGAAGAAAGGTATGGAAGTCCAATCCTATCAGCTTTCATAAGATATCAAAAGCTGAAATGTTTAGGCTACTTAGAGAGAATGCCGGAAACGAAAACAGCCAAAAAAGTGTACAAAAGAACACCAGAAGGAACAAGACCAAAAGGGAGGCCACGAGCAAGATGGAAGGATAACACTAAGAATAATATGAAAGTGCTGTTTGGAACCAATGTTGACGATAAGAAACAACTAATAGAGAAAAATGGCCAGGAAAATTTTAGGAGATCAGGGACTAGAATAGTCTGTGGGTCCGATAATGATGATATATATATATATATATATATAAAAGTTTAAAAATTTTGAAAATTCCAAATTTTCTAGTAATTTTAGCATACAATTGATTTAGAAATATTGTTAATACAATAAAACAATATTAGTTTGAAAAATAAAATAAATCATAATTCATATATTTTTCCAATAATGAAAGTATCTATTTACTATCCTTAAAAAGCATTTCCTATAAATTATAAAATAATTTTATTATTATTCATTATAGGAAAAAATATAATAACAAATAAATAATTGCTTTCAAATATTGTACAAATAAATTTAAAAATTAAATAGCCATTTCAATTCAATTAAATATGTGTCAGTGATTATATGAAAAGGATAATAGTGAATGAATGGTAATTATCAAATTAGTTATGAATTCTTTATATCTTCTGTATTCAAATGATAAATCAAATAAAAATTATTCAAAATTCAATAACATGGAGAATTACATATGCTTTCACAAAATGATTTATCATTAAAATAAAAATAATTAAATTAATTATTTTCAAACATTTTTATAAGTCGTGTATATATTTTCACGTGTGTAGATTTATTTTTATATCAAGTAATAGTTGTTTTATAAAATATTTTTAATTTAATTACCAAACCTTCATTCTTGCTTATTTTAAACATATACACATGTATAATATTTGTTTGTAAAACAATACTAAACTATAATATTTCACTTCAAACCTTATTCAAACGAATAGTTTTCATTCATCGCCGTTATATATTAAGTAAAACATTTTCACTTCTCATATATAGTACATACAAACGATGT
>CP092089.1:20145125-20197625 GCA_029203775.1 Neoneuromus ignobilis | reverse complement strand
AAAGCTCTTAAGTAACTATCAATATATTTTTTTAAAAAAAATTATTTTATTTTACTATCTAGAATAATCTGTAGTTTTTCACATTATATACATATATATATAGCATATAGTACAAATAAAAATAAGTGAAAAGTAAAAAAAAAATAAAATACTTTTCTAGTTTGTTTTTTTCTTTCTTTTTTCATTGCTCTTACTATTCTTTAAAGTAGATGAATATAAGCTAACAATAATTAAACAAAAATGTTCTAAAAAATTATTAGGATCGTAAAAAAATTGAAAAGTGAAAATTAATTTAAAAAAAAACACAAATTCACAATTAAGGATGATCCAAACACTGAATTCTATTTATAACGAATACGTTCCATTTGCTGTTTAGAGTGTATGTATGTAATTTTGGATAACTTCTTGTATCGTTAAATATTTTTTTAAAGTTTTTAATCAAAGTGTTTAAGTATATAAAGAAATATATACATACTTCATTCAACCAGCACCAGTTAATAATTTAGCACCATGAGCATTAAAGAACTGAAAAATAAGAATCGAAAATGTTGCAAATGCCCAAAAACATTACTATACACGTAATGAGATGTAGAAAAAATGAAAATAGAATCGATTTTCAAATACGAGTTGGTAGAACAAGGCTTTTAAATAAAATCAACCATGACTAACTTTTGTTATAAATAAATAAAAATAACAGTCTCAAATTTCGTTCTCAACTTTCAACTGACTATGGAATAAACTTAAATAAAAAAAATTCTAAATTATATAAAAATATTAGAATTAAATGGGTGCTTTGTAAAAAACATTTTCAACAGTCATTCGTTTAAAAAATTGAAATTTGCTAGCAATTTCATAAATAAAGATGAAATGCTATGGAACATCAATTTTACGAACGAAAGGAAATTCAAACTTTTTGATTCAGATGAACTTACAAAAGTTGAAGAAAATCAAATACTGCATTTAATAAAGAAAATACTCTACTTGCAGTAAAACATGCAAGTGGTTCAATAACTGTCTAGAGTTATTTTTCTACAAAAAATCTTAGAAAAATTGGTTTCCATTAATAGCTCATGCACAAAATGATCTATTTGAATATTTTAAAATGTAACTTGAAGAAAAGTACAGAGTGTCTAAGAATACTTGCTACATTTCATTTCTATCAAAATAATAATCAGAAGTATAAATCTCATAATGTATGTCATTGGCTTCTTTACAATTATCCAAAAATAATAAAAACTCCACAACAATCTTCGAACATAAATCCTATTAAGAAATCTTTAGAATATTTAAAATTCAAAATCATGTAATTACTAGAAACAAATACTCAAAGAAAAATGATTTATAATTGTTGTAAAAAGTTGAATTGATACCAAATGAACTCAAATGTGTAACCCGAGTTATAGAATATGGAAGAAAATGCTAACATTTTTTTTAAAACTAGACTCATTAAAAATGTTTCTTCGCATATTTGATATCGGTTCATCTTTATTTTTACCTCATTTCTTAATTTATTTTTAAATAGCAGAATTTATTAAATGAATAAGTATTTATATAGTTTTTATAAATTCAGTTTTTATATTAAATAAAAATAAAAATTTCATAATAAATAAAAAGAAACGAAAAAAGATTTTATATATCTGATATTTTTAATTTTTATAGTTTGGCACATTTTTGTTTGTACTTACAGTATATATATATATATATATATATATATATATATATATATATATATATATATATATATATATAAAATATATCTGTGTGTGTATGTGTGTGTGCGTGTGTGTGTGTACATGTGTATGTTATTACCAGAATTTTTATCGGTCTGCTACTGGGCGAAAGCCTCATCGAATGCTAATAACTCTTTTTAAACACCTTCTTGAGACACACTTTTTCCTATCCGCCGCCAGTTTCTTTCAATCCTCGTTTCCACTATGCATCATAATTTCATCTCCCTATTTATGAAGTCTTTTTGTCTTCCTTCATTTTTTTGTCTACATTCTATAATAAAACTTGTCCACTTCTGATCTTCTCCTCTTACTATGTGCACTATCCATGTCCATTTCACTGATTTTACTTGTTCTCTTTTAAATCAGTTACTCTTGTCTGTTTTTCTAATATATATATATATACGTATATATATATATATATATATATATATATATATATATATATATATATATATATATATATATAGTAATATATAATATATCTATCTCTCCTTTATCTATGTAGTCTAATTATTCATCTTTTTTTCAGAGGGATGCCTTGAATTTAGAACCAAGTAATATCGCAAATTGTGTTTCTAAAGGAAAATCTGAGGTGAGTAAAAATTATAAAATATTTACTTTAAAATAACAATGTAGTATAACATAATTTTTAATTTTCATATCATGTTTTATATTTATAATATTATTTCTCTTATATATTTGAATTAGAACCTTTTTAGTTATAATAGTTTAATTATTATTTTTTAAATATAATTATTTCTCAAATCATAGGTACAAACTTATGAAAAAGAACATTTTAAAATAATTTTTAAAGAACATGTTGCAAAGACAATAAAAAGGAAAGCATCATGCTTGCAGACCAGATGTTACAACCCCCAGTTGTATGGATTGAATAAGGACATTAGTATAGGCATATATAAAAAAGTTAGTCTAGATTTTTGAATGCCATCGAAATGCAAGCCGATATTTTAAATTATATAATTATAAATAACAAGTGAACAATAATATTAATTATTATGTTTTATAAATATAATGTTATACTCTATAATAATATTTTAGTACCATTAAAAATTAACCATCACTATCTTTATTAAAAAAACACTTCATGAATTTGAATTTTTGTGCTAGTTTTAAATCTTCATATCCAATTAAAACAGCAATAATATTCACTTTCACATAACCATAGCACTATCCAACTAATAAATAAATCAAAACTATTTATTATTTTCATTGTATTAATATTTTATTAATAAATTCATATAAGTATTTTATGATTTTTTTAATAATGAAAGATTTTTTAAAAAATCTGAACAAAATAGTTTAAAAACAAATTCAAATAAAAATAGTTAATAATTTTCTTTGTTACGCTGGACATAATTTATAATAAAGATTTTATTTTCTTTTATAATCCAACATTCCTAACATTTTATTTATAACATTTATTTTTTATATAAGATGAAATAAGACAACGTTCAGAAAAAACAATATTTGTCAAGTAGATCGTAGTGTTTTTTATAGCCATATAAACATTATCATTTGTGCTTCCACATAACAATCCTCGAGTAAGTCGTATAAACATTATCGTTGATGATTCCGCATAAGAAAAAATCACACGTTGGTAATGATACTAACTCTAATGACCAAAGTGGCTACTTAATAGTTTCATGATGACCTATTCATTCTGTGACTATCCTTTTAAAAATAAATCTAACTTGAATGTGTACTTTTTTTACAAAATGTAAGTTTGTTTATATTATATATATATATATATATATATAAATATATATATATATATATATATACATATAATTCTTATATTTTTTAATTAATTATAGTTATTAGAACTTTAGTTATATTTAAGAATTTAATTAATAAAAGATGAATTAATTTTGAAATTCAAAATATTAACTTTTTTAAAAAATAATAATTAAAATCAACAATAGTTAAAAAATATTTATAATAGTTTTAAATTTAATTTTTATTCAAAAATTTGTACAAAATATAACCTTAAATTTTCATTTATTCAAATAAAATTGAATAACCGATTTGACATTCAATATAAATTCTTTAAGACATTTTATTTCAACTTATTTAAAATCAATATATCATACAATTGTATTATTTATTAAAAAAAAAAACACTAATCAAATGTATTTCCAAATATTATACGTTCATTAAAAAATACTAATCAAAAAAATATAAAAAATAATTACAAAAACAATTATAAATTAATTATATTTTTTTCATTTATAACAAAATTTTAAATATTTCATTCTAATAACAATTCGAAAATATTGGAAAATTGTTAAAATAGCTTATTAGTATCATTCTAAATTTAATTGATTTATATAACATTTTCAAATGAAAAGATGATTTTATGTATTTATTTAAAAATAGATTTGTTGTTTGTTGTTCAAAATTAATTTAATTTTTCAATTTACAATAATTATATATCATTCCACTTCTAAAATTAACGTTAAAAAATATTGTACGTTTAACTTATGTTTAGAAAATCATTACTTAGTATTTTTCATACGTACTAATCATAATTTTACGTACACCCGGGTCTGTTTTTATGCGGTAGATACGTTCCGCAGAAAACCGCATTAAAAAAAATCGCACAAAAAAGACTTAACTTACATTGAAAAATTAAGAATACGTTCCGTAATTTTCGAAAACCGCATTAAACCAAAGCTATAAAGTGAAATTACTCTAAAATTCGCATAAAAAATCAGGAAATATAGAATGCTTAAAAAAATTCAAATATCTGCAGAAAATTGATATAAAACAAAGCTTTTTCATTTTATTTTTTAATCAACTATTTAATTTTATTCAAAGCATTATGTACATACGTATAATTTATTTTAGAATTTTTCATACATATTTTAATTATCATCGCAATAATAGCTGCATTGTTTAGAATAAAAAAAGAAAATAAAAAAGAAACTAAATAGCTGCACTGTTTTCAAGACATGTAGGCCAAGCCTTTTTCCAACAGATATTTAAAGTGTATAGTTTTATTTGAGTAATAGCAAAAACAACATGATTTATAAAGTCAAAGATAGAAATTTTTTTCCAAGCGTCAGTTACTGTAATTGACTCATTTTCTAGTTTATCCAAAATAAATTGAAAAGTGCATTTAACGTAATATTGTTAAAAGTTGCAATTATGCCTTAATCTAATAGCTGGATAATACTTGTTGTATTGGGTGGAAAAACATCATGTTTACATTTGGATGTTTTAAACATTGATGACCTGGTGCGTTGTCAACAAAAAATTTGGCAGCTTCTTCATCTACCGATGCAATCGTGCCCGTAATCTTCACGTTATGCAGTGCATTCCTTTTTAAAAACTGGTTAACCACCCTTTGCTAGCCGAAAATTCCTTATCAGTTTGAGAAGTGGAAGTAAATGGCTTTGATTCCCATTTGTTCATGAAACAAAAGAGCTTTTCGTTGAATTAAATAACCTTAAAGAAATTCTTAAAAAAAATCGTATAAAAAGATACTAAGAAGAAATATGAATCGCATAACTTCAAAATCGCATTAAAAAAATTCGCATAAAAAGATATTAAGAAAAAATATAAATCGCATAACTTCAAAATCGCATTAAAATAATCCGCACAAAAACAGACCCAGCTATATAGTATATTATAGTCAGTTAGGAATAAAAATACCTGTTGCCGTTCTAGTACGAAATTTTTTTCAAGCCCACCAATCGATAAATAATATGTAAGTGTACTAAAAATACAAAATGATTCATATTTTTTGTATCACTTACACACACACACACACACACACACACATATATATATATATATATATATATGTGTGTGTGTGTGTGTGTGTGTGTGTGTGTGTGTGTGTGTATACAAACATTATATGAAAGGACATATTAATACTTGTTATTAAATCCACGAAAGTATTTTTATAAATAATTCTACAACACTATATTATTTTTTCTTCATTTAATGTAATTATTAACAGATGACCATTTCTTGACACATCTGCAACATATCCAGTTACATCAAACTTCTTATATTTCTTCCGTTATACAAGATAAAACAATGACACTTAGAAACTGATTCTTAAACGTTACTAAACTTGGCTTTAACTCTTCAGTTTGTCACCACAAAACTTCTGAAGAAAAATTAGTTCTTTCCTAGTTAATTGTTTGTTATATAAACAACATGTAACCAGTTAACAGCATATATATATATATATATATATATATATATATATATATATATATATATATATATATTGTAATGCATATATATTTAACTATAATGATATTTTTCTGAAAGTTCTAATATTCATATTCCAAAAACTAAACTAATATACATACTCGTATAAATATACATAAATTTTAATGTAATCAATATGTATAAAAAACATTCCTTTTAAAAATAATTAATATATATAAATAATAAATTTATTAATTATAATTATAATATTTTGTTTTCAAAATTACCCTACTATTTTGTATAAACAATTAAATATATCATTCATTAGTTACAAAATAGCTCTCTATAATAAATAATTTGTAATAAATTAAAGGTTATATCAATACATTTCAACACAAGTATATAGTACAAAATTTATGTTTAGTAAAAAAAAAAATTTATTATTTATAACTCTTGTTTAACTTCTAAGCAATTGATGTATTTAAATTGATAGAATTTAAAATAGTATTTATTTTTGTAATTATTTTATTAAGAAACATGTCAACATAATAGTTGTAAATTTCATTACTTATCATAAAAGTATATTTTTTAGATTATGTAAATAAAAAATCACAGTGTAGAATTAAATATTCGAATTTACATTATTATTATTAAAGAAAAAATATTACATATTTCAACCAATTCCAGCAAAATTCTGTTTTTTGTATTTTAAAAAAAATGGTTACAATACATATATTTTTTTGTTCAAATGAATATTAAATTGAAGCTCTTGTATTAGTAATTGGACTTTTATATAGTATTTTACTATTTAATATATTAATGAATTCACTTTGTTATGATTTGCATCGAAAATATTTTCTTTAAAATATTTTTATTGATAATTCATTTTTTAACCTTTTATTTCATATAAAAACTAACAAAAATTATTATTAATGTACTTTTAATATATTATAGATATACTATTTTCAAAAATCAATTTGAATCGATAAAATAATATTTTTTATTCACAGATAAAGAACGGAAACCATTATAACATAAAGTATATCATCCATTTTTTTGTAAAATATCGCAATAAGTATAATATAAATTCCATTATCCTTTGGTATGTGCATATATACTAGACATATATAATATGTATAAAACTCGTTAAAGAAAAGTTTTCGTGCGAACGCTACAAATTTCACACTTTTATACATCACGTACCAACGAAGAAATTGCATTTTAAATTATGTTGGGACATATTTACTGCGGACGAAGTAGTAGGTATGTATTCTAACCTTTCAGTTTGAATAGAAACGAAGACTGGAGAAAAAATAAATGAGATGCCATATTGTATTATGAACATTTTATATTAATATGAATATTTATATATTTATATGCATATATGTATATAATACTAAAAGCAGAGATAAAAATATTTATTTGTCTACATACATGAACAAAAATTAAAACAATAATATTACAACGAAATGTAAAAATTAATTTCATTCAAATACAATTTATATATTAGTCATTTAGTTTCAATTTAAATAAATATAAATTCATTTATATAATATATTACCGCCAACCAAAATATTATTTAATAAATAAATATCATATATATATATATAATATTTTATTAAATATTAATTTTATTAAAATCTATCAAAAAGACAATAATAATCTACTGTGTAATCATAGTTATGCAGGATTATTGGCTTAATAAGAATGAGAATTGAACCGTACTCACAACAGCTGACAAAATTGAATTTACAGTTTGATATATATATATATATATATATATATATATATATTCTTTCATCCAGCATTAGGATGATTTAAGCTAGATATGATGATGATAATAAATATATAGTATTTACACATACGGATTTAAATCTATGCATATTTCTTATAAATAAACTTTCTTAGAAATGTAAGACAATTTATACAGTCATAATATAGTTAGTTTCTAACTATATTATAATTGATTCTAAAAATATTCTGATTTTTATAATTTAATTGATAATATACATATACATACATATATTAAAATAAAAAGAATGGTAATTTAATATTTTCTGATACAAATTGAATAATATATAACAAAAATATTTTTGTATTATTTTTATATAACATGTATAAATAACAGAATAAAGTATAAAATAAGTTTTTAATATGACAGACATTTGACGAATTTTTAACCTTATATATAGATGCTATAAGAATTAGTGAAATATTTTTGGAATTCTGATATTTTATTATTATTATAACCTACTATAAAATTTCAGATTTAGTTATTAAATAATTTTGTATTGAACACCTGATTAATTAAAATATATTTGTAG
Organism: Neoneuromus ignobilis; assembly: GCA_029203775.1. Classification (NCBI taxonomy): domain Eukaryota; kingdom Metazoa; phylum Arthropoda; class Insecta; order Megaloptera; family Corydalidae; genus Neoneuromus; species Neoneuromus ignobilis. Next base: position 20,189,386 of record CP092089.1, on the reverse strand, counting down.
GAAGTAAAAAACCATCTTGATATTAAAATAGAAAAATTAATTAAAAAAATTATTAAAAAAAGGATAAAAATAACTATATTTGTGGTTAATTATCGATAATAATAACTTCAGATAAAATCTACGATATGATTTTTCAAAATTGACGATTAAAAATAATTAATATTACTTAATCTAAAATTATATTTACATTAATTGAACTAATACAAAATATTTTTATCAAAAAATGCATATATTAAAAATCTATTAACTAAGAATCACATTCATTAATATTTAATGATTGACGAAATCTGCAAAAGTATACTACTACACAATTATAATTTCCAAATTAATCGGAATATTGAAAAACACTAATCACAATATTGATTCTACACGTCTAAATAAACTACAAAACGAGATTGTTGGCTAAAAAGAATAAAGTGCTATTTCACCATGATAACGCACGCACTTTTCAAATCTGAAGTTACGAGAACGGAAATTCACAATTTTCACCACATACCTTCATAGTTTTGATTTTTTCTTTCAGACTACTCTCTATTCTCAAATCTCAAAAAAATCATTCCTGAAAAAATATTTAAAAAATAAAAAGATTATTAAAGAAAATGATGGCTACTTTGCAGATCTCGATAAATTAGTCTATAGACACAAACGATTAAAACATGATCGTATCATTGTATAAGTGAATTGATAGCAAAAAATAATATACATTTTTGCTGGATTATTAGTAAATTTTTCTAATGATCATTTTTTTAAAAATAAGTATAATAAAAAATTATAAAAATATTTTTATTTCAGGAATATTTATATCCTAAATTAGATTATTGTCAATAAATTATATATATATATATATATATATATATATGTTTGTGTGTGTGTGGATGTTTTATATGTGTACTAGAAATGAATAATAACCAACTGGTCATAAAACTTTTTCCTATACAAATCTTTATTGTCGTATTTATCAAAGTTAATTTACTTATATTTTCGACATCAATTCTACAATTGTAAAGAAGATAAGAATAAATGAGTATAATTCTTAACTAAGCACAAACAAAATATTAATCTCGTCTATATTTTTAGGATCGCTGAATTTTTTATTTCAAATTGAACACAATAAAACTCTAGAGCCTTGTCATTATTTCAGTATATCTCGTTTGTATTATAAGGTCTTAAATATTATCACTGAAATATAAAACAAAGTCTCGCACCTCATATTTATACATACTTCGTGTGATGTGCTCTGTCTAGGTGTAGCTTTAAAGTGAATATTCCATGATACTTGATAAGCTTTTACCCCCGAACGATCGTCAAAATAAACTGTATACAAAATAAACGACAACCGGTAGGCGTAGAAGCGTTACTAACTTTATAGGACAACTACACAATGCATTTCATTTGCGCAGTGTGATGTAGTCACCCCCTGTTATCTATAATACAAATCATTACAGTCATCATTATATCTTGTGCTAGTCGCAACTCCGGTAATTGTAAATATTTTGCTGTAATAGACGGTTCGATAACGATATTTGCAAAGTTTATAAAAGAAGTCGAGGGTGAGAAAATGGATATTAAAGAAAAGTGTACTATTTCACTATATTTATTTATTTACGACATATTATCTGACTTTTTAAATTTGTAAATAATATGTTAACAGCATATTTAATCTTCTTAACATACAAGTTTTTTTTTTTAATACGTACAGTAATATTTTTTGTTTTATTAATTACAAGTGTTTGATATACAATAAATACTTATTCTTTAGCAATAATTGTTGAATGTAAAAATATTAAAAACATAAAGTAGATTTTACATAATAAATTTTATAACGACATAAACATTCCAGAATAAAAATCCAATATCAAAGAAAATAAAATAAGTTACATAGACGTTTAAGTTGTTTTTAAAAAAAACATGAAAATAATAAGAAATTTCAATTTTACAGATTATAGAAAATATTATTACTCTTAAATACTGAAATTCATGAATATTAAAGAAAATATAAAAAATGGCAATGTATTAAATTGCTTATTTTGAAGATAATACATATATATATATATATATATATATATATATTTAAAAAAACAATTGTTTCTCTAATTTTGATATTTCTTAGGAAAATTTTCACAACAAATATAATAAAAAAGAAACATTTTCTCGAAGAGTTATTTCCACTAGTTATAGAGAACTTTATTACTACACGTACTTCTCAACTTATTTACACTGTCCCTTGTCAAATGCTTTCAGTGCGTTATTTTATTACTGCTATGTATCAAATATTTTACGACATTGTTTAACTTCACTTATTTTATATACTTTAAAATAGGAAATACCTTATTGAATGTGTAATCTTCATTTAAACTATTTGGTTTACATTACATCGTTTATATTCACTGAGAAATCTATTCCATTGAAAATAAACGTCTACAATGTTTAAATAATTTATTATTAATAAAATCAAATCACAAATATTAAATTATAACTAATAAAGAAATAAAATTGATTTTATAATTATTTAATGGAAAAAATCCATAGGTTAGAAAATTTTAAATATTAAATTCAGTATTGACAAGAAACTACATAAAAGATTATAATAAATATTTATTAGTGATTTATTAATTAATTTGTTTTTTTATGAAATAAATTTAAAATTTATTTTAATTTTGGCCAGTTTAACAATTTAACAATCATAAAAGAATGTATTGTACTTATAATTTTTAAATAATTGGTTTAATTACAATATTTAATTATATATATTGTACAATATATATTATTAATGCATCCTACTTATTGTCATTTATGGTAGTGAAACATGGGACTTGAATACCAGAATAATTTAATAATGCCAGACAATATAAAGAAGCAAGGAAAATTTTTTGTTAGAAATAAGATGTAGGGATAAAATGAGAACTAAGTAGATTAGAAAAAAAGTACAAAAATCATGGAGAATTTGAAATGGAAATGGGTCGATCATGTAGCAAAAAAAAAATATCACCGATGGACAAGACAAATTGTTTATTAGAAACCTAAGTAAATAAAAAATCCAAGGAAGAGAACCATAGATAAATTAGAAGAGAAACAAAAATATTTGTCTGAATTGACTGGAAGAAAAAGGCATTGAATCTGTTGAAGTAGAAAGTTTAAGAAAAGGCTTTCATTCACCAGTGGTTAAAAGAGATTGATTATATATATATATATATATATATATAAGGTGGCCCAAATAAAACTGAAGAATAGTAAGGAAGTAAATGTATCTCTAAACATTTCAGTCTCATTTATGCCACCTTATATATATATATATATATATATATATATATATATATATATATATATATATATATATCACTCAAAAAGCACCCATCATTGCTGCAAACAGTAAATTCTGTTTTCTACCTCACATTTTAATTATAATGATCGAACAAATAACTTTAATATTATATATGTTTATTTATCTGAATAATAATTTAAACGTTCATATAAAATAAACGAATGAAGCATTTTCAACAACCTTACAATGTATTAAAGAAAATACTCTTTTTCCTAAGATAAATTTATAAAAACACAATTTCAGAAGTTCACAGAACATATACATATTACATTGATCCTATAAAAACACCTCAATGATGTTTTTTCCGTGTTCGGCATTCGCACGTGAAACAAATATGTCAATGAAAAGTCTGAACCATTTTCCAAGAGTTAGACAGTTATCTAAACGGCAGCTCATCTAGTGAAACTGCCGACAAGTCTCACGAGCATGGTCAGCAATGTGCGACGTTACAATGGTAGGTCAGCAACATGATATAACAGAGCAATTTGTGGCGAACTTTACCAAGATCTTATAAAGGCGTAAGGGTGGGTGAAAGTGTCGTGGGTATATACAAACACACACATGTATATATATATATATATATATATATATATATATATATATATATATATATATATATATATATATATATATATATATATATATACAAACACTAAAATACTTTCATTTTGCTTTTTGTACATTTGATACAAGAACGCAAGTTTATAGGTAAGAAAATAATTTTTAGATATATTTAAAAAAGTTTAAATTAAGTGATACACATTCATTTATACACACACACACACACACACACACACACACACATATATATATATATATATATATATATATATATATATATATATATATATATATACATATATTTAATATACATATTATATAAACACTTAAATACTTTAATTTTGCTATTTGCACAATATTCGACATAAGAATAATAGTTTGTAGTTAAGAAAATATTTTTTTGATATATTGTATTTAACCAGTTGCGTTGGCAATTAATTGACATGCACGCGTGGCAAATCCATCCAAAGCAATTCGCAGCGAGTTGGTATTTGAAATCATTTTTTTATAAAGTTTTAGACACACACACACATTAACATTATAGTAAAACTCTTAAATTGATTAACAAATTTATTAATAATTTTTGAAAAGGAGTATTTCTTGGGTTTTGGTACGTATAGAATATAATACAGGTATTAAAAATTCCATATCCATTAGATAAAAGAATATTTTTCTGTAACTTTTTGCAAATTTTCTCATTAAAGGAAAAGATGATAAATAGCTATCTTGTAGGTCTATTCCACCCATACCATCATTGTAATCTAAAACTATATTAGGTTTTTTAATGTTTCCATTTTGGTCGGTATAATTTCTACAATTTTTCTTTTTTGTTACAATCATTTCGTCTTTGGAATCTTTTGAAGAAAGTAAATATATACATCTTTTTTGTCCTTCCATTTTACAGCTAAGATACCATTGTAAGATCTTAAAAGAACTTAAAATGTTTTTAATTTTGTCGCTGCGAGATCTTTTAGCATATTCTTTCTATTAGATCTGACTATTCCAATAGTATTAATTTTTTGCAAATATAATTTCCGATACAGTTTTGGTGACGAATACCAGTTATCTAAAAAGAGGGTGTGTACAAAATCAACTAAAGGTCTACATAAATCCAGTACAACGTTTTCTAATGCGCTATTATCAGAATAAAATAGTTCTTTGATAAAATAGTTTTTATAATTTACTCATACGAACTAAAAGTATATAACTATATAATAAAAGACATTTCTAAAATAAGTGAATTAAAAATTAGTACAATAACATAGCAATATATATTTTAACATAAATGAATTTTCACCTCCAACATTACTATATGTTATAAAGTGTTCAATAATCACTTATTGTTTACTTTTTTATTTATAGCAATAATCAGCTAATGCACATTTCGATAGCGATACCATCATCATTGGAACATTTTTTTCTATTAAAATCTAGACTAATTACTGTATAACTTTACTTGTATAGGGTTTTCTGATAAGAATGTGAAAACTAACAGCTGGTGGCAGCCATGTTTGATTTTTTAGGCTCATTTTGATATTTCATCTCAGTATAGTTTGACAAATTGACATCGAACATTTAGAACTTAAATAACGCTTAGAAATTGTAAAAACTTCAATAGACTTATTGAAACAAAAGTTTAATGACTTCATTATTTCATGAAATGGACCTATCAACTAACCACCAAGATCGTGTGATCTAATTTAATTAGATTATTTTCTGCGATGTTATGTGAAATCATTGGTTTATGCTGATAAGCCACAAATAACAAAAGCATTAAAAATAAACATTGAACGTGTAATTCATGATATTGAACCACAATTATGTGAAAGAGTGACAAAAAATTAGACTCAACAATGCCATAGGATATGCTTTAAAAAACTAATTAATTAAATACTTTTTGTTTTATTTCCATTTAAACTTATGAAGCGCTTATTGGAAAACCCATATATATTAATTTGTATTTTTTGTATCTTTTTTCAATCCATCCCTAACTGGAAGCTGATTTTTTATTTTTTGTTTTGTCATATGATACGTTTATGTAATGCGTATCTATATCTCTTTACTTGTCAACATCTAAGAAGTCTGTCATATTTAAGTGGATAGGTGATATTTATGACTTTTTACAACATGGTTTTTGTATCGGATTTGTGGTAAATTAACTTATTGGCATTGATTATTTCTTTTCTGTCAACAGTGTTTGAAATTTTTAAAGGTATTGACAGAAACATGTAGATAAATATAGAAGAATGTTCGATTTCATGATGTCAGTACTTATGTCAAATTAATATCAATTCACTTTCTTTTATTCACTACATTTATAAATTTTTCTTTTATGTTAATTAATTGTTATAAATACACATAGTGTTTAATTTCTTCTATTTCTATACACCTTAATTCGATTTTCCTGGATCTGCAAATTCATCCTTATTCTAATTCATATTAGTAATTTTCTTAATCTTTATTCATCTTCACTTGCTGAAAAATAATATATCAACATAAATTTATCGTAAGCAAATTACAAATGACGAGGTATCTTGTTTTTTACTTTTATTTCTTCAAATTACCAATTAAGTAATTTAAACGCTCATATATGAGTGACAAACACACACGCACGCGTGTGTGTGTAAAATATTGTACATAAAATATGATATCTTCATAATTTTAATATAAAATAAATATAATATTTTTTTAAAAAACATCAAAAATGTATTTAAAATTACTGAAAAAATAAATTATTGAATAAACCTAAGAAAATTAGCGAAATTTTTTTATAAAATACATACATATATATATATATATATATATACATATTAATAGATTTATGAACTAATTTTAACCTTTTTCATTGTATATAAATATTTATATATATTTTTATATATTTATATATATATATATATATATATATATATATATATATATTTATATATATAAATTATATTCTTATATATATATTTATATTTTTTTATACATGTAAAATTATTAATTTCTATAATAAAACATAAAGTCGATATATTTTACAATAATTTTCACCTGAAATATGCTTAGTTTCATTAATAATTTTTTTTTCATAAAATTACTTTGCAAATAATAAATAAACTTAAATTTATAAAATGTGTTGAAAATATTTTCAATAATTATTTTCAGTTTAATGAGAAAAATAGAAAAAAAATATTTAATTCTAATTAAAGGTAACTTTATACTTTTTAGGTAAATAAAGTGAATAAAAAATATGAAATATTAGATATTAAAATAATAACTGATATATTTAATCTTAAAAAATCATTTCTTCGATAAATTTAGACAATTATTTTACATAAAAAATGTGTGAAATTGTTTCAAAAATCACAAATATCCAAACATCCGCATTATTATTTTATATAACAGGATATGAATTTTTTGTTTTCTAAAATAAAAATTAATTTAAAAAATATTGAAATTGTGTAATAACAATTGAAATGAAAAAATTTTAAAAATAAAATCAACAAAAATCTATTTAATTTTATATACATATTTTATGATAATAAATATGTTATCAATAATCATTTAAATTTGTACAATATACTGTATTTTTACTACCTATTATTCATTATTAATAATGTCATTAAAGTGTATAATCGAGATAATAGACTAATATAAAAACGATAAACATACGATAAGATTTTAAATGTACCATCCATATAACAAAAAAGGCATTAGTGAAAGCAAAACTGACAGATTCGTATCCATTCCAATATATATTCAGTGTGAAAATCTTGATATTTATTGTAAATCGATAGAAATATTCTCAGCTAGTCCGACCACATAAAACGAATGAGTTGTCCGAAAGTCGATATATACATACATTGGCGTACGTATTTTATCGAACATGTCAATCGAGATTGATCTGTCGGCAACTGTTCCACAACAGAGCTCGTAAGTCGGCGTCGAAACCGAGAATGAATTTCCAACCACCGGACATGGTAATCCAAGGGATTTGCGCGCCGTCGGCTTCCGGCATTATATACAGCTCTAGTGACATGTGGGGAAGTAGCCTTATAGAGAGCTGGAGTGCTTGTTCCAGACATTGATAGCGAATTGTTGACTTTCGATTTTTATCAATTTGAACGTACATTTTTTTATTATCATATAAAATGCTTCTCTTTCTAGAGTTGATAATTTTTTTAAATTCTCTTTGATGAAATTCAAAAGAAGTAATTAAAATCTATATATTTTTTAAAAGTATACTTAATATAAGTAAACGGAATAAATATAAACGTTTAATATAATCTATGTTTTTAAGTTAGACAAACATTTACATTACAAATTCTTTTTTATTTTCAAAGCAATCAAGGATGATTCTTATGTTGTATTATTCTATCTGCATTTTATTTAAATGATTATTTTTTAACTCATTAGTGCATAAAAATGTAATTTTTATTTTCATTCAGAAAAAAGCAATTAAAATAAAAATAATTGAATTTTAAATTATTATTAAAATATATTTATCATTAATAGTCATGTTTTTATAATACAGTCAATATTAAAAAAATATTTGATTAAAAAGAGTAATTTACAAATGCTTTTTCTGTTACTTTATAACTATTGTAAACTAAATTTATTGTTAATGTCCATTGTTTACTGTTCACTATAAAATTATAATAATTATACACCTACTTAGGACCTCAAATCCAGTAATAGGTGTTATTGTAGGAAAAAATCTTTACTTAATTATCGTTAACCTTTTAATTTGAGTTTTAAATCTGCATTAATAAAAATAACAATTTTAAAAATTTGGAATGAAAACTATTCCAAGCTTAACTATAAAGTCATCCTAATATAATGCCTAGATTTATGTTTTATTAAAAAAAAAACATGTATAGGGTGATGTATAAGGAAACATATATATAATTTCTTTTTAATAAAACACAAATCTAGGTATCGCATTTGGATGACCCTATACTTCTATATCAAAAAATTAAAAACAAAAAAACTATTAACTTAAACTATTCACAAATTAATTTTAATTATTCATAAATATAATCTTTTAATTTAATTTTTAAAGTTCGATTATTTCTAACATAGAAAAGTATAAACTATTATTTAATTATAATCCTTCCATTCTGAATATCCTATAAAGTGAATCAGTCACAGTTCCAAAACAACAAATAACTAATAGCTTTCCGGCTTAAGGATCGTAAAAATTCATTTATGTAAAATCCTATAAAGGCTTTAAAACACAAATTCGAAACTATAATCCCATATATGTGTGTATGATGTATGATGTATGTGTATATATATATATATATATATATATATATATATATATATATATATATATATATATATATATATGGTATTGAGAAATATTATTTCAAAAGAAAGATTTAAAATTTGTATCATTGTACTAAAAATACTACTCTTAGAAACATTATTATGTAAATTTTAATTTTTTTCATTATAAATAATAAATTGTATTCATATCAGTTTAATAAAACGGAATATAAGTAATCTTCATATACTTTTACACAAAAAACATACGTGGATAATTTAAATATTACTTTCTATACGCCTATATAGATAAATAAAAAAAAAATAAAAATTAATGTAAATGTAAATAGAAACAAGTATAAAATAGAAGTAAAAACGAATTTAAAGGAAGATGTAAATACTGTATACTTTTATTATACGTTTTTTCTTATATTAATAAATAAATTAAATTAATGAGAATTTTAATTGACGTATATAAGAGGGTCGTTTGATAAGTATAGTAAAATTATTTATTATTTTATTTTTTGTTTTAATTATTTAATTAATTAAATTAAATTTTTCAATTTAGTTTTTCTTACTTTTTTACCATACTTATCAAACGACCCTCGTAAGTCTGTTTTAAATGATTGTATCCATTATATTATAATACTTATTTTTCTTTCCAATCTTTAACAATTTATTTGAAACTATTATTAATATTTTATAAAAAAAAATTAATTTAGGTTTTATTAATTAAATAATTATATACTAATCTATTCAGTAAAATATAGGGTCATCCAAATGTGACGCCTAGATTTGTGTTTTATTAAAAAGAAACTATTTCCCTATACACCACCCTATACACATGTTTCTTTTTAATAAAACACAAATCCATGCGTCACATTTGGATGACCCTATATAATCATTTAAATTTCAAAAATATCAGTATGTTATAATCTGTAACATAAATATTTGAAAACTAATAATGAAATTATTAATTATAAAACCAAATATTTATAAATATTCAACATTAATAATTGTATAAATTTAATTATAATGGATAGCAAACATTGCAAATATATGAAAAATGTGTAGGAATAATAAATATAATCTTCCTATGAATGAAGATAGATTATTAAATTAATATCTCACATTTTAAATAACTGTAGAAAGTAATTATCTATTTCTTTTAATTACAGCATTTTGACTGCCGCAATCATGTTCGAGTTATTCAACCAATGGGTGATGGTGATCGTCTTTATCTTTGTGGTACCAATGCTCATAATCCTAAAGATTGGGTTGTATATGTAAGTGTATATATATATATATATATATATATATATAATATGTAATTCTTATAAAACATTAAATTGTTGTATTCAATTTGTAGTCAAATTTAACACACCTTCCACGTCATGAATATGTACCAGGAGTTGGAATGGGAATAGCAAAATGTCCTTACGATCCAGCAGACAATTCAACAGCCGTATGGGTTGAACAGGGAAATCCAGGTGATCTACCAGGCTTGTATTCTGGTACCAATGCAGAATTTACAAAAGCAGACACTGTAATATTCCGCACTGATCTTCACAATCTTACAACAGGCAGACGTGAATATAGTTTTAAACGAACTTTGAAGTACGATTCGAAATGGTTAGATAGTAAGTTCAAAATTTATGCAATAAATATATTACTAAATTTAATTATTAACAACTAAGGAATTAAATTATATTTTTATTAATTTGATTTATACATACGTAAACATATACATACATACCGTTTTTATTGAATAGTAATATGCAGACATTTGTTTAAATTTGTGTTCAAGATTTTAATTCATATTAAACATTTATTTTTTATCTTTATTTTCCTCATTCCTCTTACTTTAATGGGTAATTTCTAAATTCAGTTCACAACTTCTTTTTACACAACAATGAATTTGAAATTCTTTATCATGAATAATATCGTTATTGGAATTCATCGCAACTATAAAACTGTCTGGGCTGTTAATTGGATTATATTTCTTATCTTCATTATTCTAATGATGTAAAATTATTAAATTAAAAGTATACTTTTATTTATTATCAGAAATGTATTTCTGATTTTTGTAATTGAATTCTGTGAAAATATATTCTTAGATACAGACATGTCATATTTTCATATATATATATATATATATATATATATATATATATATATATATATATATATAAAGTCTACTTAGATTTTTTGAATTTTTGTCTAAAATCGCCCATTAGAAGAAATAACAAAAACCAAAAGAAAAAATATCAGATAACAGACAGCAGTCTCAGATACGATGAAACGACTGAAATGAAAAAAAAAGAAATAGATCAACTCAAATACTAAAATTCGTTAATTTACAGGATGAAACCCGCTCCCAAAACTTTATACTTCGAATAATTCAATGCTTTTCTGTTCCATTTTGATGAATCTTCTTAATTTCTCTCCCTCTATCTAAATATTTACATGCATTCATATATATATATATATATATATATATATATATATATATATATATATATATATATCCTGCGAACTTTTTCACACCTTAAAAAATTTCTCAAAACAAAAAGACTGTCATTATTTTATATAGTAAAATATCCTCTTGATAATCAGCTAAATATTATTTATATCTTACTGTATACTATGTACATAGCATTCATATCAATAAAGCTTTTATTATTATTATTATATATATACAAACACACACACACACACACACACACACACATATATATATATATATATATATATATATATATATAAAATATGGATAATTTTTATTTTATATAAGAATATATTTCATCACAATGAATTTATTTTTTTTAGAACCAAATTTCGTGGGATCATTTGATATAGAACAATATGTATTCTTTTTTTTCCGAGAAACAGCTGTAGAATACATTAATTGTGGTAAAAGTGTTTATTCAAGAGTAGCACGTGTATGTAAGAAAGACACAGGTGGGAAAAATATTCTTAGTCAAAATTGGGCTACTTATCTAAAAGCGAGACTTAATTGTTCTATTCCTGGAGAATTTCCATTTTACTTCAATGAAATTCGTAAGTATTTTATTATATCATTTTAATAATAAATTTAATTATGTACTTTTCATAAAAAATAGTATTGTAATGGGTACATTAAAATCATATGTACTTATCATTAATATTATAAAATTAATAGTTCAGTATAAAATATATATTAATGATTCTTATATATATATATATATATATATATATATATATATATATATATATATACGAGGGCCGTTTGATAAGTCCGTGTAATTTCCGAAAGATGGCACCACTGGTGCATATCGAGGTTATTTTTAATTAGTAGCACCTCTTGGAAGAACACACATCAAGTTTCAGCCATATCGGTCTATTCCTTTGTGTTTGACAATCGTTGGAATCAAAGAAATCGAGTGATTGTCAAATAATGGACGAAAAAGAATTTCGCGTGTTGATTAAACACTACTTCATTAAAGGCAAAACGCCTCAGGAGACTAAACAGAAGCTTGATAAACATTATGGTGACTCTGCACCTTCGATTAGTGCGGTTTATAAGTGGTTTCAAAATTTTCGGAGTTACCATATGAGCACAAGAGACGCTGAACGTTCTGGACGCCCTGTTGAGGTCACCACTCCAGAAATCATTGATAAAATCCATTATATGGTGATGGATGACAGAAGAGTGAAAGTGCGTGAGATTACTAGTGCTGTAGGCATCTCGTGTGAACGGGTACATAATATTTTGCACCAACATTTGAACATGAAAAAGCTATCCGCAAGAACGGTTTGCAAGAACGGTTTGCAGCTGTTTCAGCGAAATCCGCAGGACTTTAAGCGTCGTTTCATCACTGTAGATGAAACATCGATACATCACTACACTCCTGAGACCAAAGAGCAGTCTAAACAATGGGTTATCAAGGGGGAATCTGCTCCGAAAAAGGCGAAGACAATTCCTTCGGCCGGGAAGGTTATGGCGACTGTCTTTTGGGATTCGCAAGGAATAATCTTTATCGACTATTTGGAAAAGGGTAAAACCATTACAGGTGCATATTATTCATTGTTATTGGATCGTTTGAAAACCGAGTTGCAAGAAAAACGTCCCCGATTAGCCCACAAAAAGTCCTCTTTCATCACGACAACGCACCAGCTCACACCTCAGCAGTTGTGGCCGCAAAACTAATGGAAATAGGGTTCCAAATCGTTTCACATCCCCCCTATTCTCCAGACTTGGCTCCATCGGACTATTATTTGTTCCCTAATATGAAGAAATGGCTCGCGGGAAAAAGATTTTATTCAAACGAGGAGGTGATTGCAGGAACGAATGACTATTTTACAGACTTGGACAAATCCTATTATTCGGAAGGGATCAACAAACTAGAGCAGCGTTGGATGAAGTGTATAAGCCTAAAAGGAGACTATGTTGAAAAATAAAAACGATTTATTCAAAAAAATGAAGCAGTTTTTATTTTTACACGGACTTATCAAACAGTCCTCGTTATATATATATATATGATTCTGTTTTAAATAAATGCCAAGTAAAATAATTTCATTGATTTGAAAAGATGAAAAATGTATTATTTAAAATAGAAATTACTTAATAATTCAGGGACAATTTCTCTTACTGTATTTTTATTCTTTTAAAATTTATATATATATATATATATATATATTATTTTTTATTAAAATATATTGATATGAATAACTCTTGTAATTAATAATGTATTTGTGTTAAAATCAATCAACCAAAACTAATAATAATTTTTGTATTTACAGAAAGTATTTATAAAGTTCCTGGTGACAACAATAAATTTTATGGTACATTTACAACATCCACAAATGGTCTTATGGGATCTGCTATTTGTTTATTCACAATTGATGACATTCAAGAAGTATTTAATGGAAAATTTAAAGAACAAGCTTCATCCAGTTCAGCTTGGCTTCCTGTTTTAAGCAACAAAGTTCCTGAACCTCGCCCAGGCACATGTGTAAATGATACTGAAACATTACCAGATACAGTACTGAATTTCATACGGTCGCATCCTCTTATGGATGCAGCTGTCCCGCATGAAAATGGAAGACCAGTATTTTTTAAAAGAGATGTTATATTTACAAAACTTGTCGTTGATAAACTTACAATTGATACAATAGGCTCTGAACTCGAATACACCGTTTATTATGCTGGAACAAGTAATACATTTAATTTTATATTTATTTTCTTAGATTAATTACTTTTAATTTTATTTATAGATGATGGAAGAATACATAAAGTTATACAATGGTATGACGATAATAGTGATTCTCATTCAGTCTTACTTGATGTATTTGATGTTACACTTAATGAACCTATTCAAATAATGGAAATTTCAAATGAACATAAATCTTTATATGTTGCTTCTGATCATAGAATCAAACAAGTAGATCTTGTAATGTGCAATCGTCGCTATGACAGCTGTTTAAGATGTGTGCATGATCCATATTGTGGTTGGGATAAAGATACAAATTCTTGCAAACCTTATGTACCAGGGTATGTATTTTTAATGTAAAACAGATGTAAAATTTAATTAATTAATGTTGTTTATATAGGTTATTGCAAGATGTATCAAATAGTACAGCTGATATTTGTGATAGCAGTGTAGTTAAGAAAAAAATGATTGTTACCTGGGGACAAAGTTTACATCTTGGCTGCTTTCTAAAATTACCATCTGTTTTGTCATCACAGACAGTAACATGGTATCATTATTCGAAAGAAAAAGGGAGATATAAAATTATATTTAGGTAAATTTATTACTTAAGAAATATTTAAAAGATATATATGTAAATGTAAATATGATATAAATATTAATCAATATTAATTTTTTGCTCAAATTTCACTGAATATAGTCAAGTAATGAAAAAGAATTCCCTAAATGATGTTCGCAAATTAAAATTTGCATATAAATATATGAAATTATTTTTTAGGCCTGATAAATATATTGAAACTTCAGAGCATGGATTAGTTATTATCTCAGTAACTGAAGCAGATGCAGGAAGGTATGATTGTTGGATGGGAGGATCACTATTATGCTCATTTAATGTCACAGTAGATGCACACAGATGTACAGCGCCTTCCAAAAGTAATGATTATCAAAAAATTTATTCTGATTGGTGCCATGAGTTTGAAAAATATAAATCTGCTATGAAGTCTTGGGAAAGGAAGCAAACTGTAAGTTACTGTTATTAAAACAATCTAAAATTCAAAAAGTACATAAGAATATTTTTTCCATTTCACTGTCTGAAAAAATATCAATTTTTATTATTTTCTAACAAAATATTTTCTGAAGAAATAACTCAATTAATTTAAAATTCGTTGTAACAAACTACCATATAAATATCATTAATCATAGATAATCTTACGATAAATTCACCCTAATGTTAAATATTACCTGGTTTAAATTTGCTTGCATTTTAAATCAAAAATCTACTAAATAATTTTAGTTGGTTAAATATTTAATTACATAAATAAAACAAATTACTTTTTAAGAAAACATTGTAAAAAAATGAAAATCTCTATTATCAAGATGATAAAACTGTTTATCATACAGTAGAAAATGCAGGTAATAGAAATATAGTTCAATCTTTTTTTATGTATTTATAAAAAAGTCTAGTAAAATCATATACAATATATTAAAATTGCATTTAAGTAATTACCAATCCACATAAAGATTTTTTTTCTAATTCAATTCCAAAATTATATATAATTCTATAAATGAGCAATAGTTTCATAAATTAAAAAATAAAATATATGTTTTTTTTTTAGTTATGCCTATTTTTAACTACTCTTACATGAAATTTTCTGTTGTAAACAAGTTTTTTATGTGTTAATAAATACTAAGCCAATTAAAAATATTATAAAATCAATTAACATTATTAAAGTTTATTATAAAAATGTGCACAACAAAATATTTACATGAAATGTTTATTATTATTATTAATACACATTATCAAGTTCTAGAGTCAAAAAAATAAATATTATTTTGAAAAATGTCATCAATGATGTAATATTCTATTTCTGATTTTTTTAGCAATGTTCAACACATCGAAATATGACTTCACAAAATAATCATCCAAATGAAATTTACCATCCACTGGTGTGATAATTTTAATAATATATAAATAATATTTTTAAAAAAACTTAAGCATTTCTTTATGAAAAAAAACAAATATAATTAAAAATAAATTTAAAACTTTCAATAAACATGAACTGGAAAAATAGCAGGTAATGTCAAATTAAATGAAAATAAATAATATTCAATCAAAAAATACATATTAAAAACATTATTTTAGAAATAGGTGAAAGTATTTGTTTTAATAATTATTTTTTTCTTTTCATATGTATATTTCATTGTTTGAATAATTTCTTAAATAATACAAACCCGTGAAATGTACATAATCAATTTATATTAATCAGTTTATATTTTCTTATTTTTATATTTATTTTTCAATTATTTAACATTTTTAAATTCAACCATAACTACACTTCATATAAAAAAGACATGAATTATAATAATATTGTAATAAATTTAATTTTTGATAACAAAATAATATAAACTAATATTAAATATAGATACTTAATCAGTGTATTCTAAATGAAATGTGAAATTGAACTTAATCATATATAAACTACAATTTGAACTATCCAAATAAGAATATAATAAAATAAGTGAAGTGTTTTGATATACACTACTAATGAATGAGTGTAAAAATCCATTTTAAGGTATTATTGTACATCTAAAACATTCTTCATATTGAAGTATTAAAAAAAGACAAAATTCTAAAAATATTGTGCAGTAGACAATGTATTTATAATATTTAAAGTAAATATTAATGTTTTCCTTAATAGACTTACATAAAATTACGTTCTTAACAATATCCATAAATAATATCGATATTTTTATATTCACTTCAACCTACAATTTTTATACATATGAAGTTATCATTTTCTTATAATTTACTTTAAGTATAATTATGAGTATATTTAGTAATGTTTAAAAAGTTATATTAAAATAAATATGTTCATAATATTAGAAGTAGATATAAACATAATAAAAAAATGCTTTTTTATTAAACGTAAATTGATACATAAAAAATTCAAATCGAATTGTGTAGAAAAGTATTGAAAGTAAAGTTATATGGTTGAAGTTTTTATAAATATTTTTTTCATAAATTTTTTCTGACATTCAGAAAATATGAATATACTTCCAACTATAAAAAATGTATTGCAAGTATTTTAATTTTAGATCTGTGATATTTGTGTTGTAAATAGTGTAAATAAATGAAAAGTAAATAAAATGCTGTTCATAGATACAAAACATTTATTGTTATTCCATTTAATTATCTGGATATTATTTATTATATTTACATAAATAAACGCTATATATATATATATATATATATATATATATATATATATATACCAATGATAATTATTAATATTTTTTAAAAAGTATTACCACTAATTTAAAATGTTTGTAGGTATTAAAAAACATCAAGGTACATAATATTGACACTTAAGCGTATCGCGCTTAGCGTAAACAAAAGCATGTAGCTACTTGTACGGCTTACATGTTTTTGTTTTTATTTTAGTGTAGCAAAGGACAGCTTGGAAAACGGTAGTGTTTTTGATAAGATAAATTGATAACAATGTCGACGAACAAGTTTAGTAGTGCAATATAGAACTATTTTACTGTAGTTAATGACGAATGTGCCAAGTGTAAAGTTTGCAAGCAAAATTATTCTCGGAAAGGGATTTTTTAAGGTACAACTTGCTTAAAAAATCACATTGAAAGAAAATACCAACAGGAATATGAATTATTTCGCAAAGAAGATTGTGAAAATAAGACTCTGATCGAAAATATTCAGCCGAAAACCAGTTTACAAATACGAAAAAGGGTGTACAAACAAACAAACAAATTTTAATAATTATGTAGAAAAATATAAGACAATACAAATCTGAAGTCCATAAAAATTGACTACTTAATTGCAGAAATGCTAACTTTATGTGATTTACCTTTCTAATATCTTGAAGAATTAGGTGTTCGTCAGTTTATGGATCACGTTGTTCCAAATTATGTTTTGAAAGGTATACACATAGACATACACATGCATACTTAGATACACACACTTAAATAAAGTGAATATATATATATATATATATATATATATATATATATATATATATATATATATATACATATATATACACACACACACACACACACACACACACACACACATATATATTTATATATATATAACACATACATACTAGAGATTATACCTAATCACTCTCTATCCATCATCTACTACTAAATAGTAGTAGTATTTAAAACGTCGTTTCAAATGATGGCCCGGTGATATAGTAGTACATAAGTACAAGTTTTTCGAATTAAGAATTATTAGAGGCTGTGGCATAGTGGAGAAGTGCTCAGTCCTCGAATGTCGACCGACTTTGGTTCAAACCCTGAGTATTTATTATGGTCTTTCTAGCTTATTGTCCATCGCACGTGCGAGGACATGGCCATTACTTTATATGTAGGATATGTCCAAAATACCACAGTAAATACGAGTTTTGAAGCAACTGTTGTATGAAGTCTTGTAGCATCATGGGTGAGTGCTCACTTTATATGCCGCCGTAGTCCGTTCGAATCTCGTCGCCTGGTGCTGTGAGAGAGTTTTATTAATGATGTCGTGGACTTTAGAAGTCGTCAGTGCTTCAGAAATTGAATAAATTCAATTTCAAACTTGCCCTGTTTCGGAGGACGGGAGGCAGGCGAACTTTATGCCGCCGCCTAGGACCGTGAATTATAATTCATGGTGTTTTTTTGTACTTAGTGCAATTTTCAATCCGTGCGCATGCGCACCAGACGACGTCGAATTTTCCATGTCATGTAACTCCGGTTGGATTCCACATCCCCCACCCTTCATTTTATCATAAGGGTGATGTAAAACGAACTCAAGCATTGCTTTCGTAAAATCAAATCTTATTTTAAAGAATAGATATCCGATAGTGCCTTCTCAAAAGTCTCGAGAAGATGTCAAAGAGAATAACGATCAGCACAAAAAGGAATCCGACACTAATTTATCAGCAGATAAGATATAGGAAAAAAGTCCGTATCAGAGACAAGATAGAATCAGAAGATAAGTAAAATAAACATAGCGAGTAAATGAAAATAAAACGATAATGTAGCTTGTGTTGTAAAAGAACTTTATTTATTTACAAGTATCAAAAATAAATGAATGATGTTAAATCTGAAAAAAACTTATTAGTCTTACATAATTTATTTAATCATTCATAAAAGATTAGAATAGTGTGTATATGTGAGTAAAAAAATTATTAAAATCATACAAACACATGAAAATGTTATAAGATATAATAATATCGATCAGAAACTATATTTCAACGATTGAATTTGCATAAAATATCGGATAATATAAATTTGTTTAACATATATATCTGTATAATAATAATGATTATACAAAAAGTCTTTATAATAAATATTAATTTTAGAATTATGTGTATGACAATATCAAATTTATTATTGTACTTAATTAAATTAAATTACAGTACAACTATTTAAAAACACTTAATTACATTGTTAAATTATTTATATATTTTATGAAATGATAGATAGACTAAGATTAAGAATAATGATATAAATATTAATTTTAGAATTGTGTTATGACAATATCAAATTTATTATTCTACTTAATTAAATTACAGTATAACTATTTAAAAATGCTTAAAAAAATATTTATTTGAAAAATTATTTAAAAATAACTATTTATAACTATTAAAAAATATTTAATCAATTAGATTGTTAAATTATTTACATATTTTATAACATGATAGATAGACTAAGATCAAGATTAAAAAGTAATGATTACGATCGGAAACTGTAATTGTACAACAATTGAATCTACATTAAATATCGAATAATTGCTTACAATAATATACATCTGTTTAAAATATATATCTGTATAATAATATATCTGCATATCCATAAATTAATATACAAGTAGTCTTATATTCAATATTAATATTGTGTTATGACAATATCAAATTTATTATTGTACTTCATTAAATTACTATTTAAAAATATTTAATCAATTAGGTTGTTAAAA
This sequence comes from Neoneuromus ignobilis, assembly GCA_029203775.1. Lineage (NCBI taxonomy): Eukaryota > Metazoa > Arthropoda > Insecta > Megaloptera > Corydalidae > Neoneuromus > Neoneuromus ignobilis. Next base: position 20,169,087 of record CP092089.1, on the reverse strand, counting down.
TATTTACATATTTTATGAAATGATAGATTAAGATTATATGACTTTTAGATTTCACAGATAGACTATAAAAAGAAATTATAATATTCGTTGATAAAATTTCAGAAAAACACAGCACCACATTCTCATAATTGCACCACGTTTGTACACAGACACTTGCGTTCCATTCATACATGATACTAAAATAAGTCCAATGTTACCTCGTCCTACCTACGTTCAATATAAATTAAGAAGCGACCGACCTCTACCTGCCTGATAGATAGATATGAGATATAAACTATCCTGCCTATTAAATGAACTAATATATATATATATATATATATATATATATATATATATATATATATATATATATATATATATATATATATACATATATATATACATATATATACATATATATACATATATACATAAACTGATCTGCCTACTAGACGAACTTATATACCTGTAATAGTCATACCTACTCGAAAAGTTAAAACTACTATAATATTCTACCTGATTTCAATAAAAAGTAGAGATAAGTCAGACTCAAGTTAGTATATAATATAAAAACAAGATGAAAACACTCACTTATACAAGGGCTATTTCTGAAATTTTGTATGATAAAATGCAAAGATGCAGTTGTGTAAATGGAAAAAAAGAGAAATTTTTAATAGCAAACAAAAAACATGCATGATAAAGATGAAAAGCTAAAGCAATGTGAATTTAAAAAGTAAATACAAGACTGCATGATTATTGAAAAAATATGTTACAATGTAAAAAAATCTGGTCGATAAATATTGTAAACTTAAATTAACTTAAATTTTAAAGTATAACATTGATAACGGTGACTGTTTTGTTTCATTGAAATTTATCAAAGATAAACGATTATCAAAAAGAACTTAATTTAGTAATAAACTTACAAGTTAATTAGAAATAGAGAATTTCAAAAATAGAATATTTAGAAAAAACACAGCTATTTTTAATAATATACTAAATAATTATACACTAACTTTAATAATATACTAAATAATTATATACTAAGTATTCCATTATATAGCATTTACTACAAAATTTACCACTAGTTAAAAATAGAAAATAAAAAAAAATTAAAAATTAAATTTTTTAAAACAAGAATTTCAAAAATAGAGAACATTTAGAAAAAAAACAGCTATTCTTAATTGTATACAAAATAATTACTTAAGTATTCCATTATATAGTATTTACTACAAAATTTACTATCAGTTAAAAAAAGAAAATAATAAAAAAAAATAAAGATGAAATTTTAAAAAACATTGTAACCAAATCATTCCTTGTCAAAAATTAACAATAATTAATCTCTAAATGCAATTCACACACATTCTCATCTTAAATTGGTTTTGAAGTCATCAAAATGAAATTAATTATTGTATTATTAATTTACAACAAAATAATAATTAAAGTGTTAATTCATTGACTACTGTTGAAGTGAATATCTCATATAGGATACACAGATTTTAAAAAAGTAGCTTTATATACTTGTATTGAATATCAAAATAAAAATACTGTAATTTTACTAAACTGATAGTAGAATTAAACTTGTATATAGAATATTAAAAAATTATAATATATATTATATAATAAAAATATAATTATTTTATATTTTTTATGATTATTAACTATAAAAAATTATTAACCATCAAAAATGTAATGAAAAGTCTGTGACTTGTATATTACATTTGCTTTAATTATGAATGAATTTAAGAAAACAAATGTATTTCTATACTGTGATAAACTGATATTCTTTTCTCCTAATTGAAACATTATTAATCAAACATTATTAATCATCGTTATCAAAGTTAACTTAAACTTACAACTAAATCTAAAATTTCTTGTCAATCTTCAGCTGCACTGCATGGAGAAGATCATTCAGGACATGATGTCGATCAAGAAAGTCAATATTGGATATGTTGCTCTGGATACACTTCCTCCAAATATGCAGACTCCTGCACTTTTCAGAATGAACCGCTTCCGGAGAGACCTGAAATGATTCGAATTAGTTAAGACACTCAGTATCTTACAATTAATTATTTAAAATATTTAACTAGAAAATAAAAATTCAATTTGATGAATGTTATTTCAAAAAATTTATAGATTATTGATTACTTAACTAAATGATGATATAGCTGATTTAATCTGTAGATATCTTTCTTCATTTTCCCTTTTGAATCGTTCCAATTTCGATCCTAGTTTTATTTTTCTTGCTTTTCATCTAGAAAATCATTAGTCTTCAATGTGTAAATTGATTTTTTTAAATAATTAATGTTATTACATATTTTTTTAATTTTTTACAGATAACTTACCTTTGACAACAAGCAGTCGATCACAGTGTGATCATATCTGGATCATTCTTCAACATGAATAAAAACAACAATGTTTCTATATGTTGCTAGATATATGAAATATAGATGTGCTGCATACGAACACCAGTAGCGCTTTCGCTAACATATACCTAAAAACAAAGTTGTTACATTTTTCAAATATTCTCTATTAATAATTAAAATATTTTAAGTTAGAAACTAAAGTAAATATAATTTTTATCAAGTACCTTTTGTTAATTCTCTTTCGTCATCAGTGCCGTTCTGTACACCAAACAAACAGAGTTTAAACGATCGATAGTTTGAAATGTTCAATTTTATAATAAATATTAAATTTACAAATCCAAAAACGGCGATTCTAAACGTTAAATGGCAAAGTATTTTTTTAATTTACAAGTACCTTTCGATAATCTAGTCCTCGGAAATTGCAACAAATCCTTGAAAATTTTGAACTGTTCTTTACACACCTCGTTCCATTCCATAGTACTCTCATAAAAGAAAAAATACGATAAAATTATACAATAATAAATGTGCTCTGTACGAAGTATACTCGAGACGAACATTTTAAACTGTTCTTCGTATTCCTCGTTATATTCTGTAGCTTTTTTATAAGAACCGAAAAGTTCATATGCTGCTTCTGCGATGACACGTAGCTGCTGCTTCCAGACACGTCTTCGCCAGGATGGTGAACGAAAGTGATTTACGCCAATCGTCGTACGGTTTAAATCCGAACGCCTTTCTATAATTCGAACCGATCACACATCTGTCGACATCAGTGACTACGACGACGTTCTCGACGACGAAAACGGCGATTCCGAACGAAAGTGTAAACAATTAACATCTAATGGCTATGCATGAACACGTAGAATAATGATGTGTCCGTCACGGAGACAAAAATAAATAAATAAACGTGTTCCGTACGAAACATACTAGAGCCGAACTTTCTCGTTCTGTTTCGTAATAATACATTCGGTAAAGTAGACCCGAAAGGTCAGAACGGAGGACGAAGGTCCAGAATAAACAGACCTAACAAGCCTTCACGCTTTCGTCGTCATCACCGCTTCGACGGATCCCGAAACGCTGTCGGACGACGCCTCTACGTAGGTTACAATGAGATAATCAAATACGATACAACAGAGTAACACCTGTGTGAGTCTGCAGGCCCTGGGATACCATCAACGACACAGTATAAATACTTGCAGCAAACCTGCCACTTCCGCACCCCATTATTCGCAAAAATCCACACAGTACGACCATGGCTATCAGAACAAAATTAACACGGTTACAAAACTAAAGTTTCGTCAGAAAGAAGACGAAACCGAAAGCGCTCTCTTAGACCTGTGGCGGTTACGCATACACCGACTCCGCCCGCAACGGCGACGGCGAAATAATCACCCGCACACAACAGCGGCGGCTGAAACAATCAGCCACACACACTGACTCCGCCCACAACGGCGACGGCGAAGTCAGTCAGCAAAATATGCTGACTCAGCAAAATTTGTGTATAAAAGAAACGCAAATCTAAAAGCCAAATCAGCCAGTGTTCGCACTGAGCTCAACCAAGCCAGTGCTCTCACGTCACGGATGAGAGCACTGAGCTCAAACCAAATCAGTCAGTACTTCACTTGACTCATTCAACTACACAACCAGTATCCCTGGTCAGTTGAATTACAACACTTGAGACAAAAGTCTTGCCAACCAACGATCCAATCATCTTGTACAGCTCGTGATTAAGAAATAAATATTTTTTGTTATACAACTTGATATTTTATTTCACAAACGGAGACCCAAGTCTCCACATTGGTGACCCCGACGATCACAAACGGGCAACCAAGTCTCCACATTGGTGACCCCGACGATCACAAACGGGCAACCAAGTCACCACATTGGTGACCCCGACGATCACAACCAAGTCACCACATTGGTGACTCCGACGATCACCAAACGGAGACCCAAGTCTCCACAGACCTATCTTAAATGTCAAAATACGAAACAAACTAGTCTCGCTAATTCGACAGGGGATAAAGCAAAAGCCAGACTCCTGGGTCCGACGGGGTTCCTAGACCGATGGCGTTACTATGCAGAGAACGGTTAGCAGTAGGGAATGTAAGCTGTCGAAAGTAAGTACAAGGACGAGGACAATATCCTGTACTCTTAACGCATCCTCCGCTGACGTGTATTAAACCATTCGTATCGCACCACGGAATGAATTCGTAATGTTCCCTAAACAAAATGCCAATTACACCTAAAGAATGCTCATTGCCTGTTTTTGCACGTATCAGAGCTCATACATTTCACACTCGTATGATCATAGAATCATTCTGTATCGAATTGATCGAAACGTGCGTCAATTTAAACAAAGTAACATCCTTAGAGATGAAATCTGAAATTTTAAAATGTGAAATTAGAAAAATTCAAAATACACAATTTAATAAAAATTATACCTAAAACAAGTTTTTGAAAAAATAAAAATAGCTCAAAATATCAAATATGAAAATTCAAAACCATGCAATTTAATCGAAATTATATTTGAAATAAGTATTCAAAAAAAAAAAAAATGAAAATAGACTAAAATGGAAAAATTCAAAATACATAATATTTAAAATGAAATTGAATGGTAATAAGCAAACTGAAATATAATATGTGTGTGCGTGCGTGTGTATGTAATACATATATATATATTATATATATATATATATATATATATATATATATATATATATATATATATATATATATATATATTGTATGAAAACTTGGTTTTTCTTGAAAATCAAAAAATAATTCAATATTCTTGTAAATTAATTTTAAAATAATTGTAATAAATAAAAAAGATAATTAAACATACAAGATTGTCGATGTTTAAATCGATATAACTATCCTCAATATCTTGTTAATATTCTTTATCCATGTGCTCTGCATGAAACATTAGCGTTTTTCATGGATATCTAAAAATAATCCCATATTATTGTAAATTCATTTTAAAATAATTGTAAAAAATGAAAAAAAAATAATTAAACTTACATGATTATCGATATTTAATTCGATATTACTATCCTCAACTTGTTAATACTCTCCATTGCCGGACATAAACTTGGGTTCATAAGAACGAAAACACATCTTATCTCAAGGAAGTTTGAAATAAGAAAGAACGCGACGAATGAATACTACAACAGCGCTGTTACGTCGCGAACGGGAAAACGTGGAACTAAAGTCATCGATGCGCAATAAATTACAGGCCCACAGTGAAATTGATTTTGACGGTATTTTCTTTCGGTAGGAAGAAAATATAAAAAATTACACACATACGCATATACACACATCATACACATTAGAACACACACATATTATATATATATATATATATATATATATATATATATATATATATATATATATATATATATATATCAAAAAAAGAACGAAATGGATCAGAAATAAAACAAACGTTACGAATATTATAGCAACAGTGAGAAATGAGGCCATGTCAATGGAAATAAGCCAGTCATATAACAGGAAGAAAAAGAAAATTTGTTGATTGAGAAACTACATATTTAAAAAAGGCCCAAATAAAGATCCATGGATAGATGGAACAGAGACTTAAGAAACGACTTCAATAGATATGTATAAAAATACAAAAAAAAACTCAATACGTCTGTTATAGATCAAAATTTAAATACGAGCACAAATAAAGATTATGTATTGTACATTATATAATTTTATATATGATTCTTACGTACATATATTTCTTTGATTATAACAGAACTATACCTTCATAGAAGAAAATTGTACCGATTGTAAATAAATACTGTGTTCTTATGCATTAATAAAATCTTTATTTTCTTAAAGATATAGTTAGATAGACTGAAAGGAGGCTCGTATAAGAGACTATTGGACAAAATTTTGCAGGACTAGAATATATATATATATATCATTCAAAAACAGTATTCATTTGATAAATCGTTAAATATTTATAGTCTATTATACTGACTCCAGTATTTATTAATTATGTATAGTGTATGTCGGTTTAATAGAGTTTTGTTTTTGATCTCTGCCATTGCGCGAATATCGATGGGAGATTTTACCGCACCCTCCATATAGTCCATATTTAGCAACATCAGATTTTTTTTATTCTCAAATTTAAAAAAAGTCATTAAAAGCGTTCGCTGGGAGTTGATGATGAAGTGAAACGTTTTGTAAGGCAGTGGCTAAAATTAAGAAGCACTGATTACTACCGGAAAGGCTTAGAAGGATGGTGACATCGTATGGAAAAGTGATTTAACTCAAATGGAATATTTATTGAGAAATAAAGCGCTTAATTAAGTTTGCTATGTTATTATTTATATATTCCGAGAACTTTTTGAACGCCCCTCGTATGTCTATATTCTTCTCTACAGAGTTAATTCAGTGTCTTAAAGTGAAGAAAAGGTGTACACGAAATTGTAAGAAGAGGTACAGTGATATTTTTTGAATATTGATAAGTTTAACTAGCCAGAGAAAGCTTAGAAAATATTTAAGATCAAAGTAAAGGATACTTACCAACACGCAAGTAGGATCAGTGCGGTGAGTCAAGATTCCAAACCTCTCAAAATTATGAATAGTTGCAAAATATCACTGCCTACATTATCCAGAGGACTAACTGTTCCTGGATGTAGCAGTAAAAGTTTAATGCTTTTTTAAATAAAAAAAGAATCGATTGAAATGAAAGAGAAATAGAAGTAATTAAAAACTATGTGTTCAGGTTAATCGGAAATTAATGTCGGATTTTTTAAATAAAACAAATGAGTTATATTTTAAATTTCTTTTATTGTTTTAATCATCAATGTAGTGACCCTGATTTTCAATAACTATGCGCCATCTTTCTGGTAATTTATTAGTTCGTGGTTTGTAAAAAAATTGGGCTTTTATGATGAGAAATATTAATCCAATTGCTCCATTACTTGATTTTTGTTGACGAATTTTCTTCCGTTTAAGAAGTTTTGAATCGAACTAAATAAGTGATAGTCCGAAGGTGCTAAGTCTTGCGAATTTGGTGGGTGAGCTAAAATTTCCTATTGAAATTCAATTAATTTTTGCTGCATTTTTAAACTGGCATGTGGTCGCGCGTTATCGGGCTGGAACACGACTCCTTTTCTATTCACCAGTACGGGATGTTTTTGATGAATAACTCGGTTTAAATGATCTAACTGTTCACAGTATACCTGATCCATAATCCACACTCCTTCTGAAAGAAGCTCGTAGTGTACAGGTCCTTCCTTGTCCCGTCAAATACACAGCTTACGCTTCTTTCGATACACTGGCGGTTTCGTTGTTGTAGGCACTCGTTGACCAGGTTTTCAATAAACTGTTTTTCGTTTCACATTAGACTATAAAATAGCATCTAGACCAGTTTATCGTAGAAAGACAGGTCTTTCTTTATTTAGTTCACTGAAAGATGACAAAAGGTCATCGAATAAAATGGCAAATATATTATTGATTAAACTTTGAACTTTATATAAATAAATAACATTTGAAAAACATAGTTGAAATGCGTCATGACTTATTTGACAACCAATATATTATAAAGTCATCATCATCGTGATTCTCAATATTATAACTCTTGTAGGCCCTTAGCCTCTCTGATAATGCTAACTCAGTGGGGGTTTCCTTGTTAGAGTTTCGTGACGGTTATGTTTTTACGAGATGAAGTTGACAGCCTTATGTCCAGCCCAAATTTGAGAAACTTTTCGATCAATAATTGAACGTAATTTCCCTCATGACAAATAGTGATCTATGGTACAAGTAACTACTACATCAGTTAACAGATACATTTAAAAGTGCATGCATATTTAATCGCCATGCTATCGTCAGAACATTGCATTATAAAATGTAATCAATATAAAAGTTGAGATTGTATAATACAGCGCTCTTAATGATGATCTAGCATGGCTATCAGTTTGGTATGCAATGATCAGATAGGCGAGACTCACTGTATGACAAACGTCGGCCATAGAGGGTCAAATTCATGGATCGAACCTAAAACTGTGAAAAATGACCTAAGATTCTTGTAACCTGATGATTAGGAGAATGCCAATCGGAGAGCCTTATTTGGATTTTGTATTATCGTGGGACCACGGCTAAAAGTTAGCCGTGAGTATGAGACGTGATTAAAACCTATGTCCAAGTTTAAAAGTGCCGTTTTCAGACATGTACTTATCATGCTCCCTTATCATTTTTCAATATATACAATCAGACGATACGAGTGTATTTTATACCTAAGTTTCAATTTTTCATAATCAGTTTAACTTCGAATGCAATCATAAAAAAATTGTTACTAGAAATGTGTAGTGCCGTTGCAGATATTTTAAGGAGTTACATATTTAGTTAAAAAGGGCCAAAAAAAGTTAGGACAAAAGGAGTTGGTGGGTTACAAATTGAATTTCTGGAGAGGCGCAATGTGTCTGTCAAGAACTCTTTCAAATGAACTAACAGAAAACACAGAAAATTAAAGAAGTTAAAATAAATCTTCTCTTAAAAACTTTGATTATTTTCTACAAAAGTATTTACTTACACTATAAAAATAGACATTTAGTATCGACTTATTGTGCCACCAAAAGTGAAATTAAAAGTGTTTCTATGGTATTCAGTCATTGGAGATAACTTTAAAAGATTGGAATTTTTGTTTTGAATATCCAAAACACCGATCAAGAAATTTATGTCAAAAATACAATTATGTCCAACAAATTGGTTTTCGACGAGTTTCTTAAGGTATGTATACTGTTATACAGAGTGTGTTTCTTCCTTTATTATTTTTTAATTATCAAAAATTTATACAAAATTTACAGAAAAAATATATTTATAATATAATATTAAATATTATATATCTTGCCGGTCCTCTTTATTTTATGTCTCATTTAAGTATTTTGTCCTGCAACACTCTTAGTGGGCAGAATTGTACGGAGATACAGGGTTCGACACAAAAGAGGCAGTTGATGTAGTAGAAGTGTAGGGTGAAATGCCAATCATATACTTAAATATGATATTACTAATTTCATGCTGCATTATCATGGCTCTTTGGTCTCCTGCTTTGCGTAGAACACTAGCTATGTAATCCCCAAAATGATCGTACATATCTCGTTTCTTTAAACACGCAGATTCTGCTAATTTTGAGACTTCGTTTAGTTTCTCCATAGCTGTTGAAATAGATGATTTCTTCGGTGATAATTTTGGAAAAGTGGTTTTCTGTGGAGGGATGCATCTTTTCTTTCTTATGCTCATTCCATCAACTTTTTTTACCGGGATTTTGGCGTTGTTTTGTTTAAGGTTATTCTGGCGTTGATGCTGAAAAGTGCCGACAGAAATTGCTTTTTTGCTAGTTGCATGATTGTTACTATGAGGAAGTGCATCTTCAGCTTCTTCTTGAATAATATGATTGCTTTCTTGTTGTTCTCCTAATATAGTTCTGTGTGAAGAATTGTTTTCATCTTCATCAGTGTCAATAAAAGCTTCAGTTTTGGTAAAAATCATATCTTTGTCTTCATCCTGATCTCTTTCCTCTCCGTGATGTTTTAAATTCACTTCTCTTTTTTTCTGCATTTTTTGTTGCAAACCCTGAAAAAATAAAAACAATTTTTCTCAATGTCTACGGACGAAACACGCAAAAATTAATATATGTGGTTTATTTCAGATCTCAAAAAACAGGAAGCAATGGTCAACGTTGGAGGAATGTGGCAATACTTTGTCCGCTCAAAAGTGTACTACAATTAAAAACATTTTTACAGTTCGTACTGATGGATGTGGCTGATTATGACTGCTGTTTTACGTATGTTGATTTAGGAGAAAATGGCCAATGTGCTGATGATGATGTTTGAAATCGATGTTTATTTTCTTGTCCCATTAAAAACAGCTGAATTGAATTACCTTCAAACACTGTAATAATAAGAAATGATGCATTTCCACTAAAGTTATATTTCATGAAACCATACAAGAAACATAATCTATCGGATGAAGAGCAGATTTACAACTACCGATTTAATCGAGCACGGCGAGTATCAAAAAGTGCTTTCGACATTTTAGTTAGTCGTTTCCAAGTTCCCAAGAACCCTATTGTTCTTAAGAATTAAGAGTGGACTTTAAAAACAGCGGACGATGTTTTATTTTGTTGCATATAGCGCAATTGGCTGATGAGAAATAACCCTACATATTTTGTTCTTAACAATGATGATCGCGAGGATGCCGATGATCATTAATTTGAGGGATCGTGGAGAGCAAACGTATAAAGCAGTATACATGATCTTCAAAAGAATAAGAAGTTAACATATAAGCATACATCTACAGAGAGTTCGGAAAAAATATTGTGAGTATTTCAACGGTGAGGAAGCTGTGAGTTGGCGAAGGTGATCTACTCGTATTAGACTAAGTAATATAAAAAAAACTTTAATCACAATAGTAATTTATTCAACAACGGTCTGGTGGAAGAAAACTTAATTTTGATACAAACATCGATTTTAAATACTCCAAATACATTCTATACATTTGTTAATAAATTTATCTATTTGTTTATTCTAGCGTACTATAAGTACAAAAAGAATATTTTTATTTCAATAAGTTTAATTGCATGAAATGAAATTAAACAGCTCCTAAAGCAAAAGTATGTTTAAAAAATATACTTACAAGATTAGTTTGTGTAGGTCGAGAGTACAGATAAGGCCGAAGGAACGAGTCCATCACACTGAACCAATATACTTTTGGAACGTAGACATTTTTCCCTCTCGCACCAGACACCTCGCTGTCTTTTATCTTTTTCAATTCTTGCGAATATGAATTTCTTAAATTTTTGAATTTTGCAGCAACTTCTTTTGACCCGAAACCATTGACGGACAATGCTACAGCAATGCGTTTCGTTGCTGCAGCACGTAATTCACGGCTCCTATAATCTTCTGTATTGATATCGTACAGACAAGGCTCGCCTTGATATAAATGCAATAATTGCAAAGTGTTATTTTCTGATAGTTTTAAAGAAACACTGATTTTTTTCTTTGCCATATTAAAACCTTTCCACACAAACTATCAGAGCTGACTGACGCCTTCACATATGTAGTATTTACACTGTTATGGAACCACGGCTAAAAACAGGCGTGAATATGAGACGTGACCACATCTTAAATACATACAATAGACATGAGCGCGAAAGAGTGAGCGAATGCCACAGCTCACTCTACAGTGTATATATATAAATTAAACCATGTTTGATTATTTCGCAACTAACCGTATATCTGTATATATGCTAGCGTAAAGTCCCAGTCAGCATAAGAAGTGAGGGAATACCACAGCTCAAACTATAGCCCTATGTACAAATTAAACCGTGTGTGATTATTTTACAACAGTCTCCAGTCAGTATTGATAATTTGTGCGGAAAGATTTTAGCACATACCGCTGTAAAAATGAACCGTGGCGTTCACTCATTACTTTGCGTTCGTGTTTGTTGTGTGTAATATATTATACGTTGTTTATATCGTCGTGAAACTACGGCTAAAAACAAGATGAAGGTGAGACGTGACCACATCTAATGTACTGCACATAGCAGATATGAGCGCGAAGTAGTGAGCGAACGCCACGGTTCATTTATACAGCGGGTATATAATAAAACATTTCCCCACAAACTATCAATGCTGACTAGACTACGTGAGCATATATGGATCGTTGCAAAATAATTAAACATGGTTTGAGTTATACATATGGCTGTTGAATGAGTTGTGGCATTCGTTCACTCCTTATCGCTGCTGACTAAAGACTTTAGGTCAGAATATACGATTAGTTACGAAATAATCAAACATGGTTTAATTTATATGTACGCTGTAGAGTGAGCTGTGACATTCGCGATAATGTAAACACCGCATTAGATGTGGTCACGTCTGACGTTCACACTTGTTTTCAGCCGTGCTTTCACGATACTGTAAACACTATATATGTTTAATTATTTTGCGTCAGTGAACCGTATATGCTGACATGAAGTCTTTAATCAGCACTGATAAGATAAGGAGTGAGCGAATACCAGAACTTATTTCTACAACCATATGCATTAAAACTTTTCGCGCAAACTAGAACGGAAAGCTAACTAGAGCCGTCATGTTCGCAAATACGTTTACATTACTGTGGCACTATGGATGAAAATAGATGCGAACGTGAGACGTAATTACACATAATGTACACACAACAGATAGGCATAAGTACGAAGAAGTGAACGAATGTCATGGCTTATTTCTATAACCGTATGTGTAAAGTCGTGGTTAAGCTTGGAAGTACAATATTCAGATGTCTATCAGAGCTAACCAACAGGCATGAGTGTGAAAAATAAGCGAACGCCACGGCTAATTTTCACAACCGTATAAATGCCACCGGTAAATGTACACCCGTATATGTGTAAATCGAACTATATGTATTTCGCAACTGGCCATATTTGTAGGCGTGAAAGCTCTAATCAACTCTGATAAACATCTAAATATAGCATTTCCAAATTTGTTCACGGCTTTAGACATACGGCAGTGCAAATAAGTCGTGGCATTCGCTCATTACTTGGCACTCATGCCTATTGTGTGTACATTACATATGGTTACGTCTCATATGTATATCTATTTTCAACCGTGATGCCACGGTTAAGTAAACATCGGAGACTTGCAGTTGTTTCAATTGTGTGGCATGTTATCCAAAAGCACATAATCTTTTAAGCAAAGAAACTATAAGTAATTATTGTATACTTTAGAGATATTAGGTATGAGTGATTTAATCGAGTAAAAAAAAAAACGAAAAAAATTATAATTTTATATGATAATTTATATAGGCAGTTCATATGAAACTGAAGGGTTTAGACATACACTTATTTCCTCACTATCATTTACTATTCTTCAGTAATATTTGGGGCACCTAACATACATATATATATATATATATATATATATATATATATATATATATATATATATATATATATATATTTATTTATTTTGTAAATTGAAAGAATACTAAATAAATAAAATTATTTATGATATAGTTGTGTACAATTAAATTACAAAATGTAAAGAATATACTCAAAAAAGAAAAAAATTATCAAATTTAGAACATTTTGTTAGATAACTAGTAAAGAAAAAATAATATAGTTGGTACTTTATAAAACACAATTGTAAATTGAACTAACTTCATTTTAAATGAATATATATAGTTAATAGAATCGTGTTCGGTTTAATATTATAACCAAATTATGTTTTCTATATATTTTTGTATGAACTGATATATGTTTCTCATTAAAGTCAGTCTATTTCATGGTATATTTTTTATATATTCAGTTCAATTTTATTCCTCAGTTTTTTCTTGTTAACAATAAAGAAAACAAATGCTTTTAGTTTTCAATAAAAAATGTTTATTTTCCTCATTGTTCTTCTGATGTGTGAAAACAAATATGTTCGATGTTTTTAAAATACCTTTAGTATTTTGAATGTTTTTCATTTAAATTATAAGACAATTCTATGAGGTTAAAGTTGTAGTTTTGTAATGTTTGTATTCATTTAGTGTTGAGTATTATATAAGAAAAGACAGAAATAAGTATGTGTAAAAATTTAAGTATTTACATTATTAAATAATGAGGCATCGAGAGTCATCAACTCTTCTCAGTATTAAAGAACCAAAACATGAATATGATGATATTGTAATAAAAGATGAAGATTTAGATGATTTAAATTTAGAATTAACATTAGATGTTTCTCTTGAATCTGATGATGAAGTAAAAAATGAAAATGACTGTGAAGATATGCTGGGTAAGTCATAAAATTATTGATGTACTTTATATAAAAATAGGTATTTTATATTTATTTTTTTAATTATATCTAGATGATGAATCGTTACAAATTGAATCACCTATATCAAGTTTGCAACCATTGCCTAGCCCTAAATATATTCGAAAATCAAGAAGAAAAGCTCTTCAACCACAAAAAACATTCAAAGGGGAATTACTTAACATGCAAATTAATGCTAATGATGTGTTAAAATTAGAAGTAAAGGATGATAATGACGACGACGATGATGACGATGATAGTAGTCTTTATGATATGCAAATTATAAAAAATACTGATGCGTTTTCTTCTAATTCTACTGCAGAAAATGCAGATAGTTATAAACAAATTCCTAATCAAATTGAAGAAGAAAGTGGAGATATATGTAATGATAAACCAAAAGAAGAATATGAAGAAGATGAAGATAGTGCTGATGAACCTCCTGATATGGAAACTGATGATGTATTTAAAGGAATACAAGAAGAGGCAGGTGAGAATTTTTGAGAATTTTAAATACTTCCTTGACATTGTTGTATTCTATAATTGCTTATTATCATTATTTGAAATGAAATCAAATTACTTGTAAATAAGTGTTCACAACAATTATAATAAATTTATTGTTAAGCAGAACTAAAATAGATGATTATAATTTGTTCAGCAAATTAAAGAGATCAGTTTAGATTCATTATTATGATAACATTTTGTTTTATTTATAATGTATTGTCTGATAAAATTCCAAATGATTTTTCATCTTCTTGACACAATAAAAAATACACAAAATTAATTAATACAAGAAAATAAAAAAATATTTTTAAATAACTTTGAAAATAAGTAATAATTAAATAAAATTCTGGGATAAATCATTATAAAATTGAAATCTTCAATTTTACATTGAAAAACAATATTTTTTTAACACGTTTTCATATTTATGAGTAATAATTGTTATATATATATATATATATATATATATATATTTAATTTTATTTTAGATGGGGGTGAACTTGATGAGGAAATGAAAAAAAATGTTAAAGAAGAATGGAGAGCATATTGGGGAGTAAAATGTAACATTTGTAATTCAATTTTTACTTTTAAAAGTCATTTTGATAGACATTATCGTAGTCAACATAATACTAAACCTATTTATACATGCTCATATTGTAATAAATCCGTTGAAAAATATTCTACATTTAGATCACATTGTTATAGACATATAACAGAAGGTCGTTATCGGTAAGAAAAATATCAGTTATTTATTGATTCACAATATCAATTGTTTTAAATAGATATAAAAACATGTTTAACATATGTGTGAGTCTGTGTGTGTGTGTGTGTGTGTCTCTCTCTCTCTCTCTCTCTCTCTGTGTCTCTCTCTCTGTGTATGTGTGTGTGTGTGTGTCTCTGTGTGTCTGTATGTGTGTGTGTGTGAGTCTCTGTGTGAGTGAGTCTGTGTGTGTATGTGTGTGTGTATATATATATATATATTTTTAAATAATTTGTTAAATCTATATTGAAAAAATTTTTTTAGGTGTTCGTACTGTAATAAAGGTTTCAGTTTACGTAGCTTGCTAACAGTACATATAATAGGACGTCATACTCCAGTAAAACCATATATTTGTGAAGAATGTGGAAAAGGGTTTGTTACAAAGGCTGGACTTAATATACATTTAAGAAAACACCAATCAAATCAGAAAGATGATTTTCCTTGTGTAGAATGTGGAAAAGTGTAAGCAATTAATATTTCTGTCAAAATTGCATTATACTGTCAAGGTTAATGCTATTATTTTTTAATTTCACAATTAGAATTTCGTATTTTACAATTAAGGTTTATGTTATTATTTTACAATTAATGTTCTATATAACTATTTGTAGACTTCATACTCGTGGAGGGTTAACTGCTCATATGAATGTTCATCGATTAGGACGAAGATTTATGTGTGATGTTTGTGGAAAAACTTTTACTCAAAAAGTGAATATGCAACAGCATGTTAAGCAACATACTGGAGAAAGGCCTTTTGAATGTGATCAGTGTGGAAAAAAGTAAGTTTTGTTAATTTATCAGAAAGAAAAAAATTATAAATTTGTGCGCACGTGAACACATACACACACACATTTACGTACGCACACAAACGTACATACACACATACATATATAGGGTCATTCAAATGTGATGCCTAGATTTGTGTTTTAATAAAAGGAAATGTTTATAGGTTGGTGTATAGAGAAAGGTATATAGTTTCTTTTTAATAAAACACAAATCTAGACATTGCATTTGGATGATCCTATATATATATATATGTATACATACGTACGTACATATGTACATACCATTTTTTACTATTTTAAATTATTTTCCTATTAAATTTTCTTATGAGTCTATTTTCCTTATATATTTTCTTCTTTTTAATAAAATATTCTTTATGGGAATATTTTTCTTTTCTAAACTTTGCTTTTAGTAATTCATTTTAAATAAAAAAAATGTGTAGTTGCATCATTATATTTATTTTAGAAATTCGAATGACAAATAATAAATTATTGAAATATGTGTTATTTTTTATGTACATGCTTAAAAGTTCATATTTTATAAATTTATTAAAACAAATTGTGCAGTTTTTTTTAAGTATTTATTTATAAACAACACTTTTGTATTTAGCATGTCATGTATCACATTTTTCATCATATATTGTATTTTATATATCATTGTGTATGTATATGTATGCTTAGAAATTAATGCATTAATTTTGATAAAAAATCATAGGTTTGCAGAAAAATCTCATCTTACACGTCATAATAGTTTTCATTCAAATGTACGTCCATTCAAATGCCCTGTTTGTAACAAAATGTACAAAACAGAACGTTGTCTTAAAGTGCATTCATTAGTACATGCAGAATCAAGACCTCATGTATGTGAATATTGTAACAAAGGTTTTCTGAGCACAACAAAGTTAAAGGTAAAATAGAAATAAAATATTTATATTTGTACACTATATTCTAAGAATGTTTTCACTTTTATAGCAACATCATAATATTCATACTGGTGAAAGACCATTTAAATGTAAGTATTGTGAACGTACTTTTACAAACTATCCAAATTGGTTAAAACATACTAGAAGAAGACATAAAGTCGATCATAAAACTGGGCTGGGTCTTCAACCAAAGCAAGAAAAGGATAATTTAATTACACAGTCAATTAATGAGGATATTAATGCAGTCAATGAAATTATTACACAACCACTTGTAGATGATCAGTTAGTTTTCTCAGAGCAAATAATGATTGATTATTCAAAACTATCAGAGAATAGTATACTTACAAATACCTTACCAGTTATAGAGGATTCTAAATTAAATTTGCATTCCCAAATGATATTAGAAGATTCTAAAATTAACTTACATTCACAGATGATACCTCAGCAATCATTAGATTTAATATCAGGTAAGTAAATTCTAATCTTTACAGTAATATTTAGTTATACACTTACCATATTACTTCTTGATTCGTCCATTTTTACATAAAAACAATTATATTAAATACATTCACTTCAAGGTGCAAATTTTTCCACCATGAATGGTGTAAGTCTCTTATTGCCATATCAACAACATACAAATTTTTTTGAACCTCATCCTGCACATCAAAATCAATTCATAATACAACCTCACATTCAAGAAGAACCCCATCCTGCACATCAACAACAACATCAAATGATGTATCAAGAGCATGTTCATTTATTGCATGCTCAACATTTATTACAAATGTGATAAGAAAATAAGATCTCATTACATATCAGAGTAATGATTAATTTAAATTATTTTACCTAAGTATATTATAATGTTTAAGTATTAAGGTGTGTGTGTTACATATAAGTATATATGTTGTGTTTGTATATGTATGTATGTTTTATAATATATGTATGTATATATATATATATATATATATATATATATATATATATATATATATATATATATATATATATATATATATACGTAATCTATAGTGTGCTTATGTGTAAATATTATATTTACACCTCAGCACACATCATAAATACAATAAAATAATTATTATATTTATCAAAACAAAAAATATTTTTTATGTAAATGTACTTAATTTATAAAATTTGATTTTTAAAATAATAAGAAATATAATTTTTGTTAAAATCAGTAATAAAAAAATGAACATTTAGAAGTAAAATGAATTTTTATGACACAAGTTTTATTTATTTAAAGGTTCTATTCAACATGTTTGAAATTATAAATTGTTCATGTACATATATATATATATATATATATATATATATATATATATATATATATATATATATATATATATATTATATATATATATATATGTATACACATACATACATAGTTATATACAGTTTATAAAACACATACCTTTACATCCAAACTCTTCACATTCATAACTAACTAAATCACATATTTATATTGATTTAAAGTAGATTTTATAAGTAGTTGTAAGTTTCCAATAATGTTGATATCATTACATAAATATTTTTTAAATCAAAAATAGTCATTGTATGCAAATGATTGTATTTTTACTCTATCAAATTTTACTATTAAATAAAACATATTTTCAAATATAAAAACATATCAATGAAACAATATTTTATACAGATATTAACTGACAAAAAATGTTATTTTCATGTAGTTTTAGTTTTATGACTGATTAAATAACTATTTTTAATAAATTATTTCTCAAATTAGAAATTAAATCCCAATTAGGTGAAATTTTAAATTATACTATCAGTTTTTTAAAGAATAACATTTTGTTAATTCACATTATTCAAAAATTAAAACCATTTACAATAAATTTGATCATTTATTGCACAAAATCCTACATAAATAATACATTTAATTGAGCTAAATAATTTAATTTTACTTCTTTATTTTAAATAGAAAAATTGATAAAATCCAATTAATAGTAATTGATAACAAAGAAAAAACTCATATTTTTAAAAATAATATGTTTAATCAGTCAAATTTTATTTTTTATTCGAAATTGACTACTATTTTATATATGACAAATATATTTATAGTTTTAAGTAATTTTTGATCGTATTATATGTAAAATTCTTTTGTTACCTACGTATCTATTTTTAAAAAGTTCAAATACTTTTAATTATTTGTGTCTTTATAATTTGTGTACAATTTTAATTAAGTATTAAGTAAATATGGGCTTAAGATTTACTTTTATATATATATATATATATATATATATATATATATATATATATATATATATATATATATATATGTATATATGTATGTACATGTAAATAGAGTCCAAAGGAATTGTTAGAAGTAAGCATTTAAATAACAGTATTTTTTTAATAATAATTGTAAGGCAATATTTTTGTAAACTTATTTGTATCAAATATTAGTAGTAATCAAGAGTATATTTTATATACCTATTCCTCATTTAGAGGTCTTTTATATAATTGTTTTTATACAAAAATGCATGTATCTCACAAGAAAGTAAATATAGAATATAATAAAAACAAATCCATTGAAATTGTTGTTAGGCTGACGTATTATTAGTACGCAAACCTTATGTAGACATATATTTATAATATTACATAGCAAGAGACAAATTCATCTATTAAAAATAATAATTCTTTGTATATAAAAACATTTTTTTAAATACTACGATGAACCAGTTACATTAAAATCTGTTCATTGCACATATCACAAAGATCACCAATTTTTCGTGCAGTGTACCTTCTGCATCTTTCACATATGTTAAGATCACTTTTTTTAATACTTATTTTAAAGTCTTCCATTTCTGATAGCGTATTATCATTTATTAATTGAACTTCTGATACTTGCAAAATTTCTACTAATTGTGAATTTAAAGAATGTTCAGTTTCTTGAAATAACTGTAAATAAAAATAATTCAGAAAAAACTTCTTTTATAAATTAAGATCATTTTACCTTTAGAAACTGATGACTATTTCCACTTGCATTGATTATAACATTGAATGTATTTGTATTTGCTTCTTTAATTTTTTTATGTAGTTCTTCCTTTAAATTAATTGCTAAATCCATTAAAGAATCAATTTGAGGTTGGTGCCATTTATTATTAATAATTTCCTTTGTATGAAAAAATAATTCTTTATTTTTATTACATGGGTTATACATATGTATTTCTTCTGCTAAATGTGGTACTATTGGAGCAATTGAACGATTTAGTACCTGATAATTTAAATTTTAATTGAACCAGCATATTAAAAAAAAAACATTCTAAATATAAAATTTTAATTAATAAATTTGTTTTATTAAACAAACCTGTAAAATATGATAAATTACAAATTGTGCAGCTCTTCGCTTGGAACTATTAACAGGTTCACAATAAAGGCGGTTTTTGATTATATGACAATAAAAACCAGAAACTGAATTAGTGATAAAATTAATTATTGATCGACACAATTTATTAAACTGATAACTGTCATATAGTTCAGAAATCTATAAAAAAAGAGTAATCTTAACAAAAAATATTTATTTTAATTATAGATGTTAAATAAAAAATCTCGTATTGATATTTAAATAAAAATAAAATAATATTAACATTAATAATAAAAATATATATTAAAATTAAAACAATCTTACATAATTCCATACCTCTTTATTATAATTCCATAATAAATGTAATAAGTAACCATCAATAATATGAAAATTTAATTTATCTTCATTTTGTGCTTCTAATTGAAAATCATTTAAATTTGCTAATAAAAATTTCATAGTATTACGAATCTTAAGAATTTCATCAGTACTAGTTTCTAATACATTTTGGCTCACTGTTATTTTGGAATCTAACATACAGTGTGAAGCAACCCACCATCTAAACAAATTTTTAAAACTTTTTAGTTCAAATTTTGAACAAATATATATATAAATATATACATGAACATACACATACCGTAACACATCAATTCCACAAGAAGACTTTGTTACTTCTCCAGAAATTATTTTATTAGGATCAATAACATTTCCTATAGATTTTGACATTTTTCGACCTTCTTTATCAACAGCAAAACCATGAATAAATAAATTTTTATAAGGTGAAAATCCTCTCAATGCAATGGAAGTTAATAAAGATGATTGAAACCATCCTGTTAATTGATCAATGCCTTCTAAATATAAATCTGCAATGTTATCTCCCAGTACATTTGACCACGATATACCACTATCAAACCAAATATCTAAAATGTCCTGAACAAAATATTAATTAAAAAATATAGATTTTTATATTCATGACATACTTTTCCTAATTCAATATTATCAATACTTAAATTAAGACTATTTAAAATGTTTTGCGGTAATAATTCATTTATAGATAATTTCCACCAACAATCTGGACCGTACAATGTAATTAGATCACAAATATGCTCTACTAATTTTCTAAAACAAAAGTTTAAATGAAATTTCAGATAAATACATCCTTAATATTGAACATACTGTGTTATTATATATTTTCCTGTTGTTTTTTCATAAATAACAGGAATTGGCACTCCCCACACTCGTTGTCTTGAAATACACCAGTAAGGGCGATT
The DNA here is from genome assembly GCA_029203775.1 of Neoneuromus ignobilis. Lineage (NCBI taxonomy): Eukaryota > Metazoa > Arthropoda > Insecta > Megaloptera > Corydalidae > Neoneuromus > Neoneuromus ignobilis. The sequence goes on along the minus strand of CP092089.1, from coordinate 20,147,382 downwards.
ATTTATCATATCAATTAATGTTTTTATACTAATATTGTTATTATTATTTGGTAATAGTGATACATTTTCTAATTGTTTCTAAAATATATATATATATATATAAATGTGTGTTTATAAAATTTACATAAATACTGAAAATAAATTTAAAAAACTAACAATTGCTTCTTTTTTCAATATATTTGTGTTTATAAACCATTGTTTACTGGCTTTTAAAATTACTGGTTTTTTAGTTCTCCAATCATAAGGATAAGAATGAATGTATGTGTGTTTATATAAAATATTATTTTCTATTAATTTCATGATAGTGTTATTTCCTTCTGATAAAACAGGTAAACCTTTCAATTCAACTCCAGCGTCTACAGTATAACACCCATTGTCATCAACAATACATTTCTAAAAATGAAATATTTATGGTTTAATTTATTTTACAATTAAAAATGTACATAATTATTATAAAAATTTAAATATAAAACTTACAACTGGAATATTTTTATCTATAGCAATTAAAAAGTCATCTGCACCATGTGCAGGAGCAGTGTGAACTAAACCTGTTCCTTTGGTCGAAGTTACATGACTTCCAGAAAAAAAAGGAAGAATTTCATTTGGATTTAATGGATGACTATAAGTTACATCTCGCAATATACTTCCTTACCATGAAAATTATAATTATCATATTATTTTTTTAAAAAAATTAAATAATAGTAATAAATAACTGGTCAATATATTTAATTTCATAAACAAAAGTATATTGTAACAAAATTACAAAAAATCTATTTCTTTTTTTATTAAATGCATTTACCATCAAAAGAAAATATTTCTTCAACACAAATATTAATTTCAAATAATTTTTTTATGCAATCAGTTGCTAATAAAAGAAAGTCATTATTTTTAGTTTCTACAAAACTGTAAGAAAGTTTTTCATTATAACAAATTGCCTGATTAGCTGGTAAAGTCCATGGTGTTGTGGTCCATATAAGTGCATATACATTTGAACTAAAAGTAATAATATTTATTCATATATATATATATATATATATATATATATATATATATATATATATATATATATATATATATATATAAATAGGTTGGCAAGTATCTATTTGACTTTTTTTTTTTTTTTTTTTTTTTTTTTTGTACATAGCTGTGAAATTCAAATATATAGGCGGAAGGGAGATATTTGCCAACCTAATATATATATGTATATAGGTGGCCCAAATGAGATTGGAGAGTTTAGACATATATTTACTTGTTTACAATTATTTATTATTCCTTACTGTTCTTAAGTCTTATTTGGGCCACCCATATACAATCATATCAGCTTATATCGGCTCACTGCTGGACAAAAGCTTCATTGAATGATTCACTAATATATATATATATATATATATATATATATATATATATATATATATATATATATATATATATATATATATATATATATATATTGAAATATATACCTTGTAGCAGGTAATTTAGATCTCAAACTGTTTGGAATTGATAATTTTACTTTTAAATAAACTGACATGCTTTTATGCTGTTGATTATATTCCAACTCAGCCTCGGCTAAAGCAGTTCTGAAACATTACACATGTATATATATATATATATATATATATAAATGAATTATCAATAATTTTAAATAATATCAATATTAATTACTTTGAAGATGGTGACCAATAAACAGGTTTAACATCTCGATATATAAATCCCTTTTCATACAATTTAAAAAATAATTTTAGCTGATTAATAATATATGATGGATTATAAGTCAAGTATATATTAGAATTCCAATCAGCCATTATACCCCAATCTTTGAAATTATTTAGTTGATAATTAATTGTTTGTGATGCAAATTCCCTTGCTAAAAAGAGTAAAATCATTTCCCTTGCATTTTTATAATGCTGAATTCATAATTACCTTTTTCTCTAATTTCTAAAGCTGTTTTTTGTGTAGTATCTTTACTAGATAATACTTTAAGTTCAATAGGTAAACCATGACAATCCCACCCAGGAACATAATGCACACGTTGTCCTTTAAGAACACAACGTCTTGTAATTATATCTTTCAAGATCTAAAAAGAAAAGATATTAATATTTGAAACAAAATTATTTTATAAAGCTCATGAGTGAACATAAACTAGAATATTTTGATACTAAAATAAAATTTACTTTATTTATTGCATGTCCCATATGGGGTTTTCCATTAGCATATGGAGGCCCATCATGAAGAATAAAATCTGGCCCAGGTAAAT
>CP092089.1:20120125-20140125 GCA_029203775.1 Neoneuromus ignobilis | reverse complement strand
TATGTTTCGAATTAAATACTTTAGTATTATGTAAAAATTGTAATAATTGAATACATTTTATTGGTTACATTAAAATGCTTTAAAAAGTACGTTATTTGTATTTATATTTATGCTATTTGATTTTGTAATTGAAAGTAGTGTTGTATAGACGGTATTTGGACTAATGATATAATTGTTTATAATATATAATTTAAGTGTTTTTCGTATTTACTACCTAGTAATTTTAGTAATTCTAGAATGAAATACTAATTATATAAGTAGTTAAAATATTGAATTTTGTAACTTTCTTTTTCTACTTTAATAAATAATTTATTTAGAATTATTTATGTTGTTTAAATTAATCAGTTTTTGTGCATTTATTGATAATATTGTTATATTGAAAATAATTTATAGACAAGTGGTATTTTTATGTATTTACTTTTATTACTTGTTCCAATGTTCAGTTTTGCACTTCAAACAAACTGTTATTTTTTAATAGACATGATTTTCATTAAATGGAATTTTTAAGTATTGGATGTAAAAATGGTTCGTATTTAAATATATTCTTATTTTCTACCATCGTGTCGTGATCGAATGTAGTGAGTTATTGTAAAATGAGACTGTTTCGTAGTTATTAGAAAATATAAGCTTATTCAACAGTAGTTCAAAATATCTAAGTTGGGAATTAAATTATCTATGTTCAATTCTAAATACAAATGTACAATAGAACATTGTGTTATTTTGATGGAAATTGTAAACATTAATATATTTTGTGAGGCAAAATAGCACTAATTAGTTTGAGTACTGCACATTCATAGATGACAAACATAATTTTGACGGATATTACTTTACCATCTCTTGTTATTCTCTCCCTCATACATTATCATCATCAATATATCATCCTATTGCTGGGCGAAAGATTCATCGAATGTTATTAGGTTCTCTCAAATGTTTTCCCAACTTTCTTTCATTCGCGGAATTCTTCCTGTTCGCAACTTATCCATCCCTCATCTCTACAATACTTTACAATATCATCCCATCATCCTTGACAGCGTTTCCATCTGGGATTCATTTTGTCTTTGGTTGCCACTCTATAATTATTTTTGTCCATCCATTGTTTTCTTTCTTGCTGTGTCTTGCCCATACCCATATCGTCGGTTATTTATATATATATATATATATATATATATATATATATATATATATATATATATATATATATATATATATGTGTGTGTGTGTTCTTAGTCTAAGTTTAAAAGCTTTTACTGAAGAAGGTAGTAATTTTAAAATATTAGATTGAGCAATATTACATGTTGCATCATCGTCTATGAAAGATTAAAATTTCATTAACATGTTTTTCAGTAATTTTCTAATTTAATTTTTATTGCATGATGATTTTTGTCATGTAAAAAGGAGAAGCTATTATTATATAGAAATCCTTCCTTGTTGAATATCTGATAAATGATTTAAAAATGCGAATAAAAGTTTTGCATTTGTTTAAGTATTCCATCTGAGTTGTTTTATCATTTTACAGGGACTATCCATCCTGAAAGAAATTTTTATTAGATAACGAGCAGCGTTTCTCTGAGTTCGATGCATAAATTGCGTTTTTAATATCGAATATAAATCTCACATTTTCTCAAATAACTTAAAACTCACTAAAGATAAGCAGTTTTTAAAAAAAAGTATGGAATTAATTCTTGTAATTATTTTTTTTACAAAGTAAATATTTTTGTAAACTACAATGTCCGTAATATATTCATTCCAAACTAAAAGTGATTGTAATGTAGTTTCGGGGTATTTTTATCCAGTTTAAATTACAAAGTTTCTCCTTCTCCAAATAAACGAAATGGATAGATATTCACTATTTGCAAATTGCATAAAAGTACTTCTCGTGATCTTTCTTTCATCATCAGTTTCATTAATATCCATTTGTAAGTATTAAAACTGTTTTCTAAATAAGACACTCATTGACAAAAAGAAGGATCATTTATAAAAATAATAAACAGAAGATGATCAATTACACCTTCATTTGGTACTCATCATACTTTTGATGTTTTATAGCGTGTTTTTAATTATAATTCACTAATTCCTATTATTTAAGTATGTTTGAATTTATTAAATAACCGTATAATTAAAAATTAAACAATATAATTTAACTATAAATCGTAATTAGGATTTGATTAAAGATGTTAAAAAAATCAGAAAAATAACATTTGTTTGGCATCCCCTGTCAAAGGACATTTCATAAATCTTGAACTAGACTTATCAGTTTATATTCGCATGAGTATTGAGATCTTAACTCATGTTGATTTTTGCCTAAAATTTTATTTAAATTGCAACGTTACTTTAGATAAAAAATAATATGCACCAAAATGTAATATATATATATATATATATATATTTATATATATATATATATATATATATATATATATATATGAAAGAAGAATAAAAAAATTAAATAAAGCTAGTTAAAAAATTGGCTTTATAATGAACTACAGCATGACAGTTAATGTACAATATATGTGTAGATCAGAGAAAAATCAAATTAAAAGGAGTAGAAATAAACAAGTTTCAAACTATTTGTATTTAGCACAGTTAAATAACACAAAAGGAACGTTTATAGATGAAGTGAATAAAAATAGGTCAGTATCAACACATAAGAATTTTTTTATTATGATTTTTATATATCGAACATGTCTTTACATTCGACGGAAAAAGTTTTTGATCACTGTATCTTATCTATTCTCATTTATGATAATGAAACATATGTCTTCAATGCAAAAATAAATCATTGGTTCCAGATAACACAAAAAAGTGTGGAAAGATATATGTTAGGAATAACATGTAAAAGAAAAAGAGAAACGAGTAAATTTGAAAAAACACAAGTTACGCACATTGTAACACAATGAAAAGTTTAAAATAAAAATGGGTCGGTTATGTAACATGTGAAAATCATCGATGTGCGAGAGAAATTAATGATTGGAAACCCATAGATATCAAGACGGAAGAAAAGACTCGTACATGAATGGAGTAGGACAAAAAAAAATTGGATTGGAAAAGAAAGGCATTAAATAGTAGGAAATAGAACATTTTGGGAGGGGCCTTCATCCAGCAATGGATAGAAAAAGGCTGATATATATATATATATATATATATATATATATATATATATAATGTACTAAGGTCGTTTGATAAGTATGGTAAAAAAGTAAGAAAAACAAATTGAAAAAATTAATTAAATTAATTAATTAATTAAATTAAACAATAAATAAATTTACTATACTAATCAAACGACCCTCGTATATAATATATATTAAATATATAAATTTATTTCCGTTTTATTCCTAATTGCCATATATAAACAATATTTGAAAGAGGTTTTCCAGTGTATATTAAATGTTTTAATAAAAAATCTCAAGGAAAATTGTACAGCGTAAAATAAATGTACCTACGTGGTTTCAGTCGGAATGAATTCGTATTAATATTGCATAGAATTAAATCACTTACTAGTTGTAAAAATTAGAGTTTACGTTATTTTCAGAATTGAAATTCTCTGCAATCTAAATATATATTTTGAAGTCCAATGTAATTGTTATAACACACTAATGTGTTTATATATATATATATTTAATGTAGTAAATAACGTTGAATTTAAAAAGAACAATTATACAAAAAGTTAAAATAGGTAATATATACATCATGATTACTGTACGTTAATTACAATACAGCACAGAATATTTCAATAGTCAGTTTATTTTTATTTATTTTTTGAATATGTACAATCGTGCTTTAATTATGCACTTGTTATTTTTGTACCAGTTCACTATTCTATTTGTGTTTGTAACAATATAGTACTATTTTTATCGATTATTTCATGAGAAGTATATTTCCAATGTTTATTTTTAATTTTGAATATTGTTTTTTCGTTATTGAAATCGTATGATGGCATGTCAATATTTTTTGAAATGCTTTTGTAATATTAAATTGTATTATAAAAGAATATGTACTTAGTTTTATTTTAGTGTGGAAATGCTAGTAGAATTTAATTAATTTTCACAATATAAAATAAATGCAAGTTATTTTTATCATATATGGGTGACCCCAATGAGACTGAAGATTAATGTGTATAAATGTGTGACTAAAACTTCAGTTTCATTTGGGCATTGATATTCTCTCTCTCTCTCTCTCTCTCTCTCTCTCTCTCTCTATATATATATATATATATACATACATACAGGAATACCTCGCATAGTCCGGCTAATCGGTTCCACTGAATAGCCGGACTATTTGAAACCGGACTAATCGAAATATTAACTAAATACAAAAAATGTTAATTGGTTCCAAACAAATTTTTTTTCCTGTTTTTCTGTAAATAAAACGAGGGTAATATATTCAAATGCTTGTATATATCAACAAAATAAAATCAGGGGTTTATAGATTCATTTTAAATTTATTTTCAAATGTGTTATTAAAATTTAATTATCAAAAAATCGATTTTATTCTAGAGTTGCGAATCGAAAACTAACAGAAAAAGAAAAAAGACCACAAAAATAGAACTGCGCGTGCGTTGCATATAATATGCATATACGATTTCGGTTTTCTTTTTTATTATGATTTCATAATAAAGGGGAAAACTTGAAAATTTGTGTATGAAAATAATTTCATATATTAATTTTTTGTGATTTTTTTCAAGAAAAATTTTTAGTAAGATTTTTTCAAGTAAAAAAATTTTTTTCGAAAATTTCAAACCGGGCTAATCGAAGCTGGTCTAATCGAGGTATTACTGTATATACATATATATCGGTATAGTGGTTAGTATGCCTGTCTGTCACTTGGGAGAAGTGCATTTGGGAGAACTCCGGTCGGAAATACAGGGTAGGTAGAGTTCTTTAGCCTTAGTGAAGGCAATATGCCTAAGAGAGTAAACCTTGAATAAAAATCCTCATCAACCCGCTTGGTCAGTATGGTGAGTATGACCAAGTACCAGAGTGAATACTTACCATTTATAGATGCTTCCGCTCAGTACTGGGCTGATATAAGCTGATAAGATAATATTAGGTTGGCAAATATCTCCCTTCCGTCTTCTGGTCTTTTGAATTTCGCAGCTATGTACAAAAAAAAAAAAAGCGGAAGGGAGATACTTGCCAACCTAATATATATATATATATATAAGTATATATATTAGGTTGTCAAATATCTCCCTTCCGCCTTTTTGTCTTTTGAATTTAGAGGCTATGTACAAAAAAAAAAAAAAAAAAGGGAGGAAGGAAGGGAGATACTTGACAACATAATATATATATATATATATATATATATATATATATATATATATATATATATATATATACGAGGGTCGTGTGATAAGCATGGTAAATTTATTTATTATTTAATTCAATTAATTAATTAAATTATTTTTTTTTAATTTAGTTGTCCTTACTTTTTTACCATACTTATCAAACGACCTCGTATATGCTAACAAGATTTCCAGTACAAAACAATGCAGTTAACGTAACTGAAATGTTTTATTTTTGCAAATTACATATTGTACGTGCTATATTTGTTTTCAAAGTCATATTAATTAAGAGAGCCATTGTAATGCATTGTCTTTGTAGTTTGTTTTATTTATTTTCAAGTTTACATTGGATCTAAATTCTTTTTCCATTTTTTTATTAATTATATTACATAAAGTTAGTTTCTTCTTTCAATTTTTTATCGGCAGTGTGAAATATAGGGTCATTCAAATGTGACGCCTAAATTTGTGTTTTATTAAAATGAAACATGTATTGGTTGTACAGGGAAACATGTGTATAGTTTCTTTGTAATAAAACATAAATCTAGGCGTCACTTTTGGATGACCCTATATTTTTAATATTATTATTCATCTTATACTATTCGTTTCAACCTTATTGTTCAACATTTAGAGTTAAAAGTAATGAAATTGTATTTTTTTTAATCTATGAAATTGTTTATAATGAAAATTTCTATGTATGTACTATCTACTCATTATAGTTTTTCTTATTTAGTAATTTGAAAATTAAATTGTGTATGTACAATATTTCTAAATAATATACTTATTTTATTATAGATATAAAAATATATTTATTTATTTTCAAATGTTATAGTTAAAAATGTTGTGAATAAATAGAAAAGAAAGTTATGATAAAGAATTCCTGAAATCGAGATTAAACATTTTTGGAAAACATGTTTTTTTACAATTGTTTGTTTATATCTGTTGTAAATGTATTTAATGTAATTATTATTGATTTTTTTTGTGATCAATTTCGGTTCAAAACCCATCTTTAAGTAAATTATTCTATGTCGTCTGATTAAAGCATGCATTTTACAGGATTTAAAATTGAAGAAATACAATACATCATAACGATTTTAAAGACACTTATCTCAGACATATATTTTGTTTTATGTGAATTGTTTCCGATAGTATAAAGTATATATATATATATATATATATATATATATACATATAAGTATATATATATACATATATACATATATGTAAATTAGATAATATTTCGTCTTAATATTTTCTTTAATTTTTAATTGTTTTTTTATGCTGTTGTATTTTTTTTTTATATTTGTAAGATTTAATTTGAAAAATATCTATATAAAAGCTTAGTTATAAGTTTCTAATACAATAGCTTATAATTATAAAGAATAGTGAAGAAATGACGAATGTACCATATGTGTATATAAAAACTATGCGTGTGTGAAAGAAAAAAAACTATCGTAGCGTGATATAAATTATTTGTAAAGGTTTTTAAGAGCTTTTGCCAGACATTGCCGCTGACAATGAGCACGCGACGCGTGACACGTGGTAAATGATTTTGAAGGGGGAATAGTTTTTATTTGAATAATAATATATTACATTTACATTACATATATGTGTGATATACATTTGTGTATACTTATATATACATACACAAACACGCATACACACATACACACACACAAACATACACACACACAAACATATATATATATATATATATATATATATATATATATATATATATATATATATATATATAATAAAAACTGTTTATTACATTTTAAAAAAAAGTTTAAATTTAGTAAATGGAAATATTAAAGAATATCAGTAAAATTTAAAATATTTTATCAATTTGCTGATGGTAACTTTTAAAATCTTCCCGAAGAAATGGGAAAAATGATTGATGATTTTGATGACATTAGTTAAAAATGAATTTTACAATGAGCCAAAATAAATATTTTTGGTTAGACTAGAATTACTTAATTGAAAAATCAAAAATTAGGAATAAATATCGCAGAAGTTTTTAGGTGTTTGTTTGGTTTATTTTATTTAGTAAACAATGTTGAAAAAGTTACCAGAAAAATAAAAGTGTAATATTTTTTTAATAGACCTTGGTATTTATACTGAATGTTTCTTTCAAGAGAAGATTATTCGATTAAAGTATCGTACTATGTTTGTTCATAGTTAAAGTGAAATGAGATGTATGTGATAAATCATTTGTTCATTTTGGATCTAAAAGAAAAAGTTAAAAACGAATAATAAAAGGATGAAATATAACAAAAATCGAATGAATATAAAAATAACAGTAATAGCTACAATAACAAGAATTAGGATTTTTATATAAAAATTTGCAGGACGTGTAGTTGTAAACAGTAAATTGAAAGAACGAATTAAGAGCCACATGAAAATATATATAAAATATCTAGAAAGAGATTTTTAATAATTAGTGTAAAGGTATCTTTAGGAAATGCATTGAAAAATCACGAAAAAGAGACATTGACTTTTAAAATAGGAAGATTTATAAACGATTGTATTGTTAATAAATGAAAATGATCATTTTGTAGGCATTTACATTTTGTATATGTGTAATTACTGTCAATTATTTTATGTATACTTTTTTAAAAAAAGAAATAGTCATAATTTCGAGTTAACGTAAATTATTATATTTTCAACGTCACATTTACTCTTCATTATTTTTTAATTATAAAATGTTATACTACTTAGAGTACTATTCATAATATTATTAACTAACTATACAGTTTTTTATACAAGTCTCGAATATTTTTTTTATAAAGGCAAACGCATTTGTATTTGTACATCTACCAGAATATTTCATAGATAAGAAATAGATTAGCGATAAAAATAAATAGCAATCAAGTGTTTTGAAATGTAAGCCAAGTAAATAATGATCATATTTTCTAACAGATTCAATTGTTTTTGTGTTTGTGGCTCATTATTAGGTGAGTTTATTTTATGTATGAAATTTTCCAATTTATGTTTACTGTCAGTTATTCAATATATGAATCGATTATTGACAACTTTATTAATCGTTTAATATTTGAATATATATATATATATATATATATATATATATATATATATATATATATGTGTGGTAAGAATGTCTTTATTTAAGGTTTACTCCCTTAGGTAGGTTGCCTTCATTTTGACTAAAATCCTTATTTTACTGACTAGGGATCGAATACACTTCTCTCATATGACAGGTAGTGATGTTAGAAAATACGTCACAGATTAGTTATATATATATATATATATATATATATATATATATATATATATATATTTATATGTAATGTATACACACACGTTATTCATTTGGTGAATTATTTTTTTCTAATTATTCACTTTAGTTGGAATTAACATAGAATATTTATGAAAGTATTTTTTTTAAAAAAATAAATATTTTTCAAGTTGAACTGAGATTTTATAAGTTGCTAAATGCTGAGATTTTTTTTTAAACTGCTTAATTTTTTTGAATAAATCGTTTTTATTTTTCAACATATATATATATCCAACGCTATATATATGTTGATATCCGAATATATATTTGTATATAAAATAGTCATTCGTTCCTATATATATATATAGGAACAAACAATAGTCCGATGGAGCCAAGTCTGGAGAATAATGGGGATGTGAAACGATTTGGAACCCTATTTCCATTAGTTTTTATGAGGTGTGAGCTGGTGCGTTGTCGTGATGAAAGAGGACTTTTTGTGGGATAATCGGGGACGTTTTTCTTGCAACTCGGTTTTCAAACGATCCAATAACAATGAATAATTAGCACCTGTAATGGTTTTACCCTTTTCCAAATAGTCGATAAAGATTATTCCTTGCGAATCCCAAAAGACAGTCGCCATAACCTTCCCGGCCGAAGGAATTGTCTTCGCCTTTTTCGGAGCAGATTTGATAATCCATTGTTTAGACTGCTCTTTGGTCTCAGGAGTGTAGTGATGTATCAATGTTTCATCTACAGTGATGAAACGACGCTTAAAGTCCTGCGGATTTCGCTGAAACAGCTGCAACCCGTTCTTGCAACAACGACCTCGTTTTTGGTCGATCGTGATAACCCACCTGGCGGATAGCTTTTTCATGTCCAAATGTCGTTTGCAAAATATTATGTACCCGTTCACACGAGATGCCTACAGCACTAGTAATCTCACGCACTTTCACTCTTCTGTCATCCATCAATCATGGATTTTATCAATTTCTGGAGTGGTGACCTCAACAGGGCGTCCAGAACGTTCAGCGTCTCTTTGCTCATATGGCTACTCCGAAAATTTTGAAACCACTTATAAACCGCACTAATCGAAGGTGCAGAGTCACCATAATGTTTATCAAGCTTCTGTTTAGTCTCCTGAGGCGTTTTGCCTTTAATGAAGTAGTGTTTAATCAACACGCGAAATTCTTTTTCGTCCATTATTTGACAATCACTCGATTTCCTTGATTCCAACGATTGTCAAACACAAAGGAATGAAGCTGAAACTTGATGTGTGTTCTTCCAAGAGGTGCTACTAAAAAAATAACCTCGATATGCACCAGTGGTGCCATCTTTCGGAATTTACACAGACTTATCAAACGACCCTCGTGTATATATATATATATATATATATATATATATATATATATATACTTTGTTATATTTTATTTAGTATTGTAAAATTTGTATAAGTAGTGTATTATGGTTCTATATGATTTTTTTAATTATGTTTACATATGAGTAATTATATAAAATTTATCAGGTTATATTTTTAGATATCTTTTTTTGGATAATAATATATTATACATCAATAATAGATCTTGAATGTAAGTAATTAAAGAAAATTTACAAATTTATATCCTCCTATTCCCCCACCTTCTCTCTCTCTCTCTCTCTCATATATATATATATATATATATATATATATATATATATATATATATATATATATATATGTATGTATAATAATTCCATCACAAAATTAATGTCTATTATCTCTACTCTTGATCGTGAACGGTTACCTCCGAACTTTAACGATTGCAAATAAACATCATTCACTATTGCAAGTATCATGATGTGAGCTAGCGGAGAGCATGCCCCCCGTGGGCAGAGCCCTTGGTATATTTATAAGATTAAATTGTATTGTATTATTTCTTTGATATATACTTTTGATTTTATATAACAAAAGTATTTAGAAATAATTTTATTATTTATGCCTAGATATCATGTTTTACGCACCTAATTGTAATAATATTTCAGTTATATTAGAAAGAAAAATACTTGTTATATTTTTGGTACACTTGTTCATTTTTTTAAAATTAATTTAGCAAATGTACCATAATTTACCATGAAAAGACCAATTTTTCTCACTTAAAATTATTTATATTCATTATTTAAAATTTCTTGTATGCTTGTAAATTTAAAATAATGTGTATTTATTATTTATAATTTGTTGTGTGTGTTTTAACCAAAAATGTTTAATGTATTGTGTATTAACTGTTTGATTCTTTACATAATTATTAATTTTATAAATAACATTTCCCTCTTATTTTTATTATTTTTTTATCGATTAAAACTGTAACAGCAGCGTGGAGTTTTGAATATATAACCATTCTTTTTTTAAGTATTGATAACAGTCTTATGGATTTTGTTTATTATATTACATTTTCAGTTTTAATAATTTAAAAAGTAGGTTACGATCTGAAAGTTAATCAAAATTATTAAAATATTTAAGTGGTTCTTAGAAAACGTCATATTTTAAAACATTATTACGATAAAAGAAATTAAATGGTTTAAAATAACATATTTATTTTTTTAATAATTATTTTCAATATTAAATTTATAACTATTCAAAGGTTAATATTTAAGGAGGCTTTTTTGTCAGTGTTTAATCGAAATATTTTACAGTTGATAACGTAATTTGTACTAAATTAAAGTTAATAAAAACAGATATTTGAATATAATCAATTATTTGTATATATAATATATGACGAGACATCATACAAAATAAGGTAGAATAAAATAAAATAAACTCGAGTTATTTTTGTATTGCTCACACTGAGCTTAGTTTGTACATCAAAAGTATAAAGAAAAAAATAAGATATCATAGTATGGTGTGTTAAAAGATCTATGTTTTAATTTATGATCACTTATTCATAACATAAATGTTCAATATTATGACTAATGCCGTTAAAAAATATTCTGATTTTGACTTTAGTAAAGAATGTATTGTCGTGTTTTCGTTAATCTTTGATACCTGTATTAAAAAATTGATTATTTGTTTATAGTATTTGCTCTTTAATATTTGAGTTTATAGTTTTGTTGTCAAATAAGTCGTCTTGTGTAAAATAATTTTGAAGATAGTATATTTATAAATTATCTTGAAGTCAATTCAGCTGTATTTTAGGAACATTTTAGTCTCATATTTATATACTATAAATAAACATAATATTAGAAAAATTGATTTCATTTTTCATAGAATGCTCAACAGATAAATAATTTTTACTATTTATTTATTGAAGATTATCAGATATTTTAAGCTTCGTAATAGTAAAAATTATACGAGGGTCATTTGATAAGTATGGTAAAAAAGTAAGAAAAACTAAATTGAAAAAAATAATTAAATTAATTAACTAATTAAATTAAACAATAAATCAATTTACCATACTTATCAAACGATCCACGTATATACTGTATATATATTCAACATGTAATAATTTATTATAAAAAGAAAGTAAGTATAGTTTTTTTTTTAATTAAATTAATCAAATATTTATCATTTATACTGGAGATAGTTTGCTTGATGATTCCCATGAGATGAAGTTATTAAACATGAACAGTATTATTTCATAAATTTATTAATTCATGGCCTTTTTGTGAATTATATTTACGATTTCCAGTCAAAAATTATCATATATGTTTTAAAACTGAAAAAAATGATTAGGCTAGTATAAAATTTTGTTTTTTTCTTTAGCAAACATTAATTTTCTATTATAAAACTACATGTATTTTGATTAAAATGTATAACATTCAGTTGTATATCAAATTATTTGTTTCTCATTTATAAATGTGTCTAACATTTGAAAAAGTACTTTTGTATATTTATCAAACGTAAACAATTTCTAGAAAAACGAGTTTTACTCAAAATAATACCACATTTATTAAATACAGATAATACACATTTCTCAGAACTATTTGTATCCGTAATAAATACATAAAATTTCATTATAATTAATAAATTAATACTTTGTTGGTTTACATTACATGTTAGTCCAAGATTTTAAACGATTTTCTTTATCATTTACTAAATTCTAACTGATTTTAATTATGGATTTTATTTTATCCTCACTTACGTCGAATTTTTTTAGTTTCTTTTTTATTTTCAGATAGATTTTTAATACGGTTCATGTTCAGATTTTGGAGTTGTGTGACTAATAAATAAGTTGTATTGTACTTCAGTCATATTTGAATTATTGTGCATAGGCGGTGTGTGAATTTTTTGGATTTATATAAGCTGTTTTTTAAGCATGATAGAACTTTAAATTGAATCCTTATCGAAAGTTTTATCTAACTTAAAAACATCCTTCATATATATACACATGTGTGTGTAAGTATAAGTAGATATAAAAGTATGATAAAGATGTTTTTTAGGTTAGGTACAACTTTCTATAGGGATTCAATTTGAACGTTGTTTATTACGCTTCAAAAAATACTTATAGTTTTGCTATACTTCCAAATTCTTACATAATATGATTATATACCTATTTCATTTTATTCATTATACAGTAAATAAGCACTAGATTTGCGATCGAAATCCTGGCCATAAAGCCTCATTTTATTACATATCAACATTATGTTTAAATGTAGATTTAAAAATTTTCGATTGTAGTTTTGTATTTTCTCTATTAAAACGTACTTTTAAACCATACATGATAATTCTATTTTCGTCTGGAAATATTACTTGTTTATACAACAGATTGTTATTTAAATATATTTCTACAAAAGCTATCCACTCTGTTACATAAGAAAACTGTTCATAAATATGACTAATAGTCATATTTATGAACAGTTTTCATCTCGTCACTCATGCGCTCTAATCCTGTCTTTGAACTTCTATGAAATGTTTACAGAAATTTGTCTATTAAAGTTGTGGTTAAGTACTACTATTAACGTTTCTCATTGTCGCATGTTTCGTGTCATATTAAAAAAGTATGCTCAGTTAATATTAAGTCGCATGCTGTTTGTTGATTTATGACGAAGAAAAACTTTAACTATTTTGTGTATTGTACTGTACGGTAGATTAATTTTTTTCCATTTAACTTTCTTTTTTTATGATAAGTTTAACTTCACTATATAATTCAACAATTTGTTGTTTTTTAATTGTAGTTTTTATAATTTTACGTTCGATTTAAAAAAATAATAATTCAATGTTTAAATTTTTCGTTATGGTGGAGTTAGCCATTAGTATGCTGCCGTTGTACAGAGCAGATAAGTTATAAGTCTACTAATTAATACGAAATTGTTAACAAATGCAAAATGTTGACGTGTAACCGAAAAGGTTCAACAAAATAAGTTCTCGGAAAGTAGCATGAAAAAAGGAAAATATTCAAAACATCTTTTAACAAATGAAAGTTGACCGAGAAAATTACATTATTAATTAAATTTTGTTTACGAATAGTTTTGTGAAATGTGTTTTGTGTGTGTTATTAATAACATTTATGGAATTTGAGTATAAATTGTTTGTATTATTACGCATAAACGTTTGTGTATACACAAAAATGTTTTTAAATACATCTTTTAATGTACTTTTTTAAGTATGGAACATGTTATTGCATGGGGTACGAATAGTATTGTGTATAATTGTACATTGTACAGACAGTGCTTTGTATTTTTTTAATTTATATAAAAAGGCAGTTAATTTTAAGAAAATATATTTTTTACACAGATACTCTAAGATACGGTTTTAAGAATTTTAAAGTGTAATACATTATTTTTTTTTAAAAAAAACAATACTTTGTTATAATTCTAAAGTAAAAAATATATAAATAGGATGGAGTATAAACTTTTTCTATTCAACAAATTGTGTTGAAAATAAAAATCAATTTATATTTTAATTTTTACCTACAGCCCCGATTTATTAGAATATTTTTTAGTTTTTATTATTATTTAGAACTTCATACGTATTGATGTTATCAAGATATAATAATTTAAAATTATAATTTGAAATGTTAATCTCCAGTCTACGATTAAACTAATTATATTATTTATTTTGTTGTTTTTGCCTTCAGATTCTTATTTTAAAAACAAATTCCATATATTCTATGCAGTTAACATTTAGGTAATAAGAGTATTCCAAAAAAATGAATACATGATACATGTAGTAATAATAGGTCTATGTTTAAAGTGATATATTTGGATTTTTTTTAGTGTCGTATATCTTCTTATTTTGTGGAAGGGATTATATTCCATTAGTTTCTTTTCCAATTATATAAATATACATACATACATACATACATACATATATATATATATATATATATATATATATATATATATATATTATACATATGTTTGTATGTATGTGTGTATATGTTTTGTGATTTATATTTTTAGTAATAAATAAAAGTTTCCTCCATTAAATGTATTCGTATATGCGAAAACCGATACATCTGGTATATTTTTCATTTAAATTTAATTTCTCATTCGTTACTCTACTATTTCGTTTTTATATTATGATCTTTGTATTAATATTAAATATATCAAATTAGTTTATATATGTATACAATTTTGTTGATTTGTAAATTAGTTCATCCTTTTTATCTATATTGTTAATAAAACAGTTTACATTAGTAGAACATTTTTGATAAAATACTAACAAATAATATATTTAATTTTTTTTAATTTTTTACTTATCTTTGATGTATTTTTACCTTTAAATTTTCTCTTATTCAAATCTGTTTACAATATTCAGCATTAGTTTTGATCTTGTAGCAGTGTTTTTAATATGTTCTAATGATTTCCATCTGTTATAAATATACAATTTCTTAAATTTACTTTCATTCATTTTAGTTTGAAGTTTGTGTTTGGTATTTGTTAATATATTACGTCTTTGTTATGCATTTCAATACATTTATTGTTTATAACATTTCGTAGTAATTAATTATTTCACTTATATTTATTTTATTTGATTATATTTTTTTTAAAAAAGTATTATTTTTGAATTACATAAGCACGTAGAATTTTATTTGATAATTTAAATATTTTTTGTGATTATTATTTTACACTCAGTAATTAATATTTTTTTTCTATTTACTTTTACTTGTATCTTAACATATTACGGTCCGGGCTGTTTACGCGAAAATTGATGAGTGTAGCCGGCATATTTTAAAGCGATAACATATTTTAAAACGATTTAAAGAAATATTTGGAAATTGTAGGGTTGAAGATTGAAATTTACTGTTATCTTTTGTTTTGAATATTATCAAAGCACGCAGTATTAGTCTAGTCCAGGGGTCGGCGAAACGCGGCTTGCGAGCCGCATGCGGCTCTTTGGACACTTGAATGCGCCTCTTCCACAAATAATGACTATATGCATTAAATGTGTGCCATGTAATATTATAATAATAAAAAATATTTTTATCAATAAACAAGATTATTGTTAATTATGTTAGGTATCTAGTTTTTTTTATTCAATGTTTAAAAGTCAAAAAACCGATTGCTCAAAGTTGGTACATTGGGTACACTTTTTGATTGTCAATAATAATAACGCAATATTTAAAAAAACAGGGGCCTGTTTCATAAAACTTACAGTTCCTGTATTGCAAGTTCTTTTTTCAAATATCCCATATAAATTTTAAATAAAGAACTTGTAATAGAGGAACTGTAAGTTTTATGAAACGGCCCCTGGTACCCCTCTGTCACTTTGTAATGTCACTCTGTAGAGAAGAAATGGCTCAAGGATTTCCACAGGAATCATCTTTTCAAACATTATTATTTTACAAATTTGACATTATAGTGGAGAAAAAAGCAATCCAGTACATGGAGCGTGTTTAATCCTATCTATTACATAATATTAGTTCTTAGTTTTGATCGACTTTTAAAACAGATATCTTGAAAATTTGGCTCTCAAAAAAAATATTGTTGTACTGTTGACATTTGGCTCTTTTGACTAATGAGTTTACTGATCACTGGTCTAGTCGATAAAAAATATTATTTTTAGCATATTATTGTAACACATATTTATGTGTCGCAGGCATTTAATGCATAGTACACACAACTCTATTTATATGTCTCCGGCATTTCACAAACAGTCGACAAAAAACATATTGTTATGTTTCCGGACGGTAATGTGTTAAGATCCACAATTGATATTAGTAACAAATAACTAAAAGTCACTGTTACTATAATTAGTTCTCTTTGTAGAAATTAAAACGAGTTTAAGAATTATGCCCTATTTATATACTATGATTATTTTGAGTTGTGTAAATCAATAATTTAAATTAATTAATTCTGATTGAGTTCAATAAGAATGTTAATCAATATCAAATTCTACTTAATTATGAAGAAAAATGTCCTTAGACGAATTAATTGAATTGCTAGGATTTTGTAACTTGTGTATCTTTCATTGAATGTGTAGTATTTATGTAAATTATTCTAGAAATAATTTTCTTTAGTACTATATATAATAGGTGGCCCAAATGAGATTGGAGGATTGAGATATACATGTACTTTTTTATTATCATTTACTGTTCTTTATTATCCTTTAGTCTCATTTATGTCACCTATATATATATATATATATATATATATATATATATATATATACAACTATATATATATTATATATATATATATTTCTCACAGACACATACATACATACTGTACTGATTATGTGATGATAGATTTTTAAGTGTATCTAAAAAAATCTTACTTTTCTGTTAATATTAATAGTTATGATTATTTGCTTTTAGAAATATATTATTCATACTTTTAAAACAAATGTTGAAATGTATACATTTCATTATTTTTCTTTACAGAGGGCCATTCAGTTTAGTACGTCGCTGTATACATCGGCAAACAAATCAACAATTCGCTGTGAAAATTGTTGATGTGGCGCGATTTACATCTAGTCCTGGATTAAGTACTGCAGGTAAAAATATTGTAAAATTTCCATTTTACTAAATTAGTAAATTTTCAAAAAGGTGTGATGTATATTTAAAATGCAGAATTCTAAATTTGTTTTTTAGTAAAAACTTACATACGTTTAACAGTTTGAAAGTAGCTGTTATCGTTTAATGTTTTGAAGTAACTTATAATGTCTTTTGAATAATACATGCACATATATATATATATATATATATATATATATATATATATATATATATATATATATATCTCAAAAAGTTATCGTAAGAGAAATACCTTAAATTTTCGATGTTGTTATATATTTTTCCCTATGTGTTTTATAAATTGAATAGACTTGTTTGAAATTAGATTAACGGTTTTGAGAACACTTCTCTTCTAATTAAAATAATTTAATTAAGAACATTAAATTTTTAAAAAATAGTACATGTAGTAAACATTGATAATTTTTTTGGGTGTTTTTTATAAGTTGATTAATTAAGTAATAATTAAAATTTCATTTAATTAAAAATAATTGATAATATTTGATGAATTTATTTGAAGTGATTTATTATAAATTATGATTTGCTAAAATATTCCAGTTTTTATAAAAAGTAGTTTTGTAATATTCGTGGCAAAGAATAACTTT
This sequence comes from Neoneuromus ignobilis, assembly GCA_029203775.1. NCBI lineage: Eukaryota > Metazoa > Arthropoda > Insecta > Megaloptera > Corydalidae > Neoneuromus > Neoneuromus ignobilis. The sequence continues at coordinate 20,122,080 of CP092089.1, read as the reverse complement.
TTAGCAATATTAACACTAGAACTACTAACCAGTCAAAATGACTGGTTTTAGAATTTCATTTTAAAATTCCTACTTCATGTTACATTTTTTTTTCGAAATGATGCCATGACTTTTGCAGTGTTGACTAAATAAATAGTGTAATGGATTTTATTTTATTTTTTTATTCAAAATCAAAATAATTTTGTATCATGGCACTTATACCGATACCAATCAAAATGACTGGTACTTGTCGAAGTGTAAAAGGGTCCTGCAATCTGTTTACCGAACCCGAATTTCCCAGTTTCTTGTTTTGTACAACTTCTCACACGTTTTTAGAATTTTTACTGCGTATTATTCAATATGACGGTGCTAATTATCAGGAAAGTTCTGGATCGATCATTATTTTAATGCAAAAATAATGCATTCATTCGAAAATATATTTAGTTGTTCATTTAGATCTGGAGACATAGAATGTGAATTGAATTTTTTTTTTATGTATATTGTACTCATATTATATAATATAATAAATAAAAAAAATTATTATATAATCATATAAATATATAACAAACGACATATTATTTTAATTAGTGTGAGGTGAGAAAAATGAACATAATTATAAATTTTATGTAATCACTAGTTTTATTTTATTTTATTTTTATTTCCTGAAAATGATAAAACGATTAAAAACCTATGAATTATTGTAAAAACTGAACGAAACGTGGAAACAAAAGGGAATTGCCAAACATTTGTAACATAAAGAAGGATACTATGGCTCGTTTTTCATCATTACTGTATAAACCAAATGAGTGTATTTTTCCAATTTACAAAAGTAAACCGAAGAAATAAGTTGTTTTATTGAGTTCGAAACATAAATCCGTCAGAATTGAAAAAAGTAATAACAAGCGCTTATCAGAAGCAATTGAATTTTATAACAAGACTAAATTTGGCGTAGACATTGCAGACCAAATGGCAAAGAAATATTGTGTCAAATCAGGATCCAGAAGATGACCACTTAAAATATTTTTCAAAATTTTAGATCTAGCTAGCATAAATGACTGGATATTGTATAAAGAAGCAACATATGAAAAGATATCCACAAAAGATTTTATTTTTCGACTAGCATATGAACTTGCCACTAACATACCGCTGAAAATATAAAAGCAGAGATGGAATCACGAGAAGCTAATGTACATACAACTTCAAAGGGTTCACTTTGTTCACGCAAATGATGTAAAATAGGGTACTGTTATAATAATAGGACTACTATCGTTTGTAATACTTGTAAAAAACATACATGAGGAAAATGCACTTAGAAGAAAACTACGTTTGTAAGAAATGTAACAAATTATAAATTTTTATACCCAATAATTTACTTTATACCAGTGGTTCTTAAACTAGGGTGTGTGCACTCCTGGGGATACGAGAAAGCATTTCTAAGGGTGTGAGAGAAGTTTCTAAATTATTATTATTCAAAAGTATTATTATGAATAAACAACAACAACGAAGCCATTATAAATTGAGATATTGTTTTGTATGTAAGAGGGTGGTCCCAGAAGTACCCGACCCAACAAAGAAAACACAAAAAATTTGGAAAAAAATATATTTATCTTTCAACATAATATCCTTTCAGCTCTATACACTTTTCCCAGTAATGTTCAATAAGTTCGATACCCTTTTTATAATAAGAACTGTCTTGCTCCTCAAAATACCCATTAACCGCCGACATCACTTCTTCATCGTTGGGAAATCTTTGATCACTGAGCCATTTTTTCAAGTTTGGGAACAGAAAATAATCCGAGGGGGCTAAATCTGGCGAATAGGGTGCATGAGGTAGCAATTCAAACTTTAATTCATTAATTTTGGCCATTGTAATAACGGATTTGTGAGCTGGTGCATTGTCTTGATGAAACAACACTTTCTTCTTAACCAAATGCGGCCGTTTTTGTTTGATTTCTTCGCTCAAACGTTGCAATAAG
>CP092089.1:20110125-20115125 GCA_029203775.1 Neoneuromus ignobilis | reverse complement strand
GTATCTATAAAGCTAATAATATAAACGATGATATTAGATATGGAAAATATAGTAAAATTGTTAAAAAAATAATAATTTGTATGATTTTGATTTCGAGATTGCATTAATATTCGCATTAAATTTTTGTTTGTTCGTTACAAATAGTTTTATATGTTAGAAAATGTAGAAGGTACTTATGTATTATATAAAATTGGAGGTAATTTATAGTTATTTTCAATTTATGATTGTTACGGTTATAATCGTATTTCTTTTTCAGATCAGTAAGAATGTTTTTCAATCTTTTACTTATTCTATCGTTAGTTTTATTTGCATGCGGCATAAATGCAAGCAATCCTTGTAAATATCAATACGAGTCAGAAGATAATAATGGAATCATTTGTGTGAATAATACAATTAATGACTTTAACGAATTGTTAAATTCAAGAAAATATCCACTTCCTTCGAAATATATACATTTTTACAACTGTTCGTTTGGAATATTAGATAATTCTACTTTTTCTCATGAATATATTGCAAAGATGCCTATTAAAGAAATATTTATAACCAATAGCTCGATAGATACTGTGCATAATCATTCATTCATAAATTTTAGGTATTTAACTTCGTTAACCATGCAATATAGTCAAATTACACGAATAGAAACTAGAGCATTCGATGGGCCAACTTCATTAAATGTTTTAAATTTGCAATTTAATTGGCTCAGAAAATTAAATGAGATATTCATCAGCTATGGAAGTAGCTTACAAGAACTCAATTTAGCAGGAAATAATTTTACAACTATTAATGATTATATATTTTTTGGTTTCTATTCTTTAAAATCGTTAAATTTATCTACGAATCCAATTAGTGAATTAAGTGAAAATTCATTTGGCAAGTTAGATATAATCTCATTGGATTTATCACACTGTCAACTGACATTATTACAGAAAAGAATATTTAAAGGCTTACATTATTTAAAAGAGCTAAATATTTCATATAATAAAATTGACGAGATTGAGTTAGGTGCTTTTCAAGGGGTTGAGAAAATTGAAGTTTTAAATTTAAAACACAATAGAATCACAAGAATAACATATGGAACATTTTCTATGCTAAATGATATGTCTAAAATAGATTTTTCAGAAAATTGGCTTGAGCAATTGAATATTGATGCTTTATTCCCATTAACACGAGTTAAGTATTTTTATTTACATGGAAATCGTCTTAAAGTGATGAACATATCATTAGTATTCAAATATTTAAAATATCTGCAAGAAATTACTTTAGGTGACAATCTCTGGGAATGTTATGAATTGACGACGATTTGTTATGAATTGGAAAAGAGAGGAATAAAGTATTTATCTGAAAATGTTGCTCAATATGAAGTGACCAATGTATATGGTATTAAATGCGAAATCAGGATGCAGTAGATTAATATAATTTGGTTCTTGTTCAAAGTGAATGTATTTTATATATTGTCATGAAATAAATAATGTTTAAAACATTTTTTGTTATTCTTCCTGACATTTTATTTATCAAATTTCTATATTTAAGTATAGAATTTACATTTTCATATCATTATTTTTTTAATGTATTTATTTTTATAAAAAAATTAATGTTAGAATGAAACTATATACAGTGGTGAACAAAAATTTATGTACGAGTATATTTCATAATTTTTCAATGTAATATAAAAGATATTTATGTATGTATATATTTGTGTGTACGTGTGTGTGTGTATATGGTCCGAAGTTAAGCAATTGTGTAGAATAATAACTTTTATAAAACTATTTATATCAAAATTATATGCAAAAAAAACTGACAAAGGAAATGACATTTACTTGTATTCTAATAAATTTGTTTCCTTACATTTTATTCAAAAATATACTATATTTCATTTCTTCCCTAATTTAGTTTGCGACAAAAGTTAAGCAGTTTTAATTGTTTAAGTCTTTTATGAATATATATTAATATTTTATTGCATTATAATTATTTTTAATTACGGGTGCTCATTGTCCTCGAATTGAATTAAATAATTTTTTGATAACGTATGAAAATATTTTTGTTGTTATATTGAACAAAGCGTGTGCATAAAGTTTGTTCTTATTTGAATATTTTTTTGTCTTTGAATTTTGCAATTAACAATCTACCAGAAGTTCTTTATCGGATTTGACGATTGTGCTAGTCATGAAAGTACTTCGATATTGTGCTGTTAGAACCAAGCTTCTGTAATTTTTATCGAATGTTTGAGATTATTATCATGTTGGGACACCCATTGAATTTGTATTTATTCACTTGGGAAAGAAAATATTACGTTTTCCTATACATCCTTATATAAAAAACAATTCATTATCTACGTTATTTCATGCAGGGAATCAGCTTTATTGCGAGAAAAGCAATCTCATACTAGCATAGTTCCATCTCCATGTTTTAAGGTTGTTCGATAATAACGCAGGTCCAATCTCTTTTTAATAGCGACATTGTATCAAAATCATCTAAATTGAATATAGACCTATTATTAAATAACATTTGACCCATCACGAAATTCACTAGTTAAACCACAGAATAGAATATAGAGTACTGAATGACATTTCTGTGATCATTTGCCTGGACGTTTCATCTAAACTGGGTTTATTAAAATTTACAAATTGAACAAATAGTGACTGCTTGACTTTTGTTGCTCTGCTTATTATACTATTTTCGAGAAAAAATTTCATGTTGCTGTTTTAACAAAATAAAGCAACTTTTTGTTCACATTTTCAGATAAAAGATGGTAAGCTTTAATTTTATTATTTAGAAATATTTTTTTTAATAAGTAAAATTTTAGAGTATAAACTTACGTATATATATATATATATATATATATATATATATATATATATATATATATATATATATATATATATATATATATATATATATATATATACGAGGTTGTTTGATAAGTCCGTGTAAAAATAAAAACTGCTTCATTTTTTTGAATAAATCGTTTTTATTTTTCAACATAGTCTCCTTTTAGGCTTATACACTTCATCCAACGCTGCTCTAGTTTGTTGATCCCTTCCGAATAATAGGATTTGTCCAAGCCTGTAAAATAGTCATTCGTTCCTGCAATCACCTCCTCGTTCGAATAAAATCTTTTTCCCGCGAGCCATTTCTTCATATTAGGGAACAAATAATAGTCCGATGGAGCTAAGTTTGGAGAATAGGGGGGATGTGAAACGATTTGGAACCCTATTTCCATTAGTTTTGCGGCCACAACTGCTGAAGTGTGAGCTGGTGCGTTGTCGTGATGAAAGAGGACTTTTTTGTGGGCTAATCGGGGACGTTTTTCTTGCAACTGGTTTTCAAACGATCCAATAACAATGAATAATATGCACCTGTAATGGTTTTACCCTTTTCCAAATAGTCGATAAAGATTATTCCTTGCGAATCCCAAAAAACAGTCGCCATAACCTTCCCGGCCGAAGGAATTGTCTTCTCCTTTTTCGGAGCAGATTCCCCCTTGATAACCCATTGTTTAGACTGCTCTTTGGTCTCAGCAGTGTAGTGATGTATCCATGTTTCATCTACAGTGATGAAACGACGCTTAAAGTCCTGCGGATTTCGCTGAAACAGCTGCAAACCGTTCTTCCAACACTTCACACGACCTTGTTTTTGGTCGATCGTGAGCAATCGCGGCACCCACCTGGCGGATAGCTTTTTCATGTCCAAATGTTGGTGCAAAATATTATGTACCCGTTCACACGAGATGCCTACAGCACTAGTAATCTCACGCACTTTCACTCTTCTGTCATCCATCACCATATCATGGATTTTATCAATGATTTCTGGAGTGGTGACCTCAACAGGGCGTTCAGAACGTTCAGCGTCTCTTGTGCTCATATGGCCACTCCGAAAATTTTGAAACCACTTATAAACCGCACTAATCGAAGGTGCAGAGTCACCATAATGTTTATCAAGCTTCTGTTTAGTCTCCTGAGGCGTTTTGCCTTTAATGAAGTAGTGTTTAATCAACACGCGAAATTCTTTTTCGTCCATTATTTGACAATCACTCGATTTCCTTGATTCCAACGATTGTCAAACACAAAGGAATAGACCGATATGGCTGAAACTTGATGTGTGTTCTTCCAAGAGGTGCTACTAATTAAAAATAACCTCGATATCCACCAGTGGTGCCATCTTTCGGAATTTACACTGACTTATCAAACGACCTCGTATATATATATATATATATATATATATATATATATACAGGTAAAATTTTTATTTGTCAAAAAAAGTAAGTTATACAATATATATACAATGATTTGACAAAGTAAATAATGATAATAATTTAAAAATAAAGAAAAAATATTTTTTTACGAAATTTCTCCTATGAAAAAAATGTGTGAATAATAGATTAAACTCATAATTAATACACATTACTTAATTGTTGATACATAATTTCAAGTACTTTTCTTCAGTATTTTAGTATCAAGTTCAATATTTTATTTGTTGACTATACTATAAATGTTTAATTTGATAATAAAAAATAAAATAATCTATTGCCATAGAAAAAAGTTTTTATGTTAGATTGTACTTAATTGGACAATATCAGTTTGCTATTATGTTGTTAGTCGATAAGTTGTTGCTAGTTGCTTTAGTTATTTGCTACGTTCCTATGTTCAGTTTACCTATTTCATACTTTATCCTTTGGAATTCGCGGGTCACTTAGAATGCCTAGAGGACTGCGGTTTACCGCTGATATATAACAGTCGAAACCGTTTGTGTGTGCAAGCATGTATATATTACACATATTCATTTGCATAGAAGTATTTAATTATGTTAATGAATTAATCACGTAATTAAATAAAAAATTATTTAATTTTAATATTTATTACGAAGGTTTTATTTATGATGTGCTTAAATCATATAAAGTAAATATTAAATATTTCAGTTATCAACTTATTTAACATAATTTTCTTTTTCACTTCATTTTTCTCTTCTCTCTTTATGTATATATATATATATATAAGTGTGTG
>CP092089.1:20092625-20105125 GCA_029203775.1 Neoneuromus ignobilis | reverse complement strand
TGAATTATTTTATTTTCAAGGTACTTTTTTGTCTTCGTGGTAATAAAATAAACATTTGATTTTAGCAGATTTATTTTATATTAAACATTTAACTACGTTTTTTTTATGATTTTACATATACCTTTTTGTATGTTTTTTTGGTAACTTACTTTATTTTTAAAAAAGTTACATTAGTCACTGGAGAGATTAAAAACAAATGTTGATTGATTCCAAGTATCATATTTTGTCTTCTTAGTTTGAAAAATTCTCTTATTTCATTGCATTCTTTCCATTTATTGTCACATTAAATGTTTTCTCTTTTCATTTTACAAGTACTGGTAAAATGTTATTTAAATTATTATAGTGTTTTCACTACTTTAAAATATGATACCCAATAATAAGTTGATTTTTCAATTCTAAGGTATAACAATAAGTAAAGAATGTCCTTTATTGTATCTTTGCTGTTATATTTGCAATTCTAATCAAGTCTGTTATCATTCATTTCTCTCAAAGTATGTTTAACACGCACAATCAAAAATATATTTTAGGCATAGGGAGGTTTTAAATGTTTTTAAATGACTCTTATTAATTATCCTGACATTTCAGTTTAATTTGTTTATTAGAAAAAAATCATTTTTCTGTATTATAAAATGTTGTATTAGTTTTTGTTACCTCATTGTATGATATTTGTAATAATTTCTTTTCTTCTGTAGTCTACATACATTTTACAAGTGAGCTTTGTTCTTTTGTTCTGTTAATTATTATATTATCGATTTAGTATTTTCCTATTTTATGAAGAAACCCCGCATCGATTTTGTTTGTTGCAGTTGACCGATATAAATACGGATCAATTGTATTTTTATTCTTTTATAATTAAAATTAGTTTTACAAAAATATATAAAAAATGATAATCAGTTCAGTTTTAAAATGAACTTTTTCAATGAACAATGAAGTCCATATGTATGATTTTCAGTTAGTTTATATATATATATATATATATATATATATATATATATATATATGAATAAGTAGCTTAATAGAGGAATAAATAAGTTTATATTTGCTATTTAAGTGTAATTTTAAAAATTATCACTGCATTTTAACCTCATTTCTTTAATTTTAAATATAAATTGTTATCATTTATACGAGGGTTTTTTGATAAGTTTTTTGGTAAATTTATTTATTGTTTAATTTAATTAATTAAATTACATTTTTTAATTTATTTCTTCCTCCTTTTTTACTATACTTATCAAACGACCTTCGTAAATAACTAATATTTTTTTAGTCATTAGAGATTCTTATTTTATTTGTTATAATTAGAATTGTGTACATTCTAATAATAATTATTAATATTATTAAATTATAACAGTTTAGTTAAACAGAGAAGGTATATTGTGTTCTGGAATGTGATCATATTATTTTTTTTTCATTATTTGTTTCTCAATATTCATAAAAAGCAAAACCATTTAAAATTAAAACAATCTAATAGATGAAACAGAACTATACAAACATTATTTGATACAGGTTATCTGATTAATACAAAATTTTATATAATTTAATTTATTATGTAATTAATAAATTAGCTATTGATTACCGTAAAATACTTCTGTTAAATATCATTTTAACATAAATTTATTATTGCTGAAAACCATTAAATATACAATATTATTGTCTTTAGGTTTTTATTGAAAAAGTGTTGATATGTTTGAGTCTATTTTCAGTTATGTTTGTTATAATTAATACAAGATTTTTTTTCAGATTTGAAACGAGAAGCAACAATATGTCATATGTTAAAACATCAACATATAGTGGAATTATTGGAGACGTATTCTTCGGAAGGAATGCTGTATATGGTTTTCGAATTGTGAGTATATGATTTAAAAATTCAAAAATAGACAGAAAAATAATTAATGAAACGTTAAATGCCGTAATAAGTTGCTTTATTTGTAGAAAAAATAACGTTTCTTCAAAATATTTTATTTTTATTCATATAATTTTCATAATTAAAATACAATTTTTCATCAAATTATAAATAAAAATTGTTTATATTTTATCAGAGTGTCAATGGAACTTAAATCATTGATAATAATAATATATATTGATAACATTTTTAAATTTACATGTTTTGTACATATTTAATGTGTTTTTGAAATTGTTAATTTTTTATATCTATATTTGTAACTCGTGACAATGAAATATTTGATCTGAATTATTATTTTTAGTATGGATGGATCAGATCTCTGCTACGAAGTAGTTCGACGAGCATCCGATGGGTTCGTTTACAGTGAAGCAGTAGCTAGGTAAGTTATGAAATGTTATAAAAAGTTCTAATTTATATAATACCTTCAGTCAAAAAACAAACGGAACTTTTAGAATAAAAAATAAGAAGTTATTTATTCATGAATATTTATTTTGTCGCTTTAAAAGTACTATCCATTGGAAGCAATACACATGTGCCAACGCTTCTTCCAATCCTCGAACGCCATTGCGAACGCGCTTTTTGGTATAGCCTTCAGTTCACAAAGCGAATTTTCTTTTATGGCTTTAATCGACCAAAACGATGTCTTTGGAGCGGAAACTTCGGTTATAGGAATAGGAAAAAGTCGCACGGAGCCATATTAGGCGAATACGGAGCTTGCGAAACGATATTGGATGAGTTGTTGTCCAAAAACTCACGAACAATTCAGTATTTTTGGCACTATTCGAGAAGCGACGCGTTTCATGCCTAACATTGATTAATTGTGTTTTTGAGATTTTCACCTCAGCTATTAACTTTCTGACAGACAAGATGATTTTTGAGAACCAATGCTTCGACTTGGGCGACATGTTCGTCGTCAGTTGATGTCAATGTGCGTCTAGATCGTAGTTAATCATCGACGGATTCACTATCTTTTTTGAACACTTTATTCCACTCAAGAACTCTTGTTCGCAATAGACAATTGTATGCCTTTCTTAACATTTCCAATGTTTGCGTGAAGTTTATTCTGTTCGTAACACAAAATTTAATGCAAGTTGTTTGATCAACTGATTTGACAGCGTAAAAATCACCGTGAACAACAGTTACTGTCTAACAAAAATCACTGTAAAATATTTACTAATGAGTGCAATGTCATGAAATTTGACATATGTCATTCATAGATATACTAACTTAAAAAAATACAACATGACATTCCATAAACGCGTGTAGTTTAAATAAGAAAATTTTCTTAGTTTTTGCATTGAAGGTGTCTATTTATATATATAGAAATACCTCCCATAGTCCGGTTAATTGGTTCCACTGATTAGCTGGACTATTTGAAACCGGACTAATTGAAACATTAACTAAATACAAAAAACGTTAATTGGTTCCAAACAATTTTTTCCCTGTTTTTCAGTAAATAAAACGAGGGTAATATATTCAAATGTTTGTATGTATCAACAAAACAAAATCAGGGGTTTAAATATTTATTTTAAATACATTTTAAATTTATTTTCAAATGGGTTATTGAAATTTAATTATCAAAAAATCGACTTTATTCTAGAGTTGCGAATCGAAAACTAATAGAAAAAGAAAAGACCACAAAATGAGAACTGCGCATGCGTTGCGCATAATGTGCATATACGATTTCGGTTTTCTTTTTTATTATGTTTTCATAATAAATGGGAAAACTTGAAAATTTGCGTATAAAAATAATTTTATGTATTAATTTTTTGGGATTTTTTTCAAGAAAAACTAGTAGGATTTTTTCAAGTAAAAAAATTTTTTTTTGGAAATTTTAAATTGGACTATAGTGAAACCGGACTAATCGAGGTATTACTGTATATATATATATATATATATATATATATATATATATATATATATATATATATATATATATATATATATATATATATGTATAATTGACACATTTACAAAAAAAAATATACTTGTTAAAAATTATTATTGAAAAAAATATGATTATTAATTATGATTAATAGAATAGTATAGTTCTTTCCAATAGTATAGTACTAAATGTTAATTTTCATCGATGATTAAAAATAATTAATGTGCATTATAGAAAACTTTCTGTAGTGTCCAAGTAATTGTGGCTCAGATCCTTACTTGTTTTTTCATTAAAATTGATCGTTATTTCATTTTTATTGCTAACGACTTGTTAATATTTATATTTTTAAGGTAAAAAAGGTATTATCTCGAAGAATTAAAACGGTAATTCGCTTAGAGTTTCATACAACACTAATATCATAAAATGAGATTTTTAAAATAAAAGTAAAATTTTGTTCTCAAGAACTTTTTTGTAATTTCACGAACTACATGAAGTGTTATAGTTATTTCTTGTATTCTTTTCTGTACTCTCGTTCTATTATATTTTTTTATTGAGATCTGAGAGACTCTTTTGTGTTGATATCATACTATAATCGGTTTCAACAGTGAGTGTTGTTTTTAGGTAGTTGAAGTGATAATTCGAAATCGTTTGTAGCATGATAACAAATAACAAAAAATGATTTAAGAAATGACAATAAATTTTAGTACTATTCTGAGATTATTAGAAAAAATATTTATTTAATTATAAGTTAATTGTAGAAAAAAATATAAATAAATTCAGTTCAAAAATTATTATTGTAAGGATATATACATATATATATATATATATATATATATATATATATATATATATATATATATATATATATATATATATATACGTATACAGGGTCATCCAAATGCAACACCTTGATTTATGTTATATTAAAAAGTTTTAATAACAATAATATATTAAATATATTATTGTTATTTTAATTTAAAGTTCAAATTTTATTACGTTATAATTCCTTATAAAAGTTAATTAAACATGATATATGGACAGCTGTCTTTTTTAATTCAAAGTTTATTTTATATTGATAAAATAATATTCGTAATATGTTTGATTGATTCGTTTTTTATATTTATTTTTTGTTGTTGTAAAAAGTAAAAGTTTAATTTATTTTTATGTTATTTAACTACAATTATAAATATAATTATTTTTGTCTTATTGAGTTAATGAAATACCTAACATAGTTGACGTTAGAATATAGAAACATCAGCTCAGCTGACACATTAACATATAATATTCATGATTCAATTTCCCAGGTTGAATATGTGACCCGGAACTTGATGACACGCTCAGGTGTTTGCTGTCAAATATTTTATAGATCTATTCGAAACGGAAGTGATTTGAATGCAGTTATTTTTTTTTAAATATTCAGCGTGTGGTTGCATTATGAATTAGTTTTGAAAAAAATGTTTTTTTTTTTAAATATAATTTATATATATATATATATATATATATATATATATATATATATATATATATATATATGCTATATGTTAGGTTAAGTGAGAATTTATTCGTTTTTCTTTTCTTTCTTTTTTATAAAGAAAACGAAATGTAAATTTTAAAAGTACGCAATAACGTTAGCGTCAAGATTTTTTATTTCCTTTTGTAGTTTAACTTTCTTAACTTCCTTTTTACAAAACGTGGTTTTTGATGTCGTTTAAATATTCGATTTCTTTCTATTTAAAATATTTACAACGGACGGTAAACTGAAGACGCCCTAGCTAAACTTTAACAACTTGTGGCAAAGGATGTGTTAGTTCTGGTATTGGCTTAATAGAAAACAACATCCTTTGTTTCTAATAATATTGAACAATTCGTTCTATATCGCCTGTTTGTGAGAAGTAATCTTTATTTGTAATTTCTTAGTTAAAGAATTTATAATGAATAATTTCCCTTTAGTATTACTAGATAAAGAATTATATTTTTTTGAATGCAGATTAGTTTTTTTATTCTATTAGTGATCTCCTCTCTTGCTTTTTCATAATATATTCTTTATAATGTTATTACACAGCATTCAATTTTCAGCTAATCACTAATTATTATTTTTTTAAAATAATCATTTCTCATTTAAAAAAACGAATCAAAATTGCAATTTAATTAATTACAAAATAAAGAAGTTATTATGGTTTTCTTTTTAGCTTTTACATTTATTATTTTCCCACCATAAAATACACACACACACACATAGATGCATATATATATATATATATATATATATATAAATATATATGTGTGTGTGTGTGTGTGTGTATAAATATAAATAATTTTTGTGTATCGACTGTTGTATAGAGATTCTTATTAATTTACATTTAGTCGGGAAACTAACGGAACTTTTGAATTAAAATACGTAAGAAGTTATTTATTTATTAATATTTATTTTGTCGTCTTCAAAGTACTTTTCATTGCAAGCAATACACATATATCAACGCTTCATCCAGTCCTCGAACGCCCCCGTGAACGCCCTTTGTGGTATAGCCTTTAGTTCACGCAGCGAATTTTCTTTTATGGCTTTAATCGAATCAAAAAGATGCCTTCAGAGCGGCAACTTTAAGTTCATGAATAAGAAAAAGTCGCATGGAGCCATATTAGGCGAATACGGAGCTTGTAAACGATATTGGTGGTACTTTCGGCTGTCTTTTTGCAAAAAAATCAGTGTTCTTGGCACCATGCGAGAAACGACGCGTTTCATGCCCAACATTTCAGCTAAAATGATGCTAATTCTCTGATGGACACACAACGATTTTTGAGCACCAGCACCTTGATTTGGGCGACGTGTTTGTCGTTAGTTGATGTCGATGGGTGTCCAGATTGTGGTTCATTATCGACGGCTTCGTGGCCTTCTTTGAACGCTTTATACCATTCAAAAACTCTTGTCGCGATAGAAAATCCTCGGGGTACATCTTTGCGTGAAGTTTATTTGATTCACAATACAAATTCTTTGGTCAACTGATTTCGGCGTTGTAAAAATCTCCGTGAATAACAATCACCGTCTAGCAGAAACCACTGTAAAATATTTACTAATAAGTATAACGTCATGAAATTTGACACAGATGTCATTGACAGATGTACCAACTTAAAAAATCACAATATGACATTCCACAAGCGCGCGCAGTTTAAATGAGAAAGTTTCGTTAGGTTTTAGACAGAATATTTAAAGAAATTTCGTTTGCGTTAGTAAAAATGATTAAATTTATTTATTGATATATTTTCAAAGTTTTGAATATATTATCAATATTGTATTTAATATTAATTTACCTTTGGAATATGTACATTGTGTTACTGTGTAAGAAAGATGGAAATAATTAAAATAGTTATATTATTTAAATGACAGAAAATTGTAATTACTTTTTGTCGATTTCAGTTAATTATATTTTTTTCACAAAATAATAACTAGTTAAAAAAGTAGATAATATTATTACATTGATCGGATGGACATTTACTATCAGTATATTAATTCGTATTAACAAAACTGTTGTCGGGCTTCTATCGATGTATTTTATTTATATTTTTTCAAAAACATGTTATAACTTGTAGAGTATATGTAAATATTTTTTTAATTTTTATATAAAAGAATATTATATAATAATTTAATGAAAATCATTCATAAGTATTCTATGAACATTTTTTTGTACGAATGATAATTTACTTTAAAAAATAATTAATTTCATTAAAGATTAATATTATAACAAAAAGACAAAATATTTTCAATTAAAAAACCGTTATATTTTGTAAATTTGTAAGAAATATAAACCGTGCTAAAAGATTCTATTTTTTTCAGTCACTACATGCGACAAATATTGGAAGCGTTACGTTACTGTCATGAAAACGATATTATACATCGAGATTTGAGGCCGTCATGTGTCTTACTGGCAACAAAAGAAAATTCAGCACCGGTGAAACTTGGCGGTTTTGGTGTGGCAATTCAACTCCATCAGTCACACACAAACGAGGGGGGTGAGTTAATTAAACACAATTTGATTTTTCAATCGCTTTTGATGGATTTTTTTCATATACATATGTGTACTCATTATTATTTTTTAAATTTATTTCACGGTAATTTCCAGCGAATTTACCTAGATGTGTTTCACTCAACAATTTGCATAATTGGGGTCATTGTTTGTTTATTTGTGGTATATTTATTTTAGACAGAATTATGTCATTGTCATATTCGAACGATATGTGGTGCAAATAATATGACTATTTCATTCGTTTTTATATCATAGAATTACTACTATTATATAGTCATTGTTTTTTTATCTCTTTTGTAACATTTATTACCTATCGATAATATTATATTAATGTAATATTTTATAAAAAAAGATTTAAATATTTGTATTTAAATTAGTGTTGTAGTATTTCAAATGTACTTTAAATATAATCACAGGATGTTAATGCTGACAATGTTATGAATATTTATTTTATGTACGTGAACATTTTTTAAAATATCGACTGAATTAAATTATTATTTTAATTTATGTTATCGCAGAATTGTTTAAATACAAATATAATTTCAAAAATTATACAGATTGGTGCTACTAAATAAATTTAGTGTATATTTATTTCATTCGATATTTAGGTAGATTAATAAAGAATATTGTAAGGTTTTCTATTTTCACATTAACATATGCATATACATATATATATATATATATATATATATATATATATATATATATATATATACATTGACGACAAAAGTATTCGCCATATGGGTAACATAAGCAATTTATTGATATAATTCAATAAAATCGTTAAATTAAAAAAAATTATTTCATTGATAATAAATATAATATTCATTAGAAAAAAATACAAAAAACAAGAATTAATTCTGTTATATAGTAGAAATTAATAAAATAAAAAAAGTAGGTGACATTTGCGTTCAGCAAAACTATTCGCCACTTTTAATACTATACAGAAGAAATATCAACAATTTTTTTTTAAAAGAGTTTACTATCTCGTTTGTTTCCCTTTCCTTTTTACTATTTCATTTAAACTATTTGGCATTGAATAAATTATTTTTTTTTGTTGCGTCCGATGTTATATTTGCCTACTCCTTTTAAAGTAAGGATTTAAATTGTTTCTTGGAGGTAATATGGTGCTGTCGAATATTTCTCTCTAATAAATCCTAAAAATGTTCTATGAGATTTAAATTGAGAGATTGTAGTGGTGATTTCAGTGTATGGGAAGTATTGTAGAGAACCCGAAGCTTCACTATATGAGCAGTATGCTTTGGGTTGTTATCATGTTGGAAGTAATATTCATTATTAAAACACAATTTTCTAGAATTTTCTTTTAAATTTTGTTTTAAGATATTCAAATATTAGATCTTATTAATGGTTTCGTCGATAAAAACTAGGTTGCCAACTCCAGAAGCGGTCATACAACCCCACCACCAGCATGTTAACCAATTTTGTGTATATGATTCTCTTGCAGTTCTGTATTTTTCTTTCTCCGTACCAAAATTTGGCCACAAAACGATAAATACAGAATTTACTTTCAACCTTGGACCGAAAATCCTCATTACATTTATTTCCATATTTTTTTGCAAATTGAAACTTCTTGTTTTGGTTCACTTTATTTATAGCTGATTTTTTTCTGCAGACGTGGTTGTTGTAACCAGCCTTTTTAAGAATTTTCCTTACTATATAAGGATGTAATTTTTTCCAATATATTTTTCTAACTGTGCTGCGACAGAGGACGAACTGGTTTTACGCTCTTTGTTAATAATATTAATTATATTACGTTGTTCATGTACTGTAAGTTTAGATGGCCGTTGTTCATGTACGTATACGTTCATGTACGTTGTTCATGTAAGTTTTTTGTCAATTTTCTAAGCTTCTTGTATTATTAAAGCGTTTTATTATATCATGGACAGTAGAACGACTCTTGGATACTATTTCCGAAATGTCCTTATATGATTTATTTTTTTTGGTGTAAATTTATAATTATTTTTCTCTCGAATATACAAGATTATTTTTATTTGCGTCCTATTTTTGAAATATCTTCATAAAACTTACTAAATGATGAAAACTGTCAATATAAACTGTTTGAAAAATCTTCGGAAAGTATAAATATTTAGTTATACTGCAGTGCTGCCACATTTATTTAACAAAAACTTCGATATTGTATGTTATTATCAATAAGTGTCGAATACTTTTACTTAGCCTAAATGGTATCCTACTGTGTTTATTTTAGCAATTTATACTATATAATAGAATTTATTACTGTTTTTTGTATTTTTTCTAATGAATATTATATTTTATATTAATTAAATAAATATTTTTTTTTACTTTAACAACTTTATTGAATTATGTCAATAAATTGCTTGTTACCTATAAGACGTCAGTGTATATATATATATTTATATATATATATATATATATATATATATATGTATATATATATATATATATATATATATATATATATATATATATATATATATATATATATATATATATATATATATATATATATATATATATATATATATATATATATATATATATATATATATATATTGAATTAGTCATTCATTTATCAGTGGTGACATTCAAGAACTGAGACGTTCAGTACTTTGAAACGAATCAAATAATCGATATATGAACTTTGTTACCATGTTACTATTTTTACTTTTATCTACATATATTGCTATTAATTTTTAAAAACATTGTATTTATAATAAATATGTCTGTTATTTTACTGCTTAATTATAGTTTATTTATAATTGAAAGAAAACCGCATTTTAATGAATGTTATCACGAATAACATATATATATATATATATATATATATATATATATATATATATATATATATATATATATATATATATATATATGATTAAGCTGTTAATCAAGGATGACAAGTTATTATAACTCATCATTGTAGAACGTCTTTGTTGTGGGTAGATGATGTTTCATTACAAAAATCTAATTATTATATTCGTACAGTAAAAATTTATGAATCATTTCTTTCTTACTTTCACTATGAAGGTATTATAACTTTTTAAAAGAATTTTTTTATTTATATCAATGATTTCTATTTATTGTACATTACCCGTTTTTATTAACGATAGCACTAAAAGTTATATAACCGCATCCATATGTTAAATATAAAAAATTAAATTTCTTACATTTGGATTTATACTTCGTTTCGTTTTCATTTATTCTTAGAAAAATGAAATAATATAGAAGCCATCTTTTTTGGATTTATCAAGAAAAGAGAATATTCAATTCTTTTAACAAATGAAATGCTACAACAATGTCGAATAGTAATAATTATATATATATATATATATATATATATATATATATATATATAATATAATCACTTAATAAAATGTTAGACATTTTTCATTTTCTGAGCGCAATATGAATTAATTTATCTTTGCGGATTTAAAACTAAACATACGTTTTTGATCGGATAAATACTCAGTTAACTGGTTAAGGATTAAAAAATAGTAATTTCATGTTAACAATATCTGTCTGTTTATGTCATTAATACATTGAATACTGTGGGAGTTATCAGTGACTAGCACTCGACTTATCAGTGTCGCCATGGGAGGCATCAGTGATTCTATTAATAATAAAAGCACTTGATCAAATAAAGAGTAATATTTATGTAATTTTTAATATTGGTAATGTTATAATAATGATTTAAAATAATAAATGCTCAATAGAGCATTTAAACAGTTTTTTTTTTTTGCTTATAAGATACATGTGACTGGGGCATATTATTATATATCGTGTTGAAATAATGCCAATAGAGATGAGGTATATCAATGTAATCTTTACAGAATGTTACCACTTTTTTACTATAATTTTTTTGTAGTTCTTCTTCCCAAAATATAACATTTTTTTGTAACGTTTTTATACAAAATTGTTTCATTTCATTCACTTTTCCTGTCTTTTTTTATCTCGTGACATACCTTTTTCTGTAAACTTGAAGAGAAAAATCATCAATTTCTTTATCTCAGAGTTGAAAAAGCATACTGCTAATTTCATGCGGAAATAGAATTTTTTTAATGTTGTTTTATTTGTTTTGATTATTATTAACGTCGTAACGCTTTACTGTGCCATTGGATTCATTGATGATCCTCAAAAAAAAAATAAATGAATAGTCTGATAATATAGTTCAATCTAATCGTTTTATTTGGTATTTTATCGTAATATACATCGTATAATAAAAAAATCATTTCGGCGCCATGAGTAACTCATATGAAATTTCCTCTGCACTCAATGTGTTAAACTAATTAATAAAAATTAATAGAGCGGTTACCTTGTTATTTATCATAAGGTGATAAACAACATTAAAATAATGTTTATATTAAATAGAAAATGTTAGTTTTTAATAAATTTTAGTATATTTTTTATCTTAATAATTTTAATTTATTTTGTAATGAAAATTCATTTTCTTTTATACAGACTAAAATTTATGAGATCAATAAATAATAATTTAAATGCAAAATGTGAAATAATACTTTATAATTTTTATTCTATTAATTAATAATTATCTAATTTGTATTTATTGTTGAAAAAAATATACACACACACACATACATACACACATACACACATACACACATACACACATACATACATACATACATACATACATATATATATATATATATATATATATATATATATATATTTAAGATTT
>CP092089.1:20070125-20090125 GCA_029203775.1 Neoneuromus ignobilis | reverse complement strand
TGATTTCAAATTGATGTCTGTTCTGGGTCAGGCATTGCTGATAACGCAATGCAATGGAATCGCAAACATGAAAAATCATTTCGTTCAGTATTTGTGCGCATTTTTATTCAATAGTTGCTCTCAATTCGACTACTGATGCCAGTTTTGTACAGTAAACTTTTTTTTATGTATTCTCATAAAAAAGTCTAGTGGTATGAGTTTTGGTGAAAATGGCGTGTATTCTATTGAATCTCTTCGTCCAGTCCATTTGTTTGGCATATTCTCATTAAGGTAAGTCCTTACCTTATGATGGTAGTGTGGGGGTGCCCCATCTTGTTGTAAATAAAATTCCCCATCTTCAAAGTCCTCTTGAATGCGTGGCATGACAGAATGCTACAGCAAGTTCAAGTAAACGGCACCAGTCACACAACTGACAAAAAAGAACGGTCCAATTAATCCCTTTGTTGATAATCCGCACTTTACTGTAACTTCCGGTAAATGAACATGATGTTCCTTCATAATAGGCGGATTCTCAGGTCCCTAATAAATGCAATTGTGGCTGTTAATTAAACCATTTAATTTAAACGTAGCCTCATCTCTTCAAACAATATTTTTTGGAAATTGTACATCCTCTGCACATATCTCGTAGTACCACTCGCAAAACTGTATTCTCCGGTTCAAATCATCTCCAGTGAGAGCATGGATTATTCTTGGAATGTAACTTTTTCAATAACAACGCTTCAAAATTCGATGGACATCTGATTTTGAAATTCCTATCTCACGAACTACTTGCCGCATAGATTTTCTTGAATTCTGGTGATACGTTTCCATCAACATTTTTTGTGGAGCTCGTCGATATCCTCGGTCTTCTGGAACGTTTCTTGTGAACATTCTGAACATTTCCATCTGCTTCAAACTTATCTCTAATTCGAGTGATGGTAAGTTACGTACGTGGATCTGTTTTAAATTCTCTCCCAAACTGTCTTTGCACTTTAATTGCGTTTTAAAACTTTCAGTAGCACTTTAGAATAAATTGTCTTTATTTAAAATTTAGTCTGGCTCTATCCATTATTTCAGATTGGTTAAACCTGAAAATTAAGTTATTTATCAGCTGTTAAAATGTGTATACATTTTTTGGGACACTCTGTATATATATATATATATATATATATATATATATATATATATATATATATTTCCGTAAATGTGTATATGTATGGAGTAATGAGCCTATCATGAAAACATCCAGTTTAATAAAAAAGTTAGACGTTGGAAACTTTCATTGTAAATTATCTGTTTGAAAACTTTGGTAAGGCATCTAAAAATGTTATGTATGTTTTTTTTTTGGTGAGTTTCTTTTCATTTATTGCAAGTTTGCTTTCTGTGAAAGTAAACAGGTGTATTAATTAGAATTATTATTTTAACGTATTTTTTAAAAGTTTTTTTAACAATTTTGTTCAAAAAAAGAGCTATATGTAAATCCATTCGGTATAGATTAATGAAAGAAAATCACTTACTTTAAAATTAAATACACAGATATATATATATATATATATATATATATATATATATATATATGATATTTTTATTCAATTTTGACACTGAAATGATTATCTTGACGCGTATTTCAATTTACATAAATTCTTAGCTTGGGGATAGAATCATTCAAGATGATGTCTTTATTACATTTAAGTGAAGATATTTCGTTATGAATTCAATGACAATATTACAGAATATTTGATAATTGAATTGAGTATTAAAATTTAATTTGTATAGAACATAACATAAGCTTATATATTATTAATACATGTACTTTTATTTAAACTGTAAAATTATCTAAATTATAGTGTTTTAATATGTTTTGCATTCAAGCAATTTCTATGAAATCCAGATAAAAGTAATCATTCAACTTGACTGAATACATATTTTTATGCCGCGATTAAAAAAATATTTAGATTTATTTTGAAAGGAATGAAAAAGAAACGATAGCACGAAAAGGAAAAAAACATTATATAACATCAGTTTGTTAAATGCTACCGGCAATTTTCATTCCAATGAAAGAGCATTGCAAATAAGTAAAATGAGAAAAACGCCATTTTTTTCTTTTCACTTCCTTTTTACGATGACTTTAACTTAGTCAAATCTGTCTTCGTTCTCATTTAAATGGACACGAGTAACTTGTTCGTATAGAAAAAGAACAAGTTATTTTCTTTACTGTGAAACATTGTATAAAATTCACATTACTGCAAGACTTCGTTGTAAATGATATTATCTGCTTCGACCATTTTCTTGAAATGTAAGTAACTATGCAAGTTAAATCATCATTGAGTCTGTAATTTATTTAAAATATATGACTACCGGCTATAAAGTTATAGATTTTGCGATAATAAACGTTTCTTAATTATCTACATTAAATGGAGTCAGTTAAATTTCCTTTTTGCATTTTTTGAATGAGATGAATGAAGAATTCGTTAATTGTACTTTAAATAATATAATTTTTAATAAATTCTTATGAGATTTCATTGTAAGCGTTTCTTTTTTTAGAGAGTAAAAATCATTTAAAAGATATAAATATAAGAGTTTTTAAATAAGTAAATGAAATTATTTTACTTTAATTATTTATTTTTTAAAGTATTTATACATCGTATTAGTTAGTTATTTTATTACTTGTTTCTAATAACATAACTATAATTAAAATATCGGGTATTATTACATTATCAATATTTTAGTATTCAATAAAATAATAATACTAAAACTCATATTTAGAAGGGTAATTCCGTCGTTAGAGGGTTTTAAAAAGAAAAAAACCGTTTAATTGTTTTCACTATTTTTAACCTGAATCTAAAATCCTTCATTGAAGAAGGTATTGATTTGAAAATATTAGAAAAAACGGCATTCCAAACTCAAAGAAATATTAAATTTTTATTGATTTTTTTCTGCAGTTTTCTAATTTCATTTTTATCTTGTGATGGAAAAAGGAAAAGTTGATTTTAAATTAAAATCCTTTTATGCCAAGTATTCCATAAATATTTAAAAAATGTAAATTCAATTGGTATTTTTTCCATTTTATAAATTTCCTCACCCGAATTGCTCTATCATTTCATTGAACTATTTATACTAAATTGTTCATTTAGTACGACACGAGCAAAACTCAGAATTTGTTTTATGTTTCACGTTTATTACTAAATGTGGATCCTGAAGATTTCCATAATACTCAAGACTTTATTGAAGACATGCAGGCAATTTTATTGATATCCAGTTGCATATGTCGAACATTAGATTGATATAATTTCCTGTAAATACGTAAATAAATCATTAGTCAAAAATAGATTTTTAAATGATTTATATTTGGAACATTCTGTTATAAAATAAACGGGATATAACTAATTACATTTACCGTGAGGTATTCTTAGGTTACTGATATTTTATCTCATACTGTTTTTTTAATCTTATTTTTTTTAATAGATATGCCTTTATCTATCAAATGATTTTATGATCAAAATCGAGATGATTTTGTTCATTAATTATTTCTAGCTAATACCCATTTCGACATTAATTATCTTTAATATTAGATTTTTTATCTCTGTCCTTCGAGAATGATTAATATGGTTATTGAAATGTATGTCATTCCTAAGAGAATAATAAGTGGTTGTGAAACACTTTTATAAAAATATATTTTGGTAATGGAGAGTAACTGATTTGTTAAAATGAATCAAATTGTTTTTGAACTTAAATGAATATATTTAATACTGAATCGTAAAAAGATATGAAATAGAATTATATGTATCTAAATATAATGAATAAGTGTTTTCTTCTTTTATATATACATTTGTAAGTACAATATGATATATATAAAATTAAAATGTTGAACTACATATTTGAAAAGGTATAAATGCTGTATAACATACTGTAATTCAATTTAAAAATATTTGTTTACATGAATGCATAAAAAACTGGAATGAAAAGAATATATTATTTAAGCATAACATTGTATGTTTTCAATGAGTCCTGTCGCAGTGTATATAGCTATGTGGTGTTGCCTACAGAGTACCACCTCGTGTCAGACTTCCGGCCTAACCTGAACCCCATGGGACAAATCTATCTGAAGTCTGACAGAGCGGGTAAGCAAGCAGTCTGCAGCAGCGCACATGGATTTTGTGCCCCCACGCTACTACGCCAATGTTTGTCGTCGCACATTTACTGTATTTCGTGATCGCTAGCACACGACTAGCTAACGCGATTTTGATCTCAGAATGTAAAATTTATTTTGCACAATTAGATTACAACATTCATTTATTTGCATTCATTCATTTCATTTGCTGTAATGAGAATTTAGTGTATTATTTTTTTTATTTTAAGATGTCTATGAAACAGTATTGAGGCAAGCGAAAAATGTAGTTACGTTGTTAAAAGTCTCTAGATGTTTATTCTGTATTATTATTTGATTTTTTTAGTTAAGAAAAGGAGATTCTTGCATGGAAAATTATTACGTAATGTCTATTAATATACAATGAGTATATAAGCGACGATTACTGAGGTTTTTATGTTTTTACAAGTAAAAGTTAAATATATTGATGTGAAAAATGTAACATACAATCGTTATTACTTTCTGTTATATGCCCTGGTATACTTTCAGAATAATAATATATGCGAATATACGTAGAGTACTTCTTCTAAGTGTTTTGTAATTTTAAGTTTTTGTATATATATATATATATATATATATATATATATATATATATATTATTATTATTAGAAATTCTTTTGTAATCTTTGTGTCATTCGGGAAGTAATTTTGTATTTTTTCAGGAAAATGATCGACATTTTTTTTAAAGTATATAAATATTTTATTTAATTATATATTGACCATTTTGGTCCAATACATTTTGCCACCTTTCTGGCAATAGTATGATTCCACTCTCGCAGAACTTCTGATCTTTGCTTGCAAAAATCTAAACCAACTGATTTTTGACATCTTCATTTGAATTAAATGTTTTGCCGTCTAAAGAGTTCTGTAAAGACCGGAACAAGTAATAATCGAAGGATGCCAGATCTAGCAAATATGGTGGGTGCGGTAGTACATCTCATCCATGCTGTAATAGCTTCTGGTGAGTCATCAAACTTGTATGAGGTCTGATGTTATCATAGTGAAACACTACGCCTTTCCTGTTAATTAATTCTGATCTTTTCTGTTTGATTGAATCACTTAATTTGTCCAATACACTTCCGAATTAATTGTGGAATTGTCTAGTAGAAGCTCAAAAAACAATTCCTTTGAAATCACACCAAACAGAGACCATCACTTTTTTTGATGAATATCTGCTTTCGATATGCTTTGAGCCAGCTTATCTTTTCTGATCCATGATCGTTTGCGTTTAACATTGTTGTAAACAATCCATTTTTAATCGCCAGTTATGATTCGCTTCAGAAATGGATCACTTTCTTCACTTTTGAGCAACAAATCATAGATGTCAATGCGACAGAGCAAATCTCTTTCTCTGAGAACGTGTGGAACTCAAATATCGAGCTTTGAAACGAAACAAAGTCGTTTCATATCGTCATGAACGATCGAATTTGATAAATTCGATCTCGTAGCAATTTTTCATGTTTTTATTTGGCGGTTTGTTTCAACAAATGTCTTTATTTTGTCTTTATCAGCTACAACTAGTCTTCCAGAACGTGGTGTATCTTTAATTTCGAAATTGTCAAAACGAAATTTTGTAAACCAGTTTTGGTTTTGGCGTTCTGTTAACACATCATCTCCATACATTTCACAATACTTCTTTCTTGCTCGGACAGCATTCCTACCTTTTCGGTAATAAAAAAGCAAAATATGCTGAAAATGCTCCTTTTTATTTTCCATTCTTGATTCGACACCCAAAAAAAAACAATTGCACTGAATCAAAAATTTTTTTTAAAGAATAAACCATAAAATGTTAGCTGTCAAAATATATAATGACAATATGGTTTAGAATGAAGTTGGCTGGTTAAAAATGCAATTAATGACACTCGTGGAAAAAAACGAAATTACTTACCGAACAACCCAATATAATACGAAGTATAATTTTATATAATTATACATAATATATAAATTTTTCTTCTCTTTTGAGCGATATAGTTTGTTAATTTTTTAAAAACCTTATGATTGTTTTTGGGGCTTCATATTCATGTATTTCTAATTTATGATAACGAACATATTTAAGTTAATGAACTTGCAAGGTATTGATATTTATATTTTTTAGAAAATTTAATGTTTAACTTTTTATTTTCATTAGTTTGTCTTTTTCAACACAAATGGATTGTGAATTCATTAACACATTAATCTTATCGATATAATTTTTCTATGTCATTAGAATAATATTTCATACAATATTCATATTGGTATTACTTATTGATTTTTATTTCTTCAATAACGGGTTTATATATGTTAAAAATAATATTTTTGTTTTATTTAGCATCTTTTAATCATTAAATTTCTGAAATAATTAATTTTACGCGAAACTAATATTTACTTATATAATTATGTATCTGAAATTATTTTCTTTACTTTTTTCTAATCAGGCTATGATGTGCACATAAGATTGTCATTTTTACTGACTGTATAAAGTATATTATACATATTTATATATATATATATATATATATATATATATATATATATATATATATATATATATAGATTTGTTTCAAATTCAATTATGCCGATCGTGCTTTGAGACGTTTAAACCAAAATATCTTGTAAATAGCTTTAATTTAGTTAATGCTTTTGTAATCTTAATTATATCATTTGTTATCTTAATTAAACATATATATATATATAATATATATATATATATATATATATATATATATATATATATATATATATATGTACGTACGTACGTATGTATGTATGTAATCAAAAGTTATAATTCAATAATCACTAAAAATACCTAAAGTTGTTTACTTCGTACAGATACATTTATATTTCTCACGTAATTATGAATATTGTTTTATAAATGCTTTATAAATATTAATAAAATTAAATTTAGAATTATAGCTATTAATACAATAATACCAATATTTTGGATATAATATTAATGATTTAATTATTTTAAACCTCATTAACTTTTTAATCAAGTATTAAAATTAAAGTTATTCAAATATATATATGAATGTATGTGTGTTTATTATGTTACTCAAAGTAATCAAATTTGTTCTAATAATATATTTAAATTAAATTTGTAAAAAATGTTACTTTATCGATTTCTAAATATTTATTCTAAAATTTGTATAATTCGTATTTATAATGTAATAAATTTGTTAAAATAGTAATAATTTTAGGAAATAATTTAATATACATACTTATGTATTAAAATTCTAATAAATGTACGTATAGATTTTTTTAGATAAAAATTAAATTGTATATTTATTTTGGTAGTAATTTTGGATATAATAATTTATATATTTATAATAGAAATACATATGTCAATATTTTTATATAAGTCATTTTATTTAACTAAAATATATTAAAAGAAGATTATTTTATTTCAAAAAGGCTACAAATTCGCATATATATATTATAAAGTATACCTTTTTTATGTTTTTTTAAAAAAAGATATATTTTTAAATTATGATTTTAATTGCAATATAATTATAAATTTGTATAATAATTTTTTAAAAAAATTAAATTTTGCAATCTGAGATCATATTAGAACGTAGAATGATTTGCAGGTTATTTATAGGTGCTGCTCAGAACTCAGCATACCTTCATAAACCATTCATTATTATTTTTAATTTTTTACGTATGTTTAATGATATTAATAAATTCATTATCTTTCATATGCTTTTAATTTCATGATTTTGTTATGCGTGTTTTCAATTAATTTTTGTTTTACTTAAATCAGTGATTAAACGAGATTACTAAAATTTTTAATCGTTTGAGCTTTATGCCATAGTATATATACTTTTTTTATGAACATTTTCAATAATAATAAATGCAAACATTATATTTTTCGTCCGATATAAAAATAAACTACATTTGTTTTAGACTATATTTTTCCGTTTGAGGATCAAACCGAGCCTCGAAGCCCAGACTATGATAATAACGACGAATATAATGGTATATTAAATCGTTGCATAGTGTCATATTTCGTAATAATTAGTAGATGAAAAGAATTCAGATTTTTACGAGTTTCTTGTTTTCTTAAAATAATTGTAATAAAAAACAATTTTCTTGGTGTATAATATTATCGATTAGTTAATATCAGGCGAATAAATTATCTAATATTCTGTTACTATTTTAATAGTAAATTATTACCAAAATATATGTTTTTATCTTTTAAACACATTTTTATTTATAATATTTTTACCAATACTTTTATCTTAATTAAATTTATATATATATATATATATATATATATATATTATCTTAGAGTTAAAAAATACTTTATTTCTTGTATTTTAACATTGCATTTTTAAATTGATTAACATTATTTTTATTGTTATTTCCAAGCCGTCATTGTATTATTATTTTACCAAAAATAATTTTGTCTCCAGTAAAAATTAAGTCAGTGTTTTTCACTATTCTTGGATAAATAGTAATTTAAATAATTTGTATGATTATTTGTGTTTAATCTATTGGAGTAACAGTAATTTCATTTTCAAGGTGGATTTATGAAAAAATGTATTCCGAATTTTAACAATAAATATGATTCGAACTTAAATGGATTCTGGCTCTTAAGGGGGTATTCTAGTCTAGACGCACGAATTTTAGGTGTTTTCGAGCGCTATAAAAAAAATCAACAAATATTTTTACTATCCATTTTTTATCAGTTTTTTATTGATATTTTAAGAGTATAAAAAAGTATTATTAAAAACAAAAAATTCAAAATTGAAAAAGGTACAGGCTGGCAAAGTGGGGGCTCGAAAAAAAGGTGTCTCCTGGTTGACGTGGTTCCAACCCTTTCGGTCTCCGAAAAAAAATTTTATTGAAATTATTGAAAAGTAGTAGTATCCCCGCCTAGGGAAATTAAAAAAAAATTTTTTTCGCAAAATGGCGGCAGTGTGAAAAAACAGTCATTTTTTTGCTCTATTTTTTTCAATTTTCGGAAATTTTAAAAATAGTAAAAAACAAAATTTTCAAAAAATCCTAGGGGAGGCAATCACTGTTATATTGAGAAGCTCTGTACCAAATTTCAAGTAAATCGGTCCATTAGAACTTGAGATATCATGTCAACCGTGTCGAAAAAAGTAGTTTCGAGAAAAACGCCTTTAAAGTTGATTCGTTCCGACCAGACCGGATTGGTTGGCGCGTCACAAAAATAGCTATAACTCCGAAAATAATTCGAATTTCGAAAAATACTCGTAAGGACATATTCTTAAAGGTCTAAACTTTGAAAATATGCAAAAAATCGATTTTTTCGAATTTCTAGACTAGAATACCCTCTTAATTATTTAAAAAATAATGAATGTTTTGACAATTTCAGTACAATGTGATTGTTAATAATATGTAATAATTAAATTATGAATTAAAAGGCCTAATACGATTTTTTAACTAAATATTTACAATGTTTAATTATTAATGGTAAAATAGAGAAATTATGAATTTTGAATTAATTTTCTCTCTCTCTCTCTTTCTCTCTCTCTCTCTCTCTCTCTCTCTATATATATATATATATATATATATACACACATAAATATATATGTTTTACTTTTTAGTATAAATATATATTATGTATTTAAAAAGTTGAATTATTATTTTCGAAATCCACAGCTTTGAAATTTTGAAGTGTTAACATTCCAAATAGATTTATTATCATGAATTGTTTGCTTATTACGAACAAGAAATATGTTGTCAAAAAATTCATAATTGATTTTGCCCCATGTGTAATTTCTTGATTATCATATTGTGCAAATGACACATTTTGGTAAATGAGTAAAATCTATCTAGCCTATGCCAGTTTCATTAAAAAAGCCATTTTGTAAATTACAGAATCGTTAACGTTATAAAAAAAGCGTTTGTGTAATTAATGTAACAATATGAACGACAGTTGGAATGGAAAATATAAAAGTAATAAGCAAAATAATTTCTTTTCAAAAATGTCAAGTTTATGGAAGTAAAATGAAGTACGTATTTTAATTTTCTTTATATAATATATGCATTTAAGAACTAGTGATCTTCGATGAGGTTTTCGTTCCGCATTAGACTGATATGGACTTTACGATGATATTTATGATATATATATATATATATATATATATATATATATATATATATATATATATATATATAAATATGATACTCACGCAAATTTGGAATAACCACCTACCTTATGTCCTCTTAAGTATTCAAAATAACGTTTTGTTCTCCAAAAATTTTAAAGGTTATTTTAAATTTAATGTAAACTATTG
This sequence comes from Neoneuromus ignobilis, assembly GCA_029203775.1. Taxonomy (NCBI): domain Eukaryota; kingdom Metazoa; phylum Arthropoda; class Insecta; order Megaloptera; family Corydalidae; genus Neoneuromus; species Neoneuromus ignobilis. The sequence continues at coordinate 20,079,754 of CP092089.1, read as the reverse complement.
TAGTTCATGTACAGAAAAAGATTTAGAATTATTTTCAGATATATATATATCATCAGTCATTATATTTGCTGTCAGGTTGTTTTTTTATTGGAAATGTAAAAAATAATAAAATAAAAACTATTTATGATATATTGTAATAAGTAGAATTATGCAGAACATTGCAATTTCTGTTGTAAAAAAACGAAAAATAACTATTTTTTTAATTGACGATTGCACATTTTTATATTATCTTAAGTAAAGTAACGTAATCGATGATTGAATTGAAATATTATTTGATAGTTTTTGTTGAAAATATAACGATCTATTTAGTAAAAATTCCACTTTTTATCAATATATATATATTTATTTATTGGGAATGTGTAATAATGAAGTTTGCTTTATTGTAATTTCAAAATAATTTACATTCTTATAATATTCCTTTTTTATGTTTTTTTTACAAAAAATATTTTCATACAAGTAATTATTTGGAAATAAATTTTTAATATTAATTCACTTTGATAAATATCTATATTAATATAGACAAATATTAGTTTTATCAGTTTCTTAAATTTTTATTAAAAAAATTATAAAAATAAAAAAAGGTTTACTTTTATTTAAGAGAACAAAAAACTCGTATTATTTCTTTAGATTCAGTAGTATGTGTCTAATGTAGAACTTGTTTTCCCTTGTATTTCATGTTTTTATTATACAAGTAACCAGTAATTCTATATTGTATTCCGAGTAGAGTAAATATTTTTTTTATTGTTGATTATATTTGAATATTTCAATCGTTGCACCTATTTTCAATGCAGATAAATGTAGAACTGCGATAGGTCAATATATTTCGTTCGGTGTGTTTTTGTAATATTTAAAATAACGTATTGAATAATGTATTATTAAGTAAGGAAAGTTAGTGGTGATGGTTTTAAATATATTCATTTTTTCTTTTTGTTTTTACACATAAACACAAATTTACATATATAAAAATACACACGTGCATGTACACATACACAAACACACACACACACACACACACACATATGGGTGGGTAGGAAATTTTCTAGAATGAGAAAACATTATTTTTTTGAGCTCGATATATTTAGTCTAGCGCTTTTCAAAAACTTTTAATATTTCAATAAAATAAATTTTACAAAACCCTCGAAACATCTATTTACTGATGATTTTTTTCCACTCAGCCATTTCTTACAGTTTTAAAAAAAGAAAAAGTCAGAGGGTGTCAAATATGCCGATCACGGTCCATGCTCAATAATTTCCAATCGTAATTCTTGCAGTTTTGTCATCGCAATTGTCGACTTGTGCGATGGTACATTGTCTGGTGGATAAAACGGTTTTTGTCAAATGAGATCTTTTGGTTTTGATTTCGTTGTTCAAACGAATAAGTAACGTTGTATAATACTGATTGGTTACTCTTTTCCCTTTTTCTAAGTAATTGATGAGAATTACTCCAGGAGAATCCCAAAAAACAATAGCCATAATCTTTCCGACTGATGGAATCGTCTTTGCCTTCTTCGAAGCTAGTTCATAGCGTGTTGTTCACTCTGACTGTTGATTAAACATTTTCTTAGTTCGTCCTAGAAACTTTCCAATCCATCCTCGTATATATATATATATATATATATATATATATATATATATATATATATATATATATATATATGTACACATGTATGAATTTAGTACATGCACTAGATTAGCAATATTTTTTTAATTTATTGATAATGTATTTCGATTTATTTTAATTCATTTGTTTCATTACAAAATATATTTTTGAATTGGCACTATTGTCAATAATTTTGGTTTATTTAGTTAATATACATTTGCACGTGTTCTATGATTATTATCTTAAAGATATATATATATATATATATATATATATATATATATATATATATATATATATATATATATGGATTTGTAGTATTTTTTTTATTTATTTACGTGCATTTTTATTTAAATTATACAATATTATTCAAATAATCTGTGAAAAAAAAATATTTTTTTTACATAATTTCTTTATTAGTGCATTTATTGTTTGTATAAAAGATATTATTTATATATTATTTAATTACATTTATAGTCGATTCATCTTACTTGTGTGCATATGTGTATTTTAGTGTGTATGCACAAAATTTATTTGAAGTAATATTTTTTTTAATATAGTTAAATTTTTGGTTTAGTTATTATAACATAATGTTTTCTCAATGATAATTTTTTATTATTCTTTCATTGAAATTATAATAACTTTACTAGAGAAACATTTTATAAATTTTCGATTCAGATACTCAGTAGTTCTTTTTATACTATAGATCACTTGTGACGATCAATCTATGCCAGTTGAGTGTTTTTCTTCGCTAGATATTTTTTTACTATTCTACAACAGTTGGTTTTTATGGAATTGAGACAACCATTTTTTGTACCATTTCATCTTTCCATTTTAATGTTTTGATAAATCATATATATATATATATATATATATGTATTTATACACTTACACATACATACATACAACATATACATTGTTAAAATATTGTTCACGAATTGTTAAAAATAATTTCTTTAATAATGTCTGTAACGGTTTAATAGTATTTACATAAACAGATATTAAAAGTGATCAAAAATGTTATTCTTTTTCCTTTTTTTAAAAAAATAAAATAGTTTATTTTGTAAATGAAAGTTGTGTTAATTGGTCTTGTAACTAATTCTCATTATAATGTTTAAATGTCTTTCAATTATTCGGTAGTTTGCCATTCTTCTGTTTCTAGAATATATCGACTTTATTATTAAAAAAAATATCTAATGCCTCGTCTACTTAGTCTTCTATTTCAAATTTTTCCATTAAGAAGCCAGTAATAGTCTGACAGTGCAAGATCCGGATTATACAGAAGATGGATTATCACATCTCATTCTAGCTCGATTAATATTTACCGAGTCTTCAAAATGTATGAAGGTGAATATTATCATCATGAAATACAGATAGTTTCTTATTCACCAGTGTAAGACTTGTTTTTTGATTGGGATTATTAGACTATGCAATTGTTCGTAATATTTATCATTTATGAGGGTTTCATATTGCTGTAGTAATTTATAGCATACTGGTTCTCTGATGGCCCATCAAATATTAAACACATCTTCTTCTGCTGATGAATGAAGGATTTAAAAGAGGATGAGATGATTTTTCGAATTGGTAGTAAAGTAGATTCTTCGTGATATTACTGAATGTTATCCATTGCTAATTACTAGTTACTGTCTCTTTTTTTAAAAAAATGTTCTTTGCGATGATAAGAAAGTTGTGATGTCGAAATCCTAATTTCAATCGGTGAAATTATGAAGTAGTAATCTGTATAATTATGAATTCAAGCCAATGAGTATGTGTCATTATGGTTGATTATGCCGTTTTAAGTTTATCAAGTTCCTAAATTACTAAGAAACGATTCGTTTCCACTTTAGACCTAATAACATGATGGTCGTTCGTAGATGTTTTATGAAAGCGAGGTTCAAGTGTGTGTAAAATTTGTTAATAGAATTTCTCGAATAATTTTTGCATTATGCGTTAAGATACAGTGTCTGCATCAACAATAGAAAATCATATTATTTTTGTTACGTGCATGATCCATTTTTCCTAATTTGGAATTCGTAAAAAATATTGTTTCGAAGAAGTACTTTAATATATGATATTTTTATTTAATAAAACACCACAAGATAATTTTTGGTACTCGTTTCACAGCCCTTGTATTCCAATTGCTCTTCTTCCAATTTTTAATAAATTTTGTACTCGTATAACCAATTATTTATTGATATTTTTGTTGACTGATGTGTATTTCTTGGTATCCAGTCAACGATTCCATAGTTATTTATCACCTTTTTTCTTGCATTATAATGTGACCTTTTTGTTCTTTTTTGTAAAACTAAAGCTTAAATTCGTCTAAATATGCGTGAATTCATTCAATTGAATATATGCATGTTATTAGAATCTAATATTGCATATATATATATATATATATATATATATATATATATATATATATATATATATATATATATATATATATATATATATATATATATATATATATATATATATATATATATATATATATATATATATATATATATATATATATATATATATATATATATATATATATATATATATATATATATATATATATATATATATATATATATATATATATATATATATATATATATATATATATATATATATATATATATATATATATATATATATATATATATATATATATATATATATATATATATATATATATATATATATATATATATATATATATATATATATATATATATATATATATATATATATATATATATATGTATATATATATATATATGAGGTGAATGAGTTGAAAACCAATTTTGTATTTTAGTAATGCATCTATATTAAATTTTATACAAACAAAAACGAAATATGACTATTTTTGGTCTAATAACCATAATATTTTGAAAAAATACGAAATAAACAATGTTAGCTAAAAAACAAAGATACTATTTTAAATTTTTAATACATATTTGAAAAGTAGATATTGCAGTGTAGGTAAAAATGAAATATATTTCTATTAATAAAGCTCCTAATATTGTATACTAAAGTAAGTTTGAGATTTATTCTTAACTTTCAATTAATGTTTTAAACAGTTACAAGATTATATAATGTCCGAAATTATAAATGCTTCTCTAATACTTTCTTTTTATACTTAAAATTGTTTTAAAATAAAAAAATAAATTTATTAACTGATTATGTAAGAATTTTCTCATGTTATTTTTGTTAATTTCATCATACGCATGTGGTTGTCCGTTTAATTGTATCATTAACGTCATTTAGATATATGAATCGTTTTTTATGTCATTTTAGTGTACATATATATATATATATACTTAAAACAGTAAGTATATAAAATAAATGCATTATCATTTATAAAAAAAAAACTAAATTTCGAATTTAGATTTCTTCTTTTTAATAATCTTATTACATGATAGTATTACTATTTTTATTATAAAGCAAATGTAAATTGTAGTTTTGATTTTTGTAAAATAGAAAAAAAAACATTTATGGTAATTATATTTTTGCATTGATATCTTGTATTTATCATGGATAATAATTTTTTTTTAGAAATTTTATGTAAATATAGTTGCTTGTATGCCAATAAATCAAAAGAAATAAATTAAATAATATCATTAAATTTATATTGTTGCCATTTAATCTGTGCATATATATACATTCATACATATATATATAAATATATATATATATATATATATATATATATATATATATATATATATATATATATATATATATATATATATATATATATATATATATATATATATATATATATATATATATATATATATATATATATATATATATATATATATATATATATATATATATATATATATATATATATATATATATATATATATATATATATATATATATATATATATATATATATATATATATATATATATATATATATATATATATATATATATATATATATATATATATATAGGGTCATCTAAATGTAACACCTAGATTTGTGTTTTATTAAAAAGAAACAATACACATGTTTCCTTTTACACCATCCTATATACATGTTTCTTTTTAATAAAACACAAATCTAGGCGTTACATTTGGATGACCTGTATGTATACATATAAACTATAAGAAAAGAATAAAAAATATAGATTCTGTTTTGCATGTATCATGTATTTTAGTATGCATATATTTCGCTTGGTTTGCAAGTTTTTAATGAAGAATTATAACGCATGTATTATTAATGGTGCTAGCATTTTTGTAATGTTGTGTTAATATTAATTTATAATTAACATAAAAATGATAAAGTTTTTATGTGCTTTTGCTAACAATTTCGTATATTTATGTGTGTATAAAAAATTGGTTTTGTGAGGTATGAATTATTAAGGTGGCAAATGTGTTCTAATGAATACATTAATATTTATTATTTTAGTTTTGTATTTGGTTCTAAAACATACATTTTTAAACGCTATTTCAGAAATGGTTTTAAAATTATAATATAATCGAATTCATAGAACTTTAATTCGATTTCTTGGTTACTAAATAGTATTGTGTAATTAGAAACAAAATAAATATATTTTTTAACTAAATCGGTTTTTTTACGTTAAGTATTCTGTTATTTTATAAATTGAATTAGTACGTGTGTGTGTGTATATATATATATATATATATATATATATATATATATATATATATATATATATGTATATATACAAAAAATTAATGTCTGAATGAGTTTGTAATTTTTATGTAATTTAAAACTAAAATAATTTTCTAAATGAATATGTACGAAAATGTTTGCAAATTGCTTATATATATATATATATATATATATATATATATATATATATATATATATATATATATATATATGTATACATATATGTTTGTGTGTATAATACATCATATATTTTTTTCATGCATATTTTGTGTTTTTATGCATATGTTTGCAAGATTGATATTGTTAAACTTTTTTAGTGCTGTTTTTACATTGAATTGTTGAACTCGCTTAATATATATATATATATATATATATATATATATATATATATATAAAACATACAATATACATATATACATACACACACACACACACACACATGGATGCACATAAATCATGGCATACAAGGGTAACATAAGTAATTTATTGATATAATTCAATGAAGTCGTTAAATTAAAAAAAATATTTAATTGAAAATAAATATAATATTGATTAAATTTAATTATTATATAATATTGATTATATTTATTTTTAATTAAATATATATTTTTTAATTTAACGATTTCATTGAATTATATCAATAAATTGCTTGTTACCCATATGTTCCATGACTTATGTACGGCAGTGTATATAACTATAATACAAATCTTATTTATATTTCATATTGATATCATTGTTTTTAAATTATGAATATTACTCTTTTTTTGAAAATTTATTAAAATTAAATGCAGTTGGACATAAATTATTTAGTTAAATGACATAAAATGTTCTAAATGTTTGTAATATTATTTTAAATATATGATATTTACTTGTTGATTAGCTGTATACTAACAGCCTTAAACAAATAAAATAATCGTGTAAGCACTAGCATATAGTAACCAGTAAAACAAATTAAAATTTAAAGTTTTAGTAGAATGGAATAAAATGAAATGTTTATTTCTTTGTTTTTGTTAAAGAATGTTATTTGCAAATTAAAAAATATTTATTTTTGTTACAAAAATAAAAATATAATTTTTAATAGAGATTTAGAGATTATTATATTACTGTTTTGTGTCTATTGAATAAAAAGTTTTGTCAGGATTTAAATTATTGTTTTGGCCTTGTTATTTGTCTATCATTAATATTAATAGATTTCCTTATGTGTAAAACTAGATATTTTAGTTGCTATTTTAAGCTATGTGTATTAACTGGTTGTCTAAATTTCAAGTAGTTGGATGACTGTGTAACTTGTGGAATTTAAATAATATTATTTATATTTTTATTTGAATTTTGAATCCGAATTAAAATTTAAAAAATTCGTAAATAATTCAATTATATACATCTTTTACTAAACAAGTATACATCTATCTTTTCAGATTTCTCTATATGTACATAAAAACAAATATATACATATAAATAAGCATACATACATACATATATATATATATATATATATATATATATATATATATATATATATATATATAAGATTTGTGACGTAATGTTAAAATTTAATGATGAATTTCTTTGTTTTAATACTTATTTCGTGGAATATCTAGTTGTTGATAAATTTGGCTGTAATTTTATATATGAAAAATAGTTATGTAGAATCATTCTTTGGTAGTAATTTATGTTGCCAAGCTATAACTTTTTTATTTGTAATCATAATAATGGAAAAAATGATTTGGGAGTTAATAGTTGGGAGTTAAAATCATAAAAAACTGTACAGTAACCACGTATTGTTTGTGAAAGAGAAAAACTACCGTTCAAAATGAAATTAAAACACATTTCAGATTTTTTTATAAAATTTATTCAACAACCATACTAATCTAATTAATACAAAAACGTAATCGAAATACGAAAATCAAATATTGAAATAAATCAAATCGAAACGAGTTCAAGGATTCAATGCAGTGTTTTAAGTTGGTTCACGAATATCTACGTTATTTGCAAAATGTCAACTGACCTTTTCTTTTTGTTTGCACGTTCGCGTTTAGGACGCGTGGGAAGTCCACATTTCGCATCGCCCGAGGTGGCTGAATGTCGACCCTACGGCAAACCAGTGGATGTGTGGGCTGCCGGCGTTTTGCTCCACGTGTTGCTGTCTGGCACGTTGCCTTTTCGTGGTACGGGTGACCGATTGCGTCGTGCTGTCTGCTCCGGGAAGTTGCACGTGAGTAACATCATATTTATGTATGTCTCAATTGTCAGTATATATATATATATATATATATAATATGTGTGTATGTTTGTCATGTAGTATATCTATGCATATACGTATAAAGCATATTATGAGGGGAATATATCTATTTATTATTAGGTGATGTCAAAGATAAGTTATGACATAGAATTTTTTTCAACCGGCGATGTTGTCTTTTATGTGAATTATATATATATATATATATATATATATATATATATATATATATATATATATATATATATATATTATCAGCTTCTTTTCATCCAATGCTGAATGAAGATATTTCTCAAAACTTCCCATTTATAGTGATCTAACGCCTTTCTCTTCCATTACACAACAACAAATTTTCTCATGTCTCTATGTCATCTGTTCAAAGTTCTTCTCTTATGATTTTTTACATCGTTGAGTTTCCAATCAATAATAATATTATTAATATTCAACGACGGCCTTCTCTTTTCCTATATGATTGGCTTATTTCCATTTTAAATTTACGTTTATAATAACATCCGTGATATTTGTTTAATGTTCATTCGTTTTAATTTCTGTTTCTATTTGATATTCCTAACATGCATCTTTTTATACTTAATTGTATTCTTTTGAGTTGCTGAATTAATTTGGAATGTAAAACCTATATTTCACTATCTTAATGAGAATACGAACGATGCATTGATCAAACAATTTTTTTTAAACATAGAGGAATATTGGATTTAATTATATAAGAATTTCTTCCTAATAGACACCGTCTCATTTTTATTTTTCGGTTAACTTCATGTATGAATGATCCTTTTGTGTTAATGAGCTATCCTAAATACACATAGTTTTTAATATTTAATATTTATATTCCTTTAATACATGATTGCAAATATTAAGTTATTAAAATGATAAAATATTCGCAAAAGTAATTATCAGCATTAAATACATACATACATATATATATATATATATATATATATATATATATATATATATATATATATATATATACACACACACACACACAAATAATGAAAACATATGACAGATAAAACATATTTTATAGTTTTTTGCAAAATATAAAATGAATCTGTTAAGTAATAATTTTTTTAAAAATAGATACAATCATTAATCTCAATCATAAGTTATTTGTTTAGATGCTACTGAATATA
>CP092089.1:20052625-20067625 GCA_029203775.1 Neoneuromus ignobilis | reverse complement strand
AAAAGTAAATGAATGTCTTTTCCTTCATCATATATTTAATGATTATTTTATGAGCGTTCATGACAGTTTAGTTAAGAATGAAAATGTAATATTAAGATATAGTATGTGTATAGTTCGAGACAATTATCAATTAAAGTTTTTATTTAATTTAGTATTTATAGTTTAGTAAAAAAGGTTGATATTTTCGATATTTATTATTGATGTGTATTAGTGTGTGTTTTGTTGTAAAATTAAAATGTAGATATATCATTTATATTTTTCTCATTTAATTATATTATTATATTAGATATTTCACTAGAGATGTTTAATAACTAATAGTGTGTTATTGATTTTTTTATTCTTGGTTTTTCCCACTTCTATTTCATATCAGTATTCACAATTGTTTGACATTTTTACTCGATCTTTATTAAAAGAAGAAATAAAATTGGTAACAACGTTACATAAATATTGAAAACTTTACATTTGAAATGTTATTGTTCAATCTTTTATCTTAGGGTTTTTAAATTTTAAAGTAATTTGATATTTCCACAAAATATATCTTTAAATTTTTCGAAAAATTATAATATTGTTGATGAGAAAATGAAAGATGGTTTTAAAATATGGTTAAATTTAATGAACTTTAATATACATGTTTTTACATTATTTTAAAAATATATTTGAAGATGAACGTTTCTTACAATTATTTTTTAAAATTCATTGTTGGTGGGTTCATGGTTTGGCTGTTTTGTTGTTTTCAAAAATGTACCTATGAATATATTTTTCTACTTGTTTATATGGTTAAATTTTAATAAATTTTATCAAGATAAAAATATTCTTAGTGCGAAGTCTTGTGTTTATATTCTTATATATATATATATATATATATATATATATATATATATATAAATCAATTATAAAAATCGACTTATTTATCTTTAATTTTTTTTGTGTCACATTTTTAACTTTTGGCAATATGTATACTTATTTTGTGTTATTACAGGAACGTTTTATTTGATTATAAAATTATAGATTCTAAATTATTTTGTTTTACTAGGATCGTGATAAAGCAACTAAAATTCATCTACATGAAACTGTAGAAGAATTGAAAAAGTTCAATTCACGTAGAAAATTAAAAGCTGCTGTGTTGGCCGCAGTATCGTCCGATAAATGGACGTCTGTATATTCGGATCCGAACACCGACGGTTTTTCCGACTTCGGAGACGATGACGTCACATCGAATGGTAAGTGAATTATTTAGTATTCAGGCAGGATTTACATTTATTTCTTTTGTTTGTTTATTGTTTTTACCTATCAATTTTTTGCATGTTTACGCATTCGAATGTTGATTTTAGCATGGTGATTTTTTTTGGCTCTGTCTTATGTATGATGCATATAAATCAAATGAGTGATGTTTGAGTGCATGGTAAATGAATAAATGAAAACATGAATAATATTATATGTTATGCATTTAAATATTAGAGTTGTTCAATTAATTGTTTCACAACAATATAACATTTATTCAAAATATGTATCAAGAAAACAATAAAATGTTTAATTTTTTGTTATAGATAATTATTTATTTGTCAATAAGTTGCATTAATTTTTAATTAAGTTTTAATCACTCTTTGATATCACATAATTTAATCAAAATGTTCAGTAATCAATTTTTATTAACAGTTTCGATAGCTATATCATTATTATCAGACTATTGTATTTGAAATAACCATCCATGTTGTCAAATTGTATTATGATTTTAATTGAATTACAAATTTTAAAAAAATACATTATATATATATATATATATATGTATGTATTTATGTATAGCGTTTTTAATTTAATTGTGAACACAATTTTTGTTCCAACATATTTATCGTGATAATCGTGTCAGTTTTTAATATGCCAATAAGTAATAAAAGTCATAATTTTAATATACAATTTATTTTTCGCTTCTAAGTGAAAATATGTTGTGTTGTTAATACCAGACAGAAAATTCACAGATAAAAATATTGTTATTATTCAATTAGTGTACACGTTGTGCCATAAATATTCACTATGTATGATTATAATGCTTGATAATTCTTATTATATTTTTATTTTTTTTTAAAAAAACATTGTATTTCTTTTCATTATTTTTTTATATAATTTTTTAAATTGTTTTTTTTTCATTTACGACACTGTATTTTATAGTGGGAAGAAAGAAATTTTATTTTTATCAATGTCAGTTTTTTTATATTTGATAAAGTTAAAAGTTAGTGTAAAAACTTTTGAAATGCACGTTATTTGATGTTTAGTTTAAAAATGAATTTCCATACATTGATAATTAATTTTAAGTTCGGAAATTTCGTAAAAAATATTGCACCGGCTATAGAAAATAATCAATGTTTCTAGATATAAAGTTTAGGAAATTATATTTTATTTTTGATTTCTTATATTATTTTTCTACAAATCTAGTCATTATGTGTGTTTAAAAGATGATTAATGAACTATTTGTGTTTATTAATAAATTATTAACATTATTCATGAGTTAAAAGCTAATTATATTTATAATTTTTAGTTAATACTATTGTATTTTAAAATATGATTACTTTTTCGTATTTAAAATATCAAAATATTTTTTACAATATTGTTATTATATAATATATTGTTATTATAATCTGAATTTATAAACTATCAGAAAAAAATCTTTTTAACTTAATTCTGCAAAGTTAATCAAAAATTTTTCTATCAAAATGGTTTGTATTGATTTGTTGGTGATATGCAGTGTAAATTACGTTTTTGTTAATAAAATATTTTATTTCGTATGAGTAGTAGCAAGGGAAAGAATGATTATATTTTATTATTTAATTCTTATTTCCAACAGTATTTAATATTAAGTTGTTTAATATAACAAAATTTACTGAAAATAATGATCAAATATTTTTTAACTCTTTCGATACCACGATCTTCCGCGCCAGAACGCCTCCGTTGATTGAGACACCGTGCCAAAAGTGTACACATTGCACACGGATATTTTCCGGCGATCTTCAATGTTCTCAGAAGAAAATAATTAAAAATAGTCTAAAAGTGATGCAGAATAATAATTAATCTGTGCTTCAATTCCTGAATGTAGTCTAGAAAGTTGATTAATCCTAGGCCGAAACTTTTGGTTTTTTCTCTTCAGATTCCGAGATGCTTAATATATTTCATGTAATTATTGTATGATTTGAATTACGTTTTTCTTCTGTTAGTGATACATCGACAGTTGCATATTTACAATCTCTGTGAGTGATACAGCACTCCACTGAATAAGTCGTTTATAGTATATGAACGGTGTTTCGTGGTGAGTGACTTTTCGAAGTAAAAAGGTTAATATTGTTATGTATTTTAATACACATTAAAGTTAGGTAATGCTAAAAAATGTAACAAATTAAATATTTGAATATTAAAAAAAATTATATTTGTACATATATATATATATATATATATATATATATATATATATATATATATATATATATATATATATATATATATATATATATATATATATATATATATATATATATATATATATATATATATATATATATATATATATATATATATATATATATATATACAAATATATGTAAATAAAAATATTTTATATACAACAAATTGTATGTATATATATATATATATATATATATATATATATATATATATATATATATATATATAAAACAAATCATTAGTTTACATTTTTTAAAAGTAAATATTAAATAATACATTAATTACGCTTTAAAAAAGTAGTATTCATAAAAAGAAAACTTATTTTTTGCTGTTTTTTATTAATACATACATTACATACAAAATATAAATTTATTCTAAAAATGTACAAAATGTATCAACTTATGTGTGTATGTATGTATGTATGCATGTATATATGTATATATATGTATATATATATATATATATATATATATATATATATATATATATATATATATATGTATATATATATATATATATATATATATATATATATATATATATATATATATGTACATGAAGTATTTCATATGAATTTATAGATACAAATATTTTCCGGTTTATACTAAATGTATTTCCTGAATTACATTATCGATATTCGTGGGATATATTGATAAATATGTGAAATTTAAAAATTTATTACTTTATCCAAAGTACAGGTTGGTTACCTTTATACCCATTTTAAGATATTACATCACATCGTATGTATATATATATATATATATATATATCGTATATATATATATATATATATATATATATATATATGTATTAAAAAGTTTACATTAGTATTTATTGTTTATATAATATACTATTCGTACATACATTAGTTTAAAAATAAATTTCAGAGAGCTCGGGCAGATCAAAATACAATATTTGGTAAAATGTTTTGATTTCAAATGAATTTATGCATTAGAAAACAATAAGAATCTCTTTGTGTGTGTGTGTGTGTGTGTGTGTGAATATATATATATATATATATATATATATATATATATATACTCACATTTTAATTTTTTCTCTGAATTATTTCCACGTATCTTTTTTAAATTTTTTAAAGTACAGGAATACCTCACATAGTGCGAGTTATCGGTTCCACTGATTTGCCGGACTATTTGAAACCGGACTAATCGAAACATTAATTAAATACAAAAAACGTTAATTGGTTCCAAACAATTTTTTTTCCTGTTTTTCAGTAAATAAAACGAGGGTAATATATTCAAATGTTTGTATGTATCAATAAAACAAAATCAGGGGTTTATACATTCATTTTAAATTCATTTTCAATTAAAATTTAATTATCAAAAAATCGACTTTACTCTAGAGTTACGAATTGAAAACTTATAGAAAAAGAAAAAGACTATAAAACTAGAACTGCACATGCGATGCGTATAATGTGCGCATGCGCAGATTTTTTTTTTTTTTTTGGAAATTTCAAACCGTACTATAGTGAAATCATAGTAATGGAATCCGCATTATGCGAGGTATTCCTGTATATTTGTAGACTTCTTGGTATATTTATGGTTAAGAAAGACGTGTTTCATTTTTATTATTTTAGAAGGCAGTTTTTTTAAAATTTCTGTGCAAAATCAGATTTTATTCTTCACTAAACCTTAATCTACTTATTAATCAACAGTAGTTTTTTGATCCAAAATAAAGTTTACCAATTCTTGAAATGAATTATTTTTTCTCATACATAAAAATTAAATCTCATACATACCTCAATTTCACTAATTTGATAATTTGTGTTATTTTTTTCCAGTATTTTATATAAATACATATATACATATATATATATATATATATATATATATATATATATATATATATATATATATATATATATGAAAGTAATATACACAATATAAATGTGAGTGTGTGCGTGTGTCATGTTATCATCATCATCGTATTAGTTTATATGAAACTATTATTGAGTAAAATCCTCATTGAATGCCATACATTGATTAGGTGGGACGGTGAGATTTTTTTTATGTAAAGTTTACTGATTTGGGCAAAAAGTCTTTTCATATTTATATATATATATATATATATATATATATATATATATATATATATATTCGTAATGTATTTAGTTCAACCGATCACACTAAAGTAATAAAGGAAGTAATTAATTGATGTAGTGAATATTAAATACTATTTTGTGTCAGGTTTATAGAATATCGGAAAAGCTTTCAACTTAGTCATTGTGCATTGAAGAATATTAGAATTGAAAATACATATATTGACTTTCAAGAAATGTTTATGCAAATGCTCGATCCTCCGTACAAGTACATGAATAAACTGGAAAATTTAAGATATTGAATGGAGTTAGTTGTGATATCACTAAAACTATTTACAGCAGCATTATAAGTATTTTAAACACCTAATTGAGAATTGAAGGATTTAAAGTAAATAGAAAGATGTTTAGACACTTAAGATTTGTTGAGATTGCTTTCTCAACAAGTCTAGATAAACTTGAAAAATGAATAATAGAATTATATAAAACAAGTCAAAAAATTGGTCGTATGATGAATCTTAACAAGACAAAAGTAATATTCAATAATTTTTTATATTTAAGAAGAAACGAAATTATGTATATTTGTTACAACTTGTTAATACTAAATAAACATTTATATATGAAGTGAATAGGAGAGTAAAAATGTAGTGGTGTCAGTTCAGAAAAAATCATATATTATAAAGTTGGATATTTTTTTGCGTTTAAAGAGAAAAATGTTTCATTAATGCATTCTGCTTATTTTCACTTATTGTAGTGAAATATGGGTTTTAAATGCCACAATAATTCAATGGCTTTAGACAACACAAAGAAGCGTGGAAGGATGCTTGTTAGAAATAATACGTAATTATAAATTGAGCCGAGTAGATTAGAAAGAAAAAAGTTACGGACGTATACCAAAAATGAGTTTAAAATGGAACTGGGCCGGTAATATAGCAATAAAAGATCATCGATGGTTAAGAGAAATTATTTATTAGGAACTAATATATATATATATATATATATATATATATATATATATATATATATATATATATGTATACAAAAAAAAAACAACAAAAAAAAACCAGAAAGATGTTAATAGATAGATGGAATAGAGACAGAAAAAAATCGTCGGAATGGTCTGGATTGGTCTAAGTAGAAAATTTTGGTAGAGGCTTTCATTCTGTAGTGCAGCGGTTCCCAACCTTTTTATACCCTAGAGCGCATTCTAAAATATTGGTAAGGCGGCGGGCACCAGCTATTTTTAAGGATATTTATAATTGACCAAGGATAAAAAAAATAATAAACAAAAATAATTTCAAAATAATAAAATTATTGTGCAAATTACATACACACAAAGAAACGTACATACAAAACGTAATACAAAGTAAACAAAAAACGCACATACAAAGAAATCATTTAAAAAAACATAAAAGAATACATTAAAAAAAATAGCAATATGTCAGTGTGATTTTTGGCATTGCATTTCATTGGTCAGTACCTCGTAATTAGGAGAGTATGACGATAATCCTGTTAGCAAACAATTATAAAGATGCTCATCGGTGAGTCGAGATCTATATCGTGATTTTATTAAATTCCTGTTTGAAAACAACGATTCACATAAATACGTTGACCCGAAAAACGATTTGATTTTATATGCCGCTTTTTTCAAAAATGGGAACCTTTCTTTGTCGACTATGTTCCATAAGTCCTCTGATATTACGAATATAATAAACCTATGTAGGTACTCAAACAATATTTTAAAATTCTAACAAATGTATAAAAATAATTTATATTTTTAATTAGTGTTTGTGAAAAAAATTCTGTCGCGGTCGAATAGTGGCGGGCGCACACAAATCGGTCCGCGGGCGCCATGGCGCCCGCGGGCACGGGGTTGGAAATCCCTGCTGTAGTGGATAGAGAGGTTAATGATGAATATTAATACGTAAAAATTGAAGTTATAGAAATATATTAATATTACAAAAGACATAAAAACAATGTATTGTTAAGATCCATCAGATTATACAGTACTTATAATAACGATTTATTTTATAGTTTCAGTTTACAATGAGAAAACTATAAACTATGAAATTTCTTTTATATATATTTTTGGATTTTAATAAATATTAAAATTTTTCTTAAAATATGATATGTTACAATTTTGAACAAGACTTTTTTCTAAATTTAATGTTATAATTTTGCATTAATTCCAAGTATTAGTTTTTTCTAAATAAAGCTTCTTATTTTTTAACCAAACTGGAAGCACAATGTACGTAATATATTTGGTGTTTTTATCAGATATGCGATTCTTCAAAATTTTCTCAAAAAATATACGTTTAGTAGTTACTAAGGTCTTAGAAAAGTCATTTTTTTTATTTTATCGTTATTTTCGAATACTTTTGGTGAACGAATTTTCGTCATCTACTGAATTAGGGTCTTTAACATTTCTAAAAAAAAATTTTTCAAATTTTTGTACTTGTTTTTACATAATTGTTTATCCACTAAGTGTTTTTTCAAGTTAAATTTTATTAAACTTCAGATATGCAACAGTAAATTATAGAATAATATTTATTTTTAATTTGTTAATCAAGCTTATTAATTTTAATTCAGACATAGTAAATTATAGAATAATATTTATTTTTAATTTGTTAATCAAGCTTATTAATTTTAATTCAGACAAGAAAAATTGAAACTATGAATTTATTATAATTTTTCATTCACTGCATTAGATTTATGAAAAAAAACATTTTATAAAATACCATATTTTTTTCACAATTAGATGATTCATGGTGTGTCTTCATAGATGTTCTTCATAGATCCATTAGTAGCATTTTTCTATAAGATTTCAGTATTTACAGTTTCCACATTAAGAAATTAATTGTTCTTTTCAGATATTTACATACATATTATTATAAAAACATATGTCTACATTTATATATATATATATATATATATATATATATATATATATATATATATATATATATTAGGGCTATTCATAAATGGCGTATTTGAAATGAAATATATGAAAAATTGTATTAAAAACTTTTATTTTTTAATCAATGACATAATCGCCATTATATATGACATCAACATTATGTCTTTAACGGTTCAATACCTCGCTTAAAGAGTTATGGCTTTTTTGACGAGAAAAATAACTCAAGATGATTTTTTATTTTCTAAAAATTTGGGAATTTTTCACAGTAAGTGAATAATTTTCCATCGATCTGAATAGGTGCTAATTAGATGGAGTTACGTTATTTATATATATATATCTTTTATCGCAAGGAATAATATATATATATATATATATATATATATATATATATATATATATTTAATCTAAATATATAAGAAGGCCCAGAAAATACCTATGGATAGATAAGAAAGAAATAAGAGAAAAAAAATTCGTCAGAATGAATTGGAAATGAAATGAATTGGGTGCAATGAGGTGGGTGGTTTTGGAAGAGGACTTCATCCAGCAGTAGAGTGAAAAAAATTATGGTTATATATACATATATTATGATTATATATAAAAAGATTATGATTATATATATAAATTATATATATATATATATATATATATATATATATATATATATATATATATATATATATATATATATATATATATATATATATATATATATATATATATATATATATATATATATATATATATATATATATTTATATATAAATCATTGTAGGTTTTGGAAGAGGATTTCATCTCCTTAAAAAAGAATGTATATTAATTGATACATAGCTATATATATAAATATATATATATAAGACCAGAATAATGGAGATATATATGCCATATATAATATATGGTAGCATTCATTGAGGCTTTCGTCCAAAAGTGGATTGATATGAGCTTAATGATGATGATAATTATATATACATACATACATATATATATATATATATATATATATATATATATATGCATATAGTGTCGAGTCACATTATTGTGACCACCCTCTATTTCTGGTATCACATACATGTTGCAAATGATAAATCGCACATACCAAAGTTATACATTGCCAGCGTATAAGTTGACATACTGTGCATCTGTGAATTTAGTTATCGCCGGTATTGTGGGGAAGCACGCGACCTAACCGACTTGCAAAAAGGTATGATCATCGGTTATCGAGCAACGGGTGTCAGCATTTCTGAGACTGCGGAATTTGTGCAGTACTCACGTGCTACAGTAGCGAGAATTTATCGAGATTGGACGAATGAGATAATTATATCGAATTGATGTGTCAACTATGGAACTCCATACGCCATTTATTCCAGAGGTGAACGTCGGCTACGACGGTTGGTTTGAGCTGATTTACGTGAAACCGTTGATAATTTTGTTGTTCAAATGAATCATGGAAGCATCAAACGCGTATCTAAAACAACAGTGCAGCGAACTCTGTTATGCAATGGGGTCCGAAACAGACGTTTGGTAATTGCACTCATCGTGATAGATGTTCATCACTAAAACGTCTTCAGTTTGCATAGCAATATCGACATTGGCCATTTATGAAGTGGTAACGGGTTACATTCTCATATGAGTTACGTTTTCAACTCCATCGAATGGATAGCCGAAGGCGTATTAGGCGAAAAGCGGTTGAGGAAAATCTTCTGGGAGCAGTTGTTGGCAGAAGGCAGGTTGGTGGAGAGAGTGTTATGATCTGGGGCATGTTTTCATGGTATGGTTTAAGTCTGTTGCTACCTTTGAAGGGCACTTTTAATGTAAATGGTTATCTGCCGATCGTTGTCGATGAGGTACACCCATATTTGTTTGACACCTACCCTGAACGCGATGGAATCTTTCAAGAAGACAATGCGACATGTTATATGTTGCCAGAATCATTCGTGAATGGTTTGAAGAGTATGACGGAGATTTCTAGCTACTTCCCTGGCCGCCGAACTTTAATCCAATAGAGCACTTTTGGGACCGCCTTGATCGATACATGAGACGGATTTATTCTCCACTACGTAACTTACAGAGGCTCCAGGAGGCATTGCATACTGCATGGTTATAGATACCCTTAGAAACCTTCTAACAGCTTATTGAGTCCCTTTCACGATGACTGTCTGCTGTTGGTGCTGCACTAGGCGGTTATTCTGGTTATTAGTTAGGTGGTGATAATAATGCCTCTTTTTCTCTCTCTCTCTCTCTCTCTCTCTCTATATATATATATATATATATACATGTATACACACATACATATATATATATATATATATATATATATATGTGTGTGTGTGTGCGTGTGTGTGTGTGTGTGTGTGTGTGTGTGTGTGTGTAGACGATATAAATCTAATTAAATATTTCATCGGGCTAAAAATAGAAATCATTTCATGGTACATTTGCAGAAGTTAAATTCATCGAAACAAAGATATTTTTAGTTAAAATAAAGTAATTTATTAATATAAGTGAATATATATTCATTTCATATGATATTATAATTCGACTTTGATTAATGGTGTTTTTGGAAAAATTCTGAAAGGATCAAAATGCGAACAATTAATTGTTTTAAATATTAATTACAAATATACAGTAAATATATAAACATTTGTTACTTGTTTAGCTTCTTTAGTTTTACAATATATTATTTAGCTTATATATATATATATATATATATATATATATATATATATATATATATATATATATATATATATATATATATATATATATATATATATATATATATATGGTCATTCAAATGTAACGCCTAGATTTGTGTCTTATTAAAAAGAAACATTTGTATAAACATGTGTATAGTTTCTTTGTAATAAAACACAAATTTAGGTGTCACATTTGGATGACCCTATATATATGAATGTTTGTACATGTCTATTAGTTAATATTTTTTTGGTACTTTGTTCTTTAGGCGAGAAAAATAACTGACACTCAAACAAGTTGAATAAACATTTATTGTTTCTTTTTGTTGTAATTAAAAAGTAGTTATAAATTATAAAAAGAATATTATATATATATATATATATATATATATATATATATATATATATATAATACAATATAATTTTTAACCTAGTTTAGTTATTGAATTTCGCAACTATATATCCTTTCTTTTTAAAATGAAACCTAATATATGTAACATTTAGCATATTTAATGATTTAATAATTATATAATATAATTTTTAACCTAGTTTAGTTACTAAGAAAATTATTAAATAATGAGGAAAACGTGTAAACTTCACTGTATTGATATGATTTTTATAATAAATTAAATTTTTCTTTTCTTTTTTAAAATGAAACCATGTATATATATATATATATAGGAGTACCCATTAGTAATGCTGTTTGAGAAAATATTTTAAAATGAAACGGAAAAAGTGATATTTTTATTTTGATCTCGAATATATTTTCTGTTATTATTTTACAACTTCTTTCCATTTTAATTTTCAATTTTCAATACCATAGCGAAAAACTTGTTTAAGGCTGCTTTAAAGAATTATTTAAGCTTCCTTCGGGCAGTAGTTTCTGTATTAAACTATTTCCCATTAATGTTGTTTCGGAGTTTTCGAAATAGATGATAATCTGATAGTGGCAGATTAGGAAAATATAGCGGAGTGTCATAATTTTCTATTCAAATTGCTTTCGTTTTTGGAGCGTTTCTCGTGCCATGTGAGGCTAGGAATTGTCATGGTTAAAAATTACACCTTTTCTGTTGATTAATACTATCATTTTTTCATCGATAGTTTGCTCTAGATGGTCTTGATCACAATACAACACTTTCATGATGGATTGATTGTCTGGTAGTAACTAATATTTGATAATTTTATTCATGTTACCAAACAGACAGCATAATCTTCCTTAGATGATATCCTTTCTTCGGTTATAGAGATTGTGTCTCATTACGATTAACATATTATCTTCGATATTTAACATTTTTATAAAAAATCTATTTTTCGTCATCTATAACAATTCGGTTCAGGAATGACACCTTTTCCAATCTACAGAGATAAGAAGTGCACATACTCATCCGTTGTTTCAGATTAACATCCGACAATTCTTAAGGAACGCACTGATTCAGCTTAGAAACTTTATCAATCGTTTTCAGATGTCGATGGACCGTTGAATGAATTGATTAGATCATTACTTTTGCACATTGCATCATTCATTCTGACTAACAAGAAAATACTGCATTACTTATGGGTGACCCAATATATATCACTGTACACTTAATGTATTTTACCAATTTTTATTGTATATATATATATATATATATATATATATATATATATATATATATATATATATATTTTTGTACTTTACGAAGCATTGTGTACAAGGTATTAATTTTGGAATAATTTTTGTATATGAAATTGAATAATACATAACGATATCTTTGATGATAAAATATTTTACAGAATATAAATATTTCAGTAATGTATGATTTATTTTTTGTGGAACGTCATTTAACATATATTTAATAACATGTATTTTATTCTACAGTTGTCTTATAATAATAATAAGTATAATAAGTTAGTGTTGGAAAATATTTTTTCTTTGTTTTTATGTCGTTTTAATATCTTTGTAATTTTTTAATAACAAAAAATGTTACTAAAACTATGTTTTATTTTTCGAGTTATAATTTACATATGAATGTTCGACATTTGTTATAATAAATAATAGAATTAAATGCTAATGTAAAATCTTAAAAAATATTCTATTAATTTCAGAGAAGTTTTTATAAAAGTATATAAAGCGTATAAAATCAGATTTCCTTAAAGGAACACATTTTTTTATTAATTTAATAACATATATATTAATTGAATAATATATAATATTTAATTATGATTTAAATCGATTGTTTCGTTATCGTAATTAAACATTTGAGATTCTTGTTGTACGAATTTTAGTTTTGGTAAATATTCACCAAGTTTATCGTAATTAATATTAAATTTATTACCGGAATATCCCAAATAACACAAGTTTTGAAGAGGATATAATGTTTTTAAATCAATGATTTTCAATTTATTGTTATCTAACTCTAAATATTTTAAATTTGTCAAATCATAAAACGCTTTGGGTCCAATTTTACTTATATTATTGTCAGATAATCTAAGCAAGACAAGTTTTTTCAGCGATTCAAACGCATAATTATCGACTATTTGAATATTATTATGATCTAGATAAAGTTTTTTCAATGCAGGCATTCCTTCGAATGTCTTCGGGAATAGCCTTGTTACATTATTCCCGGTCAGATAAAATATATTTACAGATGTAAATCCATTAAAAGCTCCGGGGTTTATTATCTGCACTGCCGAATCGAAAATTCCAGCGAACGCGGTCGTATTTAAACCGATAAACGAGCCATTACGTATCGTTGACAATTTCAAATTGTTGACGTAAAAATTATCCAATTTGAGGTCTTCGAATGCTGCAGGTTCAATCGTTCCGATCGGATTATTAGATAAACGTAATTGTACAACGTTATAAAGACCGATGAAATCCCATGATTTAATCACTGATATTTTATTATCCGTTAATGAAATTCGCGATAACCGTTTTAAATTTTTAAACGCACCATCTTCAATGTATTTTACACTGCTGTTCACTATGTCCAAAAAGTTACATTCGTTGAATACTTCAGCTCGAAACATATGCGAGTCTATTCGCGGAATGTCACTGTTATAAATCGATACGATTTTCAGTCGCGTTTTGATACTTGCGACTGCTTCGTTAAATTGCTTTGTATTTATTCCCACACAATACATTTCTGTATCACTAAAATCACATTTCTGACATTTAGTAGATGAAAAAAACAATATCAGCAAAATTAAATACTGAGTGAATTGCATTTTTTTTATTGTAGTGTTAAACATTTTCTAGATACAAACGTAGCTGATAGTACTGTAGTAAATTCTAAATTGTTTTCAATGTACGCCTAAGAATTTATTTAATTTGTAATAATAAGGAAGTTTAAATATTATTTCATGTAAACGATTGTTGTTATATTTTGCAATGAAATTGTAAACAGTTAATGTCGTTATTATTCAACATTTAAATATTAATTTTCTTTCTTTAAATGTTTTTTTCCTTTACTAACAAATAAACATGAATTCACTTCATTTTAAAATTATACATTGTTATTTTTTTGATTAAAGATAATATTTTTGATTTATGCAAAATATAACTGCATATTTTAAATAATAGGAACCAGTAATTTTTTAACAATTCATTAGTGTTATTGTATATATATATATATATATATATATATATATATATATATATATATATATATATATATATATATATATATATATATATATATATATATATATATATATATATATATATATATACATACATCTAAGATTTGCGGATGATATACTATTTATAAGTGAAAAACCGGAAGAATTACAAACATTACTCGAAACCCTTAGAAAAAAGGCGAAAAGTAGGGTTAAAAATAAATATGGGAAAAACCAAGGTCATGCTCAATAATTTCGCTGAAAAAAGTAAAATATAATTAGAGAATCAG
>CP092089.1:20027625-20047625 GCA_029203775.1 Neoneuromus ignobilis | reverse complement strand
CTTTAATTTTTAAGTACAAATTAAAATATCTCTGAATGCTTCTTTATGATTAGTTAATAAACATTCAGATTTAAGAAAGATATATAAACAATATAACAATAATTAAATTTCAAATCTGCTGTCATTAAAACAGTAAAAAAAAATGTACTGTTTAATTACATACAATTATTCATGTATTTACAACTGCTTTATATGGTTTTAATTAAACAAGAAGACAAGTATCACAGAGCGGTAGAGTATAACGCGAAATAAAATACGTATGAAATGTTAGTAAAATGTTAAATAGGTGTTTTGCCTGTGTTATTGTTGTAATTTGGTTTTAAATATCATTCTATTATTTTAATTTGATATATGTAAATGAATATTTCAGTATTTTGTATGCTTATTTTGAAATGTTTGACACAGAAAATAAATTTTAAATAATCTCATGTTTAAATTAAAGAATTGCGAAAAAGTACTTTTCGAGAGTACTTTTCTTAAGGTATATATACAAATGCTTATACAAATATACATATATATATATATATATATATATATATATATATATATTTATATATTTAATATACACACACACATACATATACATTACTTTACTCATATATGTGAAAGATCTTTGATTTTTTCAGTTATTCCAAGGAATCAAGTAAAAATAAATAAAACATCTGCAATGTTTTATTCTTCTTTCATATATATTTACAATGCTAATATTTTATTAGCCTCTTTTAATTTTGCTTTTATCACTCTTTCTGTTCTGATTATACTTTCAAATAGATTTCTGCTAATATATCGACATTTTTCTGACTCCTTTTAATCTTCACGTTCAGCTCCTTTTTTGATTTTGTTTTGTGTTTGGCAACGTCCTTAAATATTGGCCATAATTGCTCAATTGGATTTAAGTCCAGCGATTAGGCCGGTCAATCCAAAAATGAAATTTTATTTCTCTGGAATCAATCCTTGGAAACTGCCAATGCGTGGCATGCTGTTTTATCCTTTTGTAACAGAAATGTCAAGCAAACATATCTATTTAATGTTTTATTGACATATGCTTTCAAATGTTTGTTAAAAAATTCCTATATTTATGTTTAAATTTAATTCATTTGCCAGTTCGGAAGAAGTTTTATTTCTTATAGGAATATACAGATCAACTGTCCGTCGTTCTGTTTAGAATTCGTATTGATTTTGACTTATTCTTATATGATCTTATTGTAATAAATTGTTTGAAAGCAGTTTGTATCGTCTTTGTAGTGAATTTCATTATATTAACCCTTATCGGAAGTTAGCATTTTGTACTTAACTTTCCGCTAGGTCGGAGATATATTTGAGTGCTTATTGTAAGAGAAGAGTAACTAACGTTACTTGATTTAAAAAGATAGTTTTGTGCAATAAAATATTTATATTTACACTTTAAATGTTTACATTTTATTAAACGTGTAATCTTCAAGCTTAAATGTTATTTATATTTTTTCAAACATTTTCCTACATGAAGAAATGGTTTTCTGTTACAAGTTTCGCAAAAGTATATAGTCGTCTTTCTTCCTCCATGTAACTTCCGATTGCAGTCATTACGCTTCCCTTGGGAATGAGGTTGCAAGATATGCAGCTTCATCATAAAAATTAAAATCACTTGCCGAATATTCAAACTTTTTACATATTTCACTATTACTTCCTATAGTTTTCTTTATTCATTTTTGGAGGAATAAAATATTATAATATAAGCAAAATAATTGCTGAATTATGACAGAATGTGTTGTCTGCTATCGAGTAAAAATTAAACTGTAAAAACATATAGTGTGTACAATCGAAAATGAGGACGTTGTTACTTGTTCAGTCTTGTCACCTCGCACGTGACATACGACTGATAGAGCAAAGTTGTAATGTCACGTCAGAGGTGACATACGATCGATAAGGGTTAATATACGAAATTAGTATTTAATGTTTATATATGCTCTATGTTTATATTTTTTTACTGCAGTCGTTTTGAGATAAAAGTGCAATTATTTCCTGTTTTATTTCACTTAAATATCTATTTTAGAAAACTGTATTTATTTTTTACTTATAAAAATACCAACAACTGAGAAATTAACAGTTCATTTTAAATTTTATGAAGAACTGAACTTCTTCGAAAAATAAAAAAACATCTTGGTAGCTAATACTATATAAGTCAAAAATTGTTTTAACATAAGTTATGATCATTAAAACAATTTCCAAATCATCTAACATGTTTAAACACGTTTCGATTTGCTAGAGTAAATAAATAATTTCAAAGGGAAAATATAAATAGAAAATGTAAAGTGTAGTGTGAAGAAATATGAAAATGCATACGTGCTTTATTTATATAAATAAAATTATACACACATACATATTTATATATATATATATATATATATATATATATATATATATATATATATATCCATTCATCATCATAAATAAGTTTTCATATGAATTCCAAATAAAATAATAAAATATTTAATGTTTATATTCTAATCGTTATTATATATAATACATAAACATAACCTACATTATATTTCTGAGTATTTTATAGTATTTTTATTTTGAATTATAAATATGTTCTTTATTAGTTTCTTTATTCCAGCGAGTAAATTGTGAATAGATAAAGAAATTACAATTAAAAATATTGCAATTTTTATTATTTTTTAATTTTCTATTGTATTCTATATTTTTAAAAAGAATAATTTATAAAACACATCATAAATACATTTATTTTCATGCAAATACATTTTTTATTTCAAATTTACATCCTTATTTTCTTGATTGTTTTTTGTTAGATAGAAAAATCCAATATTCATTTATTGTTTTAATAAATGAAATCATTGTTATTATTTTTTTTCTTTAGATATTTTTTGAATTATCGTATTTGAAATATTAAAACTTTTTTAAGGCATTGAAGTTAAAGTTATATTTTTGAAAAAAAAATACAATAAATATTTGAGGTAATGCAAAATGTTCTTTTGCTATTATCTAATTTGTTATGAAATTATAATTTTTTAAAAATATATTTAATAGATATCTAAGTTATTATTCATCGAAGAAATATTTTTCTTGAATATATATATATATATATATATATATATATATATATATATATATATATGTTTATGTATGCACCCAAAAGTTATTATATATTGAAAAATATGAAAATTTGTAAAAAACTAAGAACATTTAAATATATTTTTGAAAAGATCAATAAACTGCTCGCGTATCTTCTAACATTCAATGATTTATTTGCTATGCAAAAAAGCGATTAATAATTTAAATATGACATTGAAAATATTCATTCTTATAATTTTTTTTTTGACCTACAACAAACTTCCACAACTCTGATCTATGTAAGGCATATTGAGTAGCTCCAGTGAAGCCATAAAACAGCCATAAGGTCGTAAAACTTCTTACCAAAATTTATATAAAAGTCGAGAAAGTTTGAAGGGCTTTAAACTTACCATGTTTACAGATTATGTACTGTAGTATTCTAGGTATGTTTTTTATGTATTATTGTTTTACGCAAGTATTTACAGGTAAATTGAAAATATTTTACGGTGAATTTATTACTGAGTAATACTGTTTTTATAGTGTTTATTATATAATTATTTTCTAAACGTGTTAGATTATAGTTTATTAGATAATATTATTTTCAGATGAAATTGATAAAAAAACACTATTCTCTAACGTCTTTGTGTATGATAATTCAAGTGCGATTTCTAATTTTTTATCACACAGATTGATTTTTGTAACTAATAATTATTATTAGGCTGTGTAGTATGAAATGTCGAATTTTTATATTATTTCAGATAATAATCTGACATTTCATTTTACACGATATAATTACTGATTAATTTCTATAAAAAATAGCTCCAAATATTATCACTCAAAATTAGAAATCTTTGTTTTATGTATTTTTTGAAATATTTTTCAACTCTAGATTTAATTTACATTAATGTAATTCAATACTCTTTTAGATGTTAGCAACATAATTAAAATTTTTTATTAGCTTTTGATGTTTTTTATTAAAAAAATTCTGATATTAAAAATATTTTTATTGCATTTTAACAAATTAAAATGGTATTTTTTTAAAAAATTGTTAAAACAGAAATGAAATACTTACTCCAACACTCAAACATTTTAACACAGTTAAAATCACTTATTCACTTTATTCGTTAATGTGTATTTTGAAGTCACTTTAAAACGCTGTTTTAAAAATCTGATATTTAATCTAGCACTTTAACAATAGTGATATAACTATTAAAATATTTAATATTTTTATGAAATAATCTGGTGATAGTTTTAGCACAAACTAGACACTTAACACATTAATACTAATGTGTTAAAGTGACTTTGTTATAGTACCAAAATAAGTAATATTCATAGGATTTTTATTCGAGTCAATTTATTAAATAGCTACAAAGTCATTTAAACTTAATTGTGCATTATTTATTTTTTTCGGTTTAGTTAAGGTACACTAGATTAAAAATGTGATTTTTTCACTATAGGTATAGAACTAATTCCCTAATTTTATAATACTTATTTACATAACGATAATATTGAACAGTAATCTATTTATGTTATGTGTTATTACATTGTCTTTTCAGTATTTCAAAGAGAGACATACTCATTTCAATTATTGTAAATATTATTATTATAAATACATTTGTCAAAAATGTAAACATAAATATGATATAAAAAGAAGTTGTATATTTTATATAGGACCATCCAAATATGACGCATAGATTTGTGTTTTATTAAAAAGAAACATGTCTATAGTTTGGTGTATAGGGAAACATGTATAGGTTTTTTTTTTGTTTCTTTCAATAAAACACAAATCTAGGCGTCACATTTGGATGACCTATATAATTTAATTGATAATTTGATTGGAATTTGTTTCCGTGATTTTTGTTAACATTTATTAAACATTAAATGAAAAATTTAATTTGTGGTTGGATATGGAACAAATTGAAAAATTACATATATGCTTACGAATATATATATATATATATATATATATATATATATATATATATATATACAACATATGAGTGTGTATTATATATTCATGTATATAGCAAGTGTATGAATGTGTTTTTAATTATTTTTTTGTACCAAAATACAACACTACTATTTGATTAAACCAATGAAAATAAAGTACACTTGTATACATACTGGTCAACTTAATTTATCACTCAGTATATTGTTAACTTTATTGCTTTAGTCCGTAATTTACTCCTACAGACATTTGTAGAATCTCACAAGAATCTCCTATTTCAGACATAGAGCTTTGAAAATTGGCGAGATTACGTTCTTACTATATAGGTATTTAACAGAAGATTCTTTAGTTATTTATTGGACAAGATATACCCCAATGATGTAGTCATTTAATTGACTTCATGTAAACCGAACCTTATAATAATCTTTGAGTATTTGGCTTCGTACTTTAAAAACATCAAGTTTTTATTTGCTTTTATCGCATATTGTTTTTACATTAGTTTTCATTAGCTTATATATAATTTCTTTTTATTTTTATATATTTCTATCTCATATAATAGAATGTGTATTTGAAAAAAGTTACAAATCATTTTGTAAAATTTTGCATAATTTTTCTATAGATTTATGTATTTGTAGCTAAGAATTATTTTTATTTTAATGTCTTTTTGATAATTTATAAACGAGAATTATATTCATTATATTATTTCGTTTTTATAGCCGTGGGTCATATTTTGGATTCACTTGATGACATACATTGTTTACAATCAACAACTACGGAGAGGAAAGAACTTCTAGATCTTCTAGAAGACAGACAGCTTCATTCACTTCTCGAGGTTAGTGTATTTATTTATTGAAACATTTTTTTTATAATATTTATAAACATTCGATTGTCTTTAAATTTACTTTCTATATATTTTATAATAATTAGACACATGGTAAATCGAATCATTTGTTTTCTATAATTCTGTTTTATAAAATATATGAATTAGTACTAAAACACAAATTTAATATTACATTATTTTTTAAAAAAATACTGAAGACATATATTTTTTATATCATATTTCAGTGCTGCTTTTCAATAAAAACATGTATATATATATATATATATATATATATATCTATATATATATATATATTCATACAAATTCAGTATTCATAAAGGTTTATTTTTTTTACTTTCATGTGCGTAAAATTTCATTTTGTTTTCATTATATCATAGAATTTATTGACAAATTCTATATATAAAATTTCATTTAACTTGAAAATATTTAATTAAAAATAATTTTGGATGTACTTGCATATTTTTCAATTAATTAATTATACGAATTAATTCATTTTTTGACATTAATTAACTTACAATTAAAATTTAAAGCGTTATCATGCAAAATAATTGCTTTAAGTAAATGGCAAGCAAAAAGTAATGAAATTTGTGGTTCTCTTATTATTCGTAAACGAAAAATGTTTGGCTTACATCTACAAACTAGGTTAATTAATTGGTTCTGTAATTAGTGACATACACTCTTATTTAATGTATACATTTATACACTGTGTATATAATATATAAAATGTTATATATATATATATATATATATATATATATATATAATATATAAAATGTTATATATATATATATATGTGTGTGTGTGTGTGTGAGCGTATGAGTGTATACACATAAATGAATCATCAGAGAATATTAGTTCATATCAGTTTACTTCTGGTCGAAATCCCCTATAAGTGCTTACCATTTACTGGTATTTAGTCATACTCACCAGACTGACTAGACGGGTTGGCGAGGAATATATATATATATATATATATATATATATATATATATATATATATATATATAGACAAGGTGTGAAAAGTATTCATACACCTTTTTTTTCTTTTGTAACGACTTTATTTTTCCCAAATTGTAAAATTTTTCCACCATCAAACAATAAAGAAAACAAGTAATATAATCTGAAAAAAATTAATCTAGCTTAGTAGTTGATTTATTCACTTTGTAATGAAATCTTTCGGAAAAAAGGTATTTTTTACTAGAAGTGTTTGTAAATACTTGTTTGTATTTGAGTAAATCTAGCTTTATTTAAATATTAGTACTTGAATAATCATAAAGGAATTCAAACGAAGATATTTTTTATTCTGTTTAGTTAGTTGTTGTGTAACAAACAGATGCAGTGAGTTGTTAAAAGATAAAGTTGAGTTCTTCCTCCTGATACTGGATTATCCAGCTTTTTCAATAGGGTATGATATTGTCAAATCGTTAAGTTTGTGAATTGATGGCATTTAATAATGCACTATGTTATAAAAAAATTAAAGCTGGTTTAATTGAAAATAAAAAAGGACAGGAAGACTGAAGATCGTAACTGTGAGGCCACGAAAAAATCCAGAATTAGTGCACAAGAAATGGCTAAACATCTTGTATTATCATAGGGGAAGTTAATCTCAGCACAAATCTTAAGAAATTATCTCTAGGCGACAAAGAGAGTTCCAAGAAAGAAAGCCTTTCATTTAAAAAAGCTTTGCATTAATGAAGTAAATAGAAAGAAAGTACTAGAATTAACACAGGTATATGTTAGTAAACAGCAGTAATTCTGGAAAAATATTATTTTTTCTAATGAAAATAATTTTGGTTCTGATGGACAAAATTTATTTTGAAGGATATTGAAGAGGAAATTAGACTAGAAAAATACAGTGCCTACAGTAAAATATGGAGGAGGCTATGTCATGATGTGGGATTTATAATATAAAGGCCCTTGGTGTTGGTGAACTAGTCATTATTGAGAGTGTTATGAATGCTGATAAGTATGTGAAAATGTTGTGAGGAAATTTAGGTAAAAGAATGTCTAAGTTAAAAACCTAAGATACTTATACTGCAAAAACAAGTAAAAAATGGGTTATCTACAATTTTTGAAAATTATTGCATCTATCCACTCCCCAGACGTCATCTTAATAAAGAATTTATGACTAATTTTGAAAAATGAGGAAATTTAAGTGTTCAACACGAGGACAGATAAAAATTGAAAAAAAATAGTGAGAAATCCCAAACATCATTACAACTCTAATTTAGTCTATGCTTAGGAAACTTCAAACTATTATAAATGTAAAAGGACTCCATATAAAGTATTAGGATTTACTGATTTGTTATTGTTAATTTTTATTATTGAAAATTATACAGACATTTCAAGTGTATGTATACTTTTCTTGTTTGTCAAAATTATAATTGACAAAAAATGAATTATTGCAATAAATTAATTAAGGTTTAAAATTATATTATTACCCATTTTTCCGTGTTTTTCTAATAGAATAAAGAAATTTATTCTTAGAGAAAAAATGAAGAATTTATCAGAAGAATATAAAGTGTATACATCTTTTTTTACCTATTGCATATATATATATATATATATATATATATATATATATATATATATATATATATATATACACATACACATACACACACACACATATGGGTATGTATTACTCATACATAATATTATATAGATTATTTTTAATTCACTTTGGTTGAAGTAAATTTATTAAATGTAAATGTTCTATATTTATAAACGATTTTTCCAAGTGTGTAATTTTTATATTAAAAAGTAATATTCCCGTTTATATATCTTTTTGCTTGCGTATGGAATTTACATATTTTTTTAAAAAAAATGCTGATTACATTGTCGTAAGGAAGTGTTACTTGTATAGTTATCTTCAAACTCAACTTTCAAATGACACCATCTGGTAACATAAACAATACAAATTATTACTTAGTACTACAAAAGTTGCGCAAAAGAAATTGTATAACTCATTCTTGAAAGCTTTTATACTTGGTTTAATTAGGTTTTTAGCGAAACGTATTTTACAAAACACATTATTTCTCTTTCGTTTATTTATTGATTTTTTGGTTAATTTATTTTTCATACTGACTATAGATATGTTTGTTGAATTTTCTATAAGTTGACTTTTAAGTTTAATTCAATATTTTTTCAAAAAATAATCAAAAATTATTATTTATATATATATATATATATATACACACAAACATATATATGCATACATAATAATTGCCCACACATTGTGAAAAGTATAATATTCATGTTTATTTTTATTTAGGTATTTAATAATTTTCTAGGAAAATTTAAATTTATTTAAATAATAAATTAATAACATTTTGTTTCTTACTTAAATTTGTTATTTAAATTAATTTTACCAAGAATATTTTATTTAAAATCATTGGCATCCGAAATATCGATAAAATTTATTACGGCAGATATGATTGATGTTTTTGATTAATAGTTTGTGAGATTGATTTCCATATTTAAATTTTATTTGATGATATTGACAGTATTTTGAAGTCTTTTAAAAGATAACAAATCGATTATAATATATTTGTTTATTAAATAGTATAATATGTAAATTATGTATTAGGTTATGTAATATGAAATGTCGGATATCTCATCAGTTTTCTTTGAATAATCCGACATTTCATATTACATGACTTAATATATGTGTTTGTGTTTCTATCTGTGCATATACAGGTAGCTCAAGTAAGACTGACTCACGATTTTACTCACTCACTATCCTTTACTATTCTTCAGTTTCATTTAGGCCATTTATATATATATATATATATATATATATATACACATACACATATATGTGTATATATATATATTTATATATATAATGCATTTATGTATATTAAACAATGCACTAGGGTTATGTTGTTTAGTAATCTTTTTTGTTGAACGTGATGAAAAGTTGTTTTCGTTCATTAATTAAACTTATTGTAATTATAAACTAAAAATAAACATAAACTAGTTGTGCGATGAAAAGCTACACGCATATAATAAATTGGTTCCTTGACAAATTAATTACAGTTTCAACAACTACAAAATACCAACAAACGAGTAAGTGATGTGAGTGATTATATCGTCAAACAGCATCAATGAGTACCGTTTCGTATCTTATGTAGTAAAGGTCAGAAATCCATTGTATAGAAGCTGATATTCTGCTAAGTCCATCAATATTCAACGCTCTTATGTTCGTTTACTGTGTCACAAGTAGGGAATGAAACGTTCAAGAAGCTTGACTAGTATAGGTACGTTTTATAATACGTTCATTAGCTCTTAGGGGGATTGTTGAAACGAATCTTTATTTCTCTTCCGATTTCATTTAACGAAATTGTTTGTGGTTTTGTCAGATTTTCTAAATACAGTTAAAATGAATTCTTGATAATCTGAATAATAATCTTTTTTATATTTTTTTTCTTTTGTTATATATATATATATATATATATATATATATATATATATATATATATATATATATATATATATATATATATTTTATATATATATATATATATATATATTTATATATATAGATATATATATACACGAGGGTCGTTTTATAAGTCTGGTAAATTTATTTATTGTTTAATTTAATTAATTTTTTCTTACTTTTTTACCATACTTATCAAACGACCCTCGTATTTATATAATTACGTTTTTTTTTTTGAGAAGATTTAGAGTGATATAGAATGTTATAATTTATCTAGAATTTTTAATACAATGCGACGTATGTTTTGCAAATAAATTTAATTTTGAGATATAAATAAAATTCATTTGGTTTAATATATAATGGAATATATCCCAAACATAATTTCTTTTTAAAAAAATAATTACAAATACAATATAAATACATTTTGTTTAAAACATTTAGTAATTTTAATATTTTGACATTTTGAAATATTTTCCTGTATAACGTATTTTCGTATAGGACTGATAATTATACCGATGTAGAATACATGTAAATTATTTAATTGCTTATATTTGATTATGTTGAATAATTGATGTGATTTGTTTCTTTCTCAAGTAAAGGAATACATATTAAATTTCACATTTATCGAATAATGTGAATTATAAACACTTGTATACTTTTACTGACATTTATTTTTTCTGCATTGTATATGTATTTTTTATTTAAAAGGCAATATTACCTTTTCCATGCCTGTTTTGATTAATACGAATTATTTTATTTTCTTTATTGTAAACAAAAAAATGAAAATTAATAATAAACAATATCTTAAAAAATTATTAGCTAGAATTTAAGTGTATATATATATATATATATATATATATATATATATATATATATATATATATATATATATATATATATATACATACATACATACCTACATACAGTATCGGTCAAAAGTTAACCAACTATATGAAAACTGCAGTAATGGTCCAAATATCAACAGTTAATAAAAATAAAGAAAATGATCGGAGTACATCAAATTAAAACATTTATATTATATTTTAAAAATATGTAATCAACTATATTTATTTCCTTATTATAACAAAAAAAATCACATTGAACAAAATTATCTTATATTTTTACGGGACAATAGTTAAGCAACTCTGTTGCTCAACTTATAAACTAAAGTATTAATATTTAGTAGCATAGCTGTTGTTCTTAATAACAATTGCACAGTGTCGTGGCATAGATTCAATTAATTTATTCACTATATCTAAAGATATTTCGTCTTTCCATGCAGCTTTAATAGCCGAATATAATTCGGCTTTATTAGAAAATGTTTGTTGCTCTCTTGTTGACTATTTCTTTTGACTGATTTTTTTGTTGACTATTTCCCATAAGTTTTCTATAGGATTGAGGTCCGGAGATTGGGATGGCCAAAAAAGAACCTCAATATTGTTCTGTTCAAATCACGTTTTAACAATTTTTGCGGTGTGTTTCAGATCGTTGTCATGTTGACACCTCCACCAAACAGGCATTTCTTCCTCTGCAAAAGGCAATATGACGTTTTCTAATATGTTTTTGTACATGAAACGATCCATTATTCCGTTGATCTGGTGTAAAGGTCCCGTACCACAACTAGAAAAACAACCCCAAACCATTGCATTTCCACCTCCGTAGTTGACAGTTTTTTTATAGTAACGTGGATCATATATTTTTTCAAAAAGACGCCGTACATGGCACATTCCGTCTGAATCGACTTAATTAAATTTTGATTCATTGCTGAATAGTACGGTCTTCCATTTTTTTAACGTCCCAATACAAATGATCGCGAGCGAATTTCAATCGAGCCATTCTCTGCTTTTTACTTAATAATGGTTTCATGACTGGTCTTCTACTGTATAGGCATTTTTCCACAAGTCGATGTTGTACAGTGCGGCAACTTACATTTAATTGTAATTCGGTTGCTATTTTGATAGCGGGTAAAAATGGATCTGCTTTCACTAATCGTACAATTCGATTATCTATTCTTTTGAATGTTTTACGGGGTCGCCCGGATCGTAATTTCGTAGTAACAGTCCCTCTAGTGCAATAATGTTGGATAATTCGTGATACAACTGATTTATTTACATTAACACTAAA
The DNA here is from genome assembly GCA_029203775.1 of Neoneuromus ignobilis. Classification (NCBI taxonomy): domain Eukaryota; kingdom Metazoa; phylum Arthropoda; class Insecta; order Megaloptera; family Corydalidae; genus Neoneuromus; species Neoneuromus ignobilis. The sequence goes on along the minus strand of CP092089.1, from coordinate 20,035,217 downwards.
CCTACCGATACTTCATGTATACCTATTCCTACTACAGCGGGGTCAAATGACCCCTCTTTAAAATGTTATATATATTACTATGTATAGCGAAAAATATATCCATTTAGCACAATTTGGTACATGAATAAAACAATTTTTTTCAAATAACGATTCAAAATTGTTTATTTATTTATTTATAAAACCTATTTGACACCTTTTTCGCATTTGCACACGAGAATCCGAACTTGAATTTGTTGACGTTTTCTGTATAATTTCTTTTTCTTCCTGTTACTTATGTTGAAAATCTTCGGCAAGTTCTTCAACTAATTGGAATAAAAATTATTGTCTAGAAATTTTTTCGCCGGTTGTTTCTTTGTATAAAACCCACGAGTTGATTCCAGCCAGGTCAAGAATATTGAAGAAAATCTGCGCAGGCCATCTTTGTGATTTCGATTTCACGGAGTATTTTCTTGCCATTTGATCCGTCATATCTACACCGTATTTAGTATTATTGTAGAATCTAATCGTTTCAGGTATACGCTTACCGTTTTTTTCGATGCTTATAGATTTATGCTTTGAGCTTAGTAGAAGCACTTTTTTGTTTGGCTAACGAATTCCCCAAGCGGAGATGAAGCTCCTCTGTTTTCATCCTTTCCTAAATATGGAAATCCATTTATAATGTATTTGGTGCTGACGTCAGATGCTAGCCAGAATTTGATACCAAACTTATCCGGTTTGTTCGGCATATATTGCGTAAACCTACACCTCTCTTTGGTTGGGAAAAGCTGTTCATCGATAGTTACATGTTCCCCAGGCTTGTAACAATTTTGGCTATTCTCGATGAATTTGTACCATACTTCAGAGATTAAATCCAATTTATCTGTTTGTAAACGCTGGCTTCGTTGACTTTTTTATCGCTCGCTTGGAGTAGAGTGAAATTCGCTATTCATTCGTCAGCCAACAATAAATATAACGCAATACAGCAAAATATATGATGGAATAGCAAAAATGTATAATGCAATGGTTTTGTATCATAACCACACATACAAATTTTCATGATATCATATGAATCTTTGCAGGGGTCAAATGACCCGTTGCGGTAGTTAAGGCATATTACATATATATCTCGGTAAAAAAAATAACAAGAGAGGAGTAAATATTGAAAAATGCATTGTATGTAAATTATATTAAAAGTCATAAAGTCAACTAGCGATGTGATAACGCTTTATGTGAGAAATTTTGAAAAAAAGTTTAAAAAGGGTCATTTGACCCCTCTTGGTAGGTTTAGTGTTAAATTGTCCGCTAATATACTTTTGAGGCACATATTAATAATTTTTAATTTTATACGAAGAATATTTATTTCTAAGTATTCTTCGTGACATTGCTAATATTTTTTAAACAATGACGATAAAATACAAAACATTATCTGTATCAATCTGTATAATATGCACACTACATTTCAATGTTGTTGCCAACTATAAAAAAATGTATTCCATGGGATTCCTCTTAGTTTATAAGTGAAGCAACAGAGAAGCTTAACTTTTGTCTCGTAAAAATATAAGATAATTTTGTTCAATGTGATTTTTTTTGTTATAATAAAGAAATAAATATAGTTGATTACATATTTTTAAAATATGATATAAGTGTTTTAATTTGATGCACTCCGATCATTTCTATATTTTTATTAACTGTTGATATTTGGACCATTACTGCAGTTTTCATATAGTTGCTTAACTTTTGTCCGACATTGTATATATAAAATAATTCTGTCACAAAATTAATGTTATTAATCTACTCCGATCATGAACGATTACTTTCGAAGAATAACAATTGCAATTGCGAAGTGATGTGTTCACATTTTCGTATGAATCCCTATTTCAATCGTTAATTTTCGAAGAATTGTTCATGTTTGGAGTAATGTAAGCATTAATGACATTAATTTCGCGATGGAACTATTTTATGTATAGAGAAATTTCGTTTCCGAATTTTCCTGTAGTCTTCTGAAAATACCGATGTACAAATTTTATATCATTAAAATTAACAAAAAATGTAAAAGATAGATTTTCAGGCAGACTTTTCGAACAAATTCTAATTATATTGACATTAGATTTGAATGCACATCAGATTATCAATCTATAATAAACATCGTCTACACAGAAGTATTAACATAGTTTTTTAAACGTTTTATTTTTTATAACTTATTTACATTGTTAAACAGAAGCAAGTTTATGGGTCGACGAGTGAAGCGAGTAGGGGGTGGAGCCCCCTGTTATCCTGTTATATATATATATATATATATATATATATATATATATATATATATATGAAATAAAATATTTGATATATTTAAATAAATAATAAAGAAATTTACTTTCCTACTATAGTATAGTATGTCATATGTTATTATTCATTTCAATGAATTGTTCACACATACACACACGTGTATATATATATATATATATATATATACATATACAATATATATTAGGTGTACAAGTATGATCCTGCCGTTCACAAATAGATGGTTGTAGCTATATGTTAAGATCAAATACTCAATTGCCACCTATTGTATGTTTATGTGCTGTGAAAAATCTTCAACATTCAATTTGTCATATGTGATAGAAGTGTAAACAAAAATTTTATTGTGCATTGAAAATATGAATTTTTATGCCAACAAAACAGCATATGTGTGGAGTTTTAATTCATTACTTTATTTTAATGAAATTTTCTACCGATAGTCATCAATTACTTATAGAAGTTTATAATGAACATGCTTTATCTGAAAAAACGTGTAGAGAATGGTTTCAACGGTTTAAAAGTGTTGATTTTGGTGCCAGTGGTTAAGAACGTGGGAAGCAACCAAAAATTTGCCGATGAAAATTGTAGGCATTATTATATGAAGATGACACTTAAACCCAAAAATAACTCGCTGAAACATTAGGTGTTTCACAACAAAACATTTTTGATTGTTTGCATACAATGGAAAAAATTCAAAAATAAGGAAAATGGGTGTCACATAAATTGAAAGAAAGAGATATCGAGAGGCCAAAACAGTCTGTGAAATGTTGCTTACACGATTCAAAAGAAAATCGGTTTTGCATAGAATTGTCACAAAAGATGAAAAATGGATTCATTTTGACAATTCTAAACGCACAAAATCTTGAGTAGATCTAGGCCAAGCATCAACATCGACTGCAAAACCAACTATTCATGGGAAAAAGGTTATGTTGTGTATTTGGTGGGATCAGGAGGTGTAATGTACTATGAGCTATTGAAACGTAGCCAAACAGTTACTGCTAATCGCTACAGACAACAGCTAATCAATTTAAATCGTGCATTGAAACAAAAACGACCAAAATGGGTCAATAGACATAATAAAGTGTTTTTGTTGTACGATAACGTTCGACCACACTTTGCCAAACCAGTGAAAGAAAGGTTAGAAGCACTTGGATAGGAAATCTTACCCCATCCACCGTATTCACCAGATGTTACTCCAGATTTTAATTTGTTTCGGTCGATGGTACACTCATTTTCAAAGCAGCACTTTTATTCTTTTTGTATCGCATTAAAACAAGAAATTTTTTTTATGAAATTCATAATTTACCAAAAAAAAATGAGAAAATTTTGTAGCTAACGCTGGAAATTATTTTGAATAAAAAATTATTTACAATTTTTTAAAAATAAACGTGTTTTTATTTGCGAAAAAACTGCGTAATCAAACTCGTACATCTAATGTATATATATATATATATATATATATATATATATATATATATATATATATATATATATATGTATATATATATTATATATATATATATATATATATATATATATATATATCTTTATATTTATTGTTCATATTTCAAAGTTAATTATGTTTTTGATGATTTATATTATTTACGTGTGAATTGTTGAACGATTGCTATGGAAGATTGTAAGATTGTTTGGTGTGATTTATAACGACAAGATTTGATATGAATTTTGACATTAAAATAATTATCTGCGCTGAATTTGATTTGACAAACGTGTAAGATATCATGCATTGTGATTGTAATGTTTATTATTATGAAGTGCTTTTGTTGAAATTTGAATGTGTTTGTAATTAAAGATATTGAAATAATATTTGTTGTTAATGAATTATAATATATATATATATATATATATATATATATATATATATATATATATATATATTATGTTTTTCATTTAGTAAATTTATTTTTCATTGCTGTTGTAACTAATGTGATAAGTATAATTGGTGTAAGAAAATGTCGTTTACACTTATTATTAAAAAAATGCGGTAATTTTTATAATAGTTCCAATCATTTATTAATTCCAAGTGTACATGTTTATAGGTTGTATGCACTCTACTTATATTACAATACAAAAAAGTAATTTCGTTCTCTGTTGCTTGAGAAATATTTCCACTGTATATGGTGAAATGAGAACTCGCATGTAGAATATTAAGAGGTCAATTGTATATATGAAGTTCATTGTATTAGTCATCACTATGTGTAATGTCAAAATCTTGTATTGTTCGTGGAAATAAGAAGTTTAACTGAATTTATTACTTTATTTATCTTGAAATTTAATATTCTTTATTTATTTGTTCATAAATACTTTCAATTTTTAAACCAAATATTGAACTACAAATTATATTAATTGAGTAAAAATGAAAATTATACTTTGCTTACAGTTTGTATATTAATCGAAATATATTTATAACAGTGCAATGTATGGAAATTACATATACTTAATTCATTGTGCAATTTATGTTACTCTTCAGAACGATGTATCTAATAATAGAATTAATATCATAAATGTGTAAGTACATAAATGAACATAGTTGAAACGCGTATATTCACCGAAGCGATCATTATAATGCGAAATTTACAATTAAATTTTAAAATGTTTACCGAACATTTCAAGTAGTTTAATTTATAATTTATATAGTATATTGAATTTTTTAATTAAAATAAATATATACATATGTATTAGGCTAGAGTATTATTAATTTTGTGAGAAAGGTTTAACAGGTTGTCCGCAATACGTAATTAGATATAAAATATTCTTATCTAAAGAACTATATATTTGTTTATTAAAAACAATTTATATATATATATATATATATATATATATATATATATATATATAAATATAATATTTCTTCCATTATTTCATTAAACATTACATTTTATAATCTAAATAAAAGTTATTAAAAATAACATTATTATACATAATATTACATTTTTTTTATCAACAGACAATTTACGGTCTCAATCGTTTTTTATTTAAGGGTATTGATTTTTATTATTGTTTGTGGATATTATCATATTTACATTTAATTATACGACAATAAAAAGAATCGTTTGTTGTTATTAAGTTAAAAAGTAATTTACTTAATATTGTTTATTAAAATTGTAGTGATATTAAATTCGTAAAATATCCCTCTTTAATTGAATTGAAATATCCTAAACGTTTATTTGAATATGTATATTAAATTTGCCTAACACAATAAAGCTAGTAGTGAAAAGCATTGTAAATTTATATTTGAGTTCGTATTCCAAACTACTCTTAAGATGTTATATGTACTAATGAAGCATTGAATTAATTAATCCAAGTACGTTTGTCTCGAAATTTCGAACAGTTAGGAACGGTACGTGGCTCGTGTAACCGTAGTTTGTGGCTTATATTTAATGACTATTAGCTTAATTCTACACATTTTTTTATGTGACTTCAATTCAATTTTTTTTAAATTAAAAATATCGTAATTACGTTACTTTGTAGCGAGTCTCATAAAAATATTATAACTTTGTGTATTGTATAATTAATTATTTTCTTTATTAACGTAAATTATTATATTTAATTGGAATAATTAGATTTTTATTTTTTTTATACTTTTTAATATAATTCAAATATAAATAAATTATAATTGCTAATGCCTTTCGATTCTTAATAATATATATTTTCATATGAATTATCAATTATTTGTAATAGTATCTATTTTAAAAGATGTGATAAATTATTTATTTTACAGATTTATTATTAATATACTACAAAATTCATTAAAATGTAATAATCTCAAAAATTTCATCTATAAAACAAGTAACCCACTACTGTATTTTGTTATTTAAAGTTAGTTAATTTCATAAATTCCTTTTTAGTTTAAATATTTATTATTAATTTGGGAAAATGTCATAAAAGGTAATTTTAGAACTTATGTCTTAAATAAATTATTTTAGAAGTTGTATTTAGTTAATAACTAATGTTGTTTGCAAATAATTAATCAGGTTTGTGCTTTTTCATCGAACAATACTAAAGTAATTTTATTATTAATATTAATTAAAGTATAAATTATGTCGAATTTAATAAATCATATATATATATATATATATATATATATATATATATATATATATATATATATATATATATATATATATATATATATATATATATATATTGGAATAAAAAGTATAGTCGTCGGAAAATTATTTATACATGTTGATTGAATTATTTTATTAGTAATTTTATGTCAATAAAAGTTTGTTTAATGTGATATATTGATTAAAATTTTAGATAGTAAATAAATTAATTACAATAAACTATTGTTACAATTGCACGATTTTAAAATTCCATTATATATTTTAAATATAAACGAAGGAAATTTATTTCAATAAAAAAGCTCGAGAAACGTTTCGATTTTCAATAAACATTGATTAAATTTAAAAAGTTTCCGTTATTCTTGTAACGGCCGTCGTTCAACGTTTACAAAAGATAGAAAATCGGAAGAAACATAAGTACGAATGATGATATTTCTCTGTCCGAATGGTAACGTGTTGAATGGGCACACGTTATGAGGGAGACGGTCAGGTCTGTCTGGCCTCCAGCACTGGATTGATCGCTTGCAGCGCCGGAGCTGCGCCCTCGTCGCGCATCCACCCTTATACTTCCCCCCGTCACGACAGCATCGCAGCGCCCGTTGTAGCACTCGGAGCAACCCCGCGCGTTGCTATTATCTCGCGTGGAACGCTCAATGTCGTCCTACATCTAAATATATTGCGCGTTTCGCGTTATTACTATTTCGTGACGCACGTGAATTTATTATTGTTATTCTCTGTTATTCATAAACGATTATGTTTGTTCTATTACACTTCATGCACAATTAACACTCAAGTGACGATATGCGTAAACAGCAGTGTTTACGGGATTCCTTAAACATTTGCAAACATATAAACTGTGAAAATATTATTTCGTTATCAACAATATTGTCTTCATTATTTTCGTTATGATAACAGATAAGTGCTGCAACCCTTGTATACAGTGACGTGTGAAAACGTGTGATACCGACCATGAGTGTCTTATTAGTAAGCATTGAAAATGGTAGATGGAGACACCGATATACTTTACAGTGAATGTGTTTGTCTTTTTAACAGCTGGCGGTTTGTGCGCGTGCGCATGTATCATCTGTTTTTGATTTTCTATGGAAATGTGAAAAACTCTTATGGAAGAATAAAACGATGTCAATTCTAGAGAACAATCGTACGATACTAATTGTTTTAAAGAACACAATGTACATAATAATTCAATATAATTGTAATTAATTAATA
>CP092089.1:20005125-20020125 GCA_029203775.1 Neoneuromus ignobilis | reverse complement strand
TTTTTTAAAAAAAAAATTATGTTGTTAAATCCAGTGATCTTGGTAACTAATTGCAGTCACCGGATTTAGAGAACATGCCCTATATAATATATATCGCTGTCTTGTTGGAACAACATGTTGACAAGATACAACTATTTAATTTTCGGCGATAAAGAGTGGGGATCATGTAATGATAATAAAGCTCGCCATCGACCGTAACAGTAGTTCCTGCAGCAGCATCAAAAAATATGACCCGATGACATATTTAACTCATTTATCGTACCAAACAGTCGCTCTGCGTTTGTGTCAAGATTATTAGTGTATTAATTTTGGATTTTCAGTAACTTAGAGGTGCTTATGCTGCTTGTTCATAGATATATAAAGGTCAAAATATATTTCGTAACTTTTGTGATTTTTACCAAATTTCAGGATTATCGGCAATCACCTGTAATATCTTATTGTTATATGTACGATGCCACAAATGGCCTGTAAGTTGCAGTTTGTGTCATTTTAATTTTGTAGAGGAATAAATGTGTGTTTTTTTCTTTTTTGTTGAAGTGAAATTTCTTCAGCGGCGTTAGAGTGAAATTTTTACATGCAACGAAAGAGTTGCGCACGCACAGCGTCACAAAAATCTTACACGAAAAAGTGTGGAGAAATAGAGAAATAACTGTAGTATACAAAAAGCATATGGCAGAGGGGTAGTGAGGCCCATCACGCATGCGCACCGTGTTAACATGATTATTATTGCAAAGCAATTGGCAGCACGATGTTTTTACTATTTGAATAATTTCACTGTTAAATTCCAAACGAAAACGAATAAATTTTCATAATTCATGATTTTTATAAAAGTTTTAATTGAAAATAAATATTAATGTTACTTAATATGACATAATTGTAAAAATGTAATTTATTTAAAAAATTGATTATTTTCTACTAAAATTTTTATCTCGTGTGTTTACCATGGCTCTCTCCCTACTACATTTCTCCATTTTGTTACTTGCTTTATTCTGAAGAATTTTTATTATATTAACGAGTTTTAGGCATGCGTTTTATCATTTACCTTTTTATTAATTTAGGGCAAGTAAGTTTCACTTCTGGCGTGCGTACATAAGTACACACCCTTTTTTGTTTTTATGCTTCTTATAGCATACAAAAAATATCTCAATGCTTGTGGATGGTTTCTGCTTAAAGTGTTTTGGTCTTCTGCCACATTTTTACGTACAATTACGATATTTTCTTTTGAACATGAGGTGCAAAGATGTCTAAACTTCGATGTATCTATTACACTACCATGCTTTTCAGATTATTTTACTAGTTTTAATAGTTTTTTTTAAGACACATGATTGTTAGCTAAAATTCTTGTAATTTTCTTAAGGTCACCGTAATTAGAGACTGATTTTGGTAATATATTTAAATATTTTCACATTAACAAAGCATTTTCACTTTTGTAAGGCTTCAAAAGAAATTGGTATTCTATTTAGTTGTCAAATTCTGACAGTAATTCACTAAATCAAAATAGCGGTTCAAACGTATCGTTCGTCTTTCATTTGCCTATTCTATATTAAATTTATGTTCACTTTATTTATTTGGTTATAATACTAATCAGTTTTCTCTGGTAATTTCTTCTTCCTGTTGTTTTTTTGAATGATTCAAGTTATTCATATTTTAACTTGTTTTTGTTACGTAAAATCAACGAGAGCGTTCGTTTTATAAATTTTTGTCTATTTTTACTTTCAAAAAATATTTTGTGTTATTCAACTATCCTTATATGAGACAATAATCTTAATTTTTTAAAAATAAAAAGTGTTCATGGGATTTATTCTCTTTAAAAAATATTGTTATTATTTGTTAATTTTTTCAATATTTAATATTTGTTGAAATGACCTATCAAATTGGTTGAAACTTGTATATATTTTTATATTGAATTAGACATAGTTCTATATAACATTTTTTTAATGGGGTACATGCGTTGCAGCTATAAATTTTCTCCGTTTTCTTTTTAGTCATATTTAGTTTATATATATACATATATATATATATATATATATATATAATGTTGATTTTATAGTTTATTGTAAGATTATATTATGTAATTAATAGGTAAATGTTATGGAAATATTATTATTAACAGACATCTGTTCAGTACTTAAATTGTTTATTTGTGATTATTACTACTACCTTATTAAACTGTTCAATAACACATATTTGTTATAAATGTATATATATAATATATATATATATATATATATATATATATATATATATATATATATATATGTCTGTTTGTGTGTTCATAAATCTTATAAATACCCAAACTCATCTGATTTTCCAGTGAATATACAAAGACAAATTGTAAAAGGAACATTGTCATTATATGAATCATAGCTGATAAGCAACAAGTCTGATGATTAATAGTATTTTTTATTAAGTATGAATGTCAAAAATTATTTTTTTTGCTCCTAGCTAGAAGTATTTCAGTAGTTGGTATAAGGTATATTTTGAATGTTAGGTTATTGTTGACGGTTTTTTCCATTTATTTTGTTGCCAAATGTGTCGTTTTTAATAATTTTTTGATTATTTGAAATATGTTGTGAAATCTTCATTATTTTTTTACAATTTCTCCAATACTGCTCTTATTATAGATAGTTTATTAATATTATAATTAAAATTATTTTGCAAAAATACGTGCAATATATATTTATTTTCATTTATTTTTTATTTCCTTTAATAAATATTGTAGAATATAGACATTTACAAAAAAATACTGTATTTTTAAAATGCAGTATTTTAACACATTAACAAATGTTAAAGTGAAGAAAATGAATTAAGGTAAAATAAGAGAAAATTTAGTTCGACTTTAGTGTTACAAAATAAAGTTTTAAATACAGTTTACACATTTTTATTGGAAATGTTTGTAAAAAGTTTATAGTTAGGTGACAATTTATATCTTATTGTATTTTCAAAGTAATGAAATAATTCTCGTCTTTGCAAGTTTTCTCAAAATCATTGTACGAGTATTTAATAAAAGTTCAAGATGCACTTATTGCATTGAAAACTTTGGCAAATTATTTTCAATAGGGACTTCAAACTAAATCTTAAATCTGAATAAGATATTTGAATTAAGATTTTAATGATAGAAAAGGATGAAGTAATGAAAAATATATCAATGGATAAAACGATGCAAAAATTCTAAATTAAATGTGAGTTCATTATATTAAATATTTGAAATTTAGTAAATTAAATAATTATATTGAAGAATCGTCGACATTTTCATTTCCATTTATAAATTCGGTGTCTTTAACAATGGAGAAAAGCTGCTTTCATGTACATCTTTTTGAAATATATATTTCATATTATAATTATTGAAGCAATTAGTTTATTCTTGTTCTCCATTCAATGTTATTTGCCTTTTCTGGATATTATCATTCAATATTAGCAAGTTTTAAACCTTTTACTTCTTTGCATTACAAAGTTACATAGATATTCTTAATATTTTCCGTCTGTATTATACCGATGACAATTTACAAAATTTAACTTTTTAATTACATTATAAATTTTATTCTATAATAAAGTTATGAAAATAGTAAGCACCGTAAAAAAATAAATATCTATAAACTTAATGTTATTATTAATATGCGTTTTTGATAAAAGTTACTTGAATTTTTACTGTTAGAAATATATTTTTTTGTTTGTTATTTAAATAAGTATTTTTTATATTAAAGAATATATATCTTCGTATAAACGTTATGAAAAGGTCTTATTTTGATTATACAGTTTGTCAGAAAGTTGAAGTAAATATTTTATATTATGAATTTAATGAACACGAATGTTTAATAGCCATCATAAGAAGAAAAGAAGTCAACATAATGACTTTTTGTAAACAATTTTATTTTCTCTGTTTAATGCGTCTTGCATTCAATATTTTTCATTTCACGGAGTATTAAATTTATACATGTTTAAATATATGTATGTGCATATGCATATATATATATATATATATATATATATATATATATATATATATATATATATATATATATATGTACACTGACGTGCAAAACTATTCGCCATATGGGTATCATAAGCAATTTATTGATATAATTCAATAAAGTCGTTAAATGAAAAAAAACTTTTTCATTTAATTGATAATAAATATAATATTCATTAGAAAAAAATATAAAAAAAATATTTTTTTTAATTTAACGACTTTATTGAATTATGTCAATAAATTGCTTTTGTTACCCATATGGCGAATACTTTGCCATCAGTATATATATATTCATGTGTATGTGTGTGAGATAGTATATATATATATATATATATATATATATATATATATATATATATATATATATATATATATATATATATATATATGTTTATTTGTACATAAATATTTACATGACGAAACAAATGTTATTTTTTTAGTAAGATACAAAACCGATTTTTTTTTAAATTAATTTGATTTATTTTTAAGGTATTCGTTATTAAAAAATATTTTATTATAAAAAACGGAAAATTATAATAGCCGTTTTTATGTTAATAACTAAAAAAATGCTTTTAAGATTAAAATAAGAACGTTTGTTTTTTTTACTTAAAATAACTTTATTCGTTAAAATAATCTACTTTCTCATTGAATTACCCTTTCCCAACAAGAAGATAATTTATAATTTCATTTTTTTTCAATTTAAAATTATTATTTCCAAAAAATTGAGAAATTTATGTTTTAACTCTATGCCATTATTAAATTATTTACTACCCATATGGTTATCCAAATACACAAATAAGTGAAAATCAGATTTTGATATATGCGGTAAAAACGGGGAACGAAGGAGAATTTACTATCCAAAATCAATAATCTTTTTTCTCGTCATTACCGTAACATGCGACGGAGTGTTAATTTCTAAAAAATAAATTCTGACAATTTACCAGCGCTGGTTGTTCTTGTTATAACGCGTTATGAACTCTTTGTAGCTATTAACTGTAAATGTTCACTCTGAAGAGATTCAACCAACTTGTAGGTACTCATTATGAATAATTCCCTTTGAAATCCACTAAACGACTAGATTAATTTTTCTTGGATTCAATTTTTCATTAAGTGCTTGTTTCAAAGGATCATTGGATAATTTCCAATAGTAACTTTGTTTATAGTTGGAACAAAAAATCTATTTTTCATTACAAGTCAAAATTTGATCTAAACATTTTTACAATTTTATCTGTGAAATAAGAAATACACAAATGTTAAGATGCTCTAATTTATTTTCGAAAGTTAAAATATGTGGTATCCATTTTTTTTAATTTCTACCCGTTTCTTATTTAATGTAAAAAAAAATTGTATTATTACTTACTTTGAACTTTTCGGTAAGTTTTTGATACGTTTAATTCAAATTTGTTTAAGTCATTGCGTGTAATTAATTTATATTTATATTTGTTGATGTGCCTGATCTGACATCTTTGTCTTTTAATAACTTATCCCTTTTTTATATTATCATACTTTTCTTATCAGTTTTTTAAATCATTTTAGGGGGCTGTTCTTGATGTAACTGCCTTTTCTTTAAATGAGATTCAATTTTTCTTATAATTTCAGCAGCGTTAGAACAAAGTTTCAAATCGTAAAAATATACGTATTGTACTATTTTACACAGGTATTTTGAAGGGTTGAAATTATATTTTAAATTAAAGTGAATACAAAGAAATGTAGTGAACGAATGAAATAAGGCATTGCTTTGTTATTCACTGTTGCTAATAAGCCTGGCGTAATGAGTCATACGATACATAAAACATTCTTGGAATTATAAATAATATACTCAAAACGATAGAACTCTTTTGGTTACCTGTTTTTTTTCTTTGTACGATTAATGATGTGTATTGTATTTATGAAAAAAATGTATCTTTTTAAAAATAAAATATATAGAATAATTTTTTGATAAATATATCTGCAAATTATTTTTTCATATGTAGTATAATGAATCTGTTTTAAAAATTATTTTTTGTCTAACATATTTTAAAATAAATTAAACGTTCAATAATTTACATTTTTTTAAATTTTAATCAAGTAAATTATAGTATTACGTTTTTATTTTATTTTAAAATAGATGCTTGGCAATGCAGTAAAACTTATCATTTATATTTAACATTTTTTTAAAAAAAAGTACCTTTCATTATCTTGACAGTAAAACAATATTTCTTATCAATCTTTTTTATTTTAAACTTATATGTAGTTATTTTACGTACGTCAACTTATCGCAGTTATTCAAATGTATATTTTTTATAAATACATTAAGTATTTGAATTGTGTATTGTTATTTTAGTTGAAACGTGAATAATTGCTTTTACAACCAGTTTTTCATTGGAACAAAAAACTGATATTGTATTAAACATATGTGTTTTGCAGCACGATAAGAACATTCGAGGTAGCATTACAAACATGTAAATGATAACAATAACCCGAAATAAATTATTTCTCCTATGTTACGAATGTAATTCTATAAAACTATTAAGGGAATAACTGAGTTTTCTGACATCTCTAGATTCCTTAATAAGATAAAACACAGCCCAAGAGTTATACGCTATAACTCTTGTACCGTCACCAATAAGTATCGCATTTCGGAGCTTAACATTGCCGCTGGCATTTTCGCTGTTATTGCCATACTCCTTTCGGGGTCTTTTGGGAATTACACCACACGACATATCTTTGCGATAGTATATTTTCTCAGTTTGTATTAGAAGTTCGTTTCTTCACGTATCTTGCTTTATTTTGTCTAATTGGTTATCGAGGTTTCATGTCTCATCTTTGAATCGTTTTGAAGTAATCTAGTTCTTTGTTATAATTGCGTTAATTTATGCATAATACAAACATATTTCTTTAATTATGCGATTGTTAATATATATATATATATATATATATATATATATATATACAGTGAGTCAAAGTGAAACTCATACAGAGTTATGTTTCCAATAATTTTACACATATATTTTAATATAATAACAATTTTCTTTATTTCTCTTGCTTAATTTCTTTATTAAGGTTATTTTTTATTATATTTGAAAATTTCAATCGTAAATTAATACTTCTACTCCAGAAAAGGTTTCTGAAAAATGAACACAAAATACATCAAAATGAAACTCATACAACTAATTACTCTCGTTTGAAAACTGCTGTGTTAAGAAAGTATACTCTTCAAATATGTGTTTGGTCACTTTGGTTACAAAAAAAAAAAAAATCTGTTATGTCGTTTGTAGTCATTTTGTAAAAAATATAAGTTGGATTTTCACTTTGAGTAGACAAAAGGAACAATTATCGACGGACGAGCGAAAGCTAATGATTTTTCATTACAAAAATGGAATAACTCTACGAGAAATTGGGAAAATAGTTAATAGAAGCCATGCTATAGTGCAATTTGTAATAAAAAGATTTAAAAACTGCCAAAGTGTTGACAATAAAGTTAAAAAGAGTCTCCGCAAGATTTTTAATGACCATGTCGAGCGTTTGATTCTACGAAAAATTAAAGAAAATTCGAAAATTAGCGCGCCCAAATTGACTTTAAAAGTTGAAAAATATCTAAATAAAAAAATAAACCCCCAAACAATTCACAATATACTAAATAAAAATGGGTTTCTTGCTCATATTGCCAGGAAGAAACCTTTCATAAATCTAGCTAATCGCAACAAAAGGTTAAGTTTCGTTCGGGAACATATTAATAAGAGTTTTGATTATTGAAAAGATGTTTTGTTTACGGACGAAAGAAAATATAATTTATTTGGATCTAATGGGAGAATTAATGCATGGCAGAAACCAAATACAGAAATGTCTTTAAAACACTTACGTCCTACAATCAAACATGGAAGCGGTCATGTTATGGTATGGGAGTGTATGTCTGCGAGAGGGGTTGGAAATTTAATTTTATAGATGGCATTATGAATCAAAATGTTTATATTGGATCTATTAAGAAAAAAATTGAAAGCCAGTGCTCAAAAACTTGTGATTTTAAAAACATTTAGTTTTTATCAGGACAACGACTCCAAGCACAAAGCTTAAAATACACGTAGTTGGTTGTTATATAACTGCCCCAAAGTACTGGAAACACCATCATAATCACCTGATATAAATGTGATTGAGAATCTATAGAATCACTTAGAAGTTGCCATTAGAACACACACTATTAGTAATGAAAATGATTTAAAAAAGCTCTATTAGAAGAATGGGAAAAATGATCTAGCTTGTTGTGCAAAATTAGTTAAATCCATCCCGAATCCGTTTAAAGACTATAAAAATTAATAAAGGCTACTCTACTAAGTACTAAAATAATTCAATCCATTGTAAATTTTAATTTAATAAATAATTTGTTAGTTGTATGAGTTTCATTTTGATGTGTTTTTGAATGTTTCTTTCAGAATTCGTACTTTTTTTGTTCTTTAAGTATTATTTTATAATTTATTTATTCTTATTTGATAAAAATATTCTTAGTAAACAATTTTAGTCAAATATAAAAAGGATTTTTTTTATTTAAAAATTTATATACAAAAATTTATTGAATATAATACTATATGAGTTTCACTTTGACTCACTGTGTGTGTTTGTGTATGTGTATGTGTATGTGTATATATATATATATATATATATATATATATATATATATATATATATATATATATATACATGTTACAGAAGGAGATTATTCATTAATAATTTCATTTGTGTTTATTTTTTTAAATGTTAATTTTAAAACTGAAATGCTTTGTTTATTCATACACCTCTTTATCGTAATAATTTTTTATTATTTTATATTTTGATTAAAAATGAGAAAGAAATTATACTTGCCGATATTAATTTTAATTTCTTTTTTGTATACCAGAGCTTTATTTTTGAGAATTTTGTTTTGGGTGTTAAATTAAATGTCCATTGGATAATATATTGTAATTGAATATAATGAATAATAAACAGAATATTATATTTTCAATTATGTAAAGTACACAGAAGAAAAAATCTTATTTGTATAGGTATTCCTGTTATAGTAAATTTTCTGATATACCTGAATCATTGACCTGGAACAGTTGATATCGCTAAAAATATTCAGTTGATATAGATACGAAAATCGAAATTATTATTCTACAGCAGTGCAAAAGTGATTATATTAAATTTGAATTAAATTGCTGTGGCGCTTTTTGCATGACTCATGTGTCTCCAGTACAAAACAATTATGTATAATACTAGCTAATATAATTTAACATTCATGCGTTGTTCCATAATTCAATTGTTTGACAACATTATATAAAACTGACGCTTTTATCAGTGCTTGCGGAGGTGTATAATTGTCATATGAAGGCTTTCATCACTACATTTGTCACAATTTTATATTGTCCACTGTCATTTTAGATTTAGCTGACTTTTTTGTTTCATATTTATGTTTAATGCGTTCATGATGCATTTGCTATTCTAAACAAAAATTCGAAAAATTACATTGCAAGAATCTAGTAACTAACAATGAAACATGATTTAACCGGTTAATTAACTTTATTTTTAGTTTTTCTGAAGAAAGTTAATTTATATATCAATATATTATTTTATGTATAGACATAAAATATAATGTTTTGAAATGTATAAATATTTATAGAAATAAACGTTTATACTATCAAATATAAATAACTAATTTTACATTCAATGTTTATATATTGCAATTTTTTTTATTCTTATAGATACGATTTAAAAATGCACTTGTATATGTAGATATATAATATATCATCATCATACTAGCTTATATCAGTCCTCTGCTCGACGAGAGATTGAATATTTCCATTCATTGGTACTTGGTTATATTCACCACACTGACTACGCGGGCTTGGCCAGGAATATATATATATATATATATATATATATATATATATATATATATATATATATATTTAGTAATGGATAAAATTATTCACACATTTGGGAATTTCAAATAAAACAACATTTAAAAAATTTATGTATAACAAATTCAATTTATTTATTGGATGAAATTATTCTTTTATTTATTATTTATTGAATTCTATACAAAAACGAAATAAAATATAAACACAAAAAAATATTTAAATTTACATTATAAACCATATTTTTACTT
This sequence comes from Neoneuromus ignobilis, assembly GCA_029203775.1. Taxonomy (NCBI): domain Eukaryota; kingdom Metazoa; phylum Arthropoda; class Insecta; order Megaloptera; family Corydalidae; genus Neoneuromus; species Neoneuromus ignobilis. Next base: position 20,010,037 of record CP092089.1, on the reverse strand, counting down.
GGATACATTTTTCAGATAAAATTGTTTAAGCGTGTTCAACTCTGTACAAACTAACTTTTGAAAGAACAAATTAGGAAATCTTTATTATAATGCACTTAAAAGTCATTCTATGTAATTTTGCATATACAACATTTATTAATTCAGTAGTTTTGTGATAAAATGTAATTATGGACTGTAGAGGAAAAGAAACTATCAAAGTTAAAAGAAAAATCATTTTATATTATGAAAATAAAATAAAACATTTAGTGAATTTGGGAAAATAATCGGAAGAAGTCGTTATACTATTTACAGTGTTGTATAACGTTTTGAAAATAGTAAAAAATTATAAAGTTGTTCACATAGTGGTCGAAGGCGAATACTTAGAATCAGAGAATAATTGATAGAAAAATAAAAAAATCCGAAGTTATATTCTTCAGAGATTTCTGCACAAACCAGAAAATAATTTAACAAAGTAATATGAGATATTTGAAAACAGTTCGCAGAATTCTACATTGTACTGGGTTTAAAGCAAGAGTTACTAGAAATAAAGTTCATATAAGTAAAGTACAATAAATAAAAAAGAGATTCAAATTTGGAGAGTTTTACAAAAATAAGCTTGGCCAATTTTGGAGTCAAGTACTGTTTTCGGATGAAAGAAAATTCAATATTTTCGATTGTGGTGGTAGAAAAATTAGTGTGGAGAAAAATTATAATAAAGCATGGTGGTGAAAGGTGTTATGGTATGAGGCTGTATATATGCATCAGGTGTAGGTAAATTGATTTTCGTTGAAGAAACAATGGACAAAGTTGCTTATTCAAACATATTAAAAGAAAATCTAGAGAAAAGTGTGTTTAAGAGAAAATGTATATTTCCAACATGACGATAATCTGAAACATATAGCTCTTGATGTCCGATTGTGGATCATTTACAACATTCTCCACATCTTGCCGATTCCCCTACAGTAACCTTCACTCAATCCAATAGAGCACTTATGGGAAGAACTTGAACGCGGTTTAAGGAACCTTCGTATTTTGAATAAATCATAACTTAAACAAGTCAACATAGAAGAATGGTAAAATATAGGATCGGATATAATAAAAAGCTGATTTTGTCAATGCTAAACAGATTTGAGAAGTTATTAAAAGAAAAGAGTTACTAACGCTATTTTGAAACTGCAATCAGACTTCTTTAATCCGTTTTAAAATATGTCTAAGCAAAAATATAGTCCATAATGTAAATTTATATATATATTTTGTGTTCATATTTTATTTATTTTTTCTTTTTTTAAACGATTCATTAAATAATAAATAAAAGAATAATTTTGTTGAGTAAATAAATTGAATTTGTTATATATATATTTTTTAAATATCGTTTTACTTTAAATTCCCAAATGTGTTAATAATTCTGTTCATCACTGTATATATATATATATATATATATATATATATATATATATATATATATATATACATAGATACATACATATATATTACATGTATATACACATGTATTTATGTATTATTTCAAATAATAATGTAATATTAAAATATTTAAAAGCTAGTCATTTTATTGAAAAAGAAATATAAAACATTGTGTAGAGTGTATGTGTAAAAATTAATATAAAAAATTCTTATGGCGTAAATTGTCATATAAAACAATTATATTTTAACACGCATGATTCAAATTCCCAACTTCATAAGATTTTATAAGTGTTCAAAAATAATTTACTATTCACTTTATTAGTTGTTACGGATTTCGATTGCTATGCATCATCGTCAGAGTGCTACATTATAATTTTTTACGAAATCTTGCATTAAAAAATTAAATTTCATAATGCAAACTTTTTGACGATGTTGACATAGCTATTGAAATACGTATCAGCGTATAGTACAAACAATAAATGATTATTTAACACTTATAGAATTATGTAGTGTTGAAGGTGAATGATTCATTTGTGTTGAAATGAGTTTGTCGCGCTACTAAACAAATATAAATAGATTTATATTTGATATTTACTTTTATGATGTATACATAAAAAACTTCATGTTTCAACTTTTTGGAAATTTAAGTATTAGATTTGAAAATAATTTGATTTTAAGAATTTATATGATTTAACATGTAATAATTTTAGAAATTCATATTTCTTACATGCTTATAAGTTTCAAAGGAAATTATATCAGGACCTTCTTTTAGTGACCAACTATAAAATTTTGCATATTACATTCATTTATTTTAAAAACAAATATTCCTACATTTACATGAAGGAGTATTCGTGTCAAAGTTACGGAAGTAGAAATATTTTTAGAAGCTAAGTTTCTTACATTAATCATATTAATATCTTCTTCTGAGAATAAACTTTTATAACAATAAACATAAAAAATATTTTACACAAATGAATTTTAACTCCAACACCACAATAATTTAAAGTATTCAATAATCACTTATTGTTCACTTATTATTTATAATTATATAATCTATAATTATATCGGCTGATGCATTTCGATGGCGACGCCATCATCGATTTGAAAATACTCTGACGATGATGGCGTTGCCGTCGAAATGCATCAGCCGATATAATTATAGATTATATAATTATAAATAATAAATAAACAATAAGTGATTATTGAACACTTTAAATTATTGTGGTGTTGGGATTAAAATTCATTTGTGTAAAGTGAATCAGCCACAGTTCCAAAACAACAAATAAATAAAAATTATTTTTTTATAAATTCGATATAACTGCGAATCGTAATTACGTATTGGGGTTCGGAAGTAATATAAATAAATACATTAATATTTACCATTTTGAATAATATAAACATACTATGCACATATTTACAAATTTACTTGAAACTTTACAATAATACTTAAAATTATATATCAAAATATGTAAATTATTAATAATGAAAACAGTATAACTAATCATTGGTTCTAAAAAATGAATATAATCATATATATATATATATATATTAGTAACAAAATAACATTTTTCTAAATTCCGATGTTAATAGCAAGAATTAATTATTTAAATATCATTTACTGAATTATATTAATTGTAAATAACGCAACTCGGATATTTCTTTTCTTTACTGAAAGTTTTCATTTAATATTTTTTTCTCTCTCTCTTCATGTATGGATATATATATATATATATATATATATATATATATGTATAAATATAGAGAGGGGGGGGGTGACTCAAATGAAACTGAAGGGTTTAGACATACATTTACTTGCTCATTGTCATTTACTATTCTTGACTATCCTTAAGTTTCATTTGGACCACTCTATATAAAGAGAGAATTTGATATGTGTATATATATATACATACAGAATATATATATATATATATATATATATATATATATATATATATATATATATATATATATATATATATATATACATATATGCGAGGTATTCCTATATATATATACACACAGGAATACCTCGCATAGTGTAGCTGCAATTAGTACGATTTCACTATAGTACGGTTTGAAATTAAAAAAAAAAATATGCTCATGCGCAGTTCTAGTTTTGTGGTCTTTTCTTTTTCTATTAGTTTTGGATTCGTAACTCTAGAGTAAACTCGATTTTTTGATAATTAAATTTTAATTGAAAATGTATTTAAAATGAATGTTTAAACCCCTGATTTTGTTGGTACATACAAATATTTGAATATATTACCCTCGTTTTATTTACTGAAAAGAGGAAAAAAATTGTTTGGAACCAATTACGTTTTTTGTATTTAGTTAATGTTTCGATTAGTCCGGTTTCAAATAGTCCGGAAAATCAGTGGAACCGATTAACCGCACTATGCGAGGTGTTCTTGTATAAATATTTATATATATATATATATATATATATATATATATATAGTTTGCTGTGCAGTATATTTAGTTTGTATTGATAAATATACGATTGTTAAATAACAAAAAGACAATGTATAAGTATACTCAAGAAACAAATTAGGTTCGTTACATTCCGAATTTATCGTTGAAAAACGTACTCTTATTTACCACATTAGTATACAAAATTCGTTTCCAGTATGCGTATAATTTCCTTTCAACAGAAGTTACGGGTGCTCGTCCACCTCTCATGATTGATGAGATGCTGTTCTTCAAACGGTGTTGCCGTCAAGTATTTGCTGATGTATTCTTTAATTCAAATTTGGAAAATGAGATAATTTTCGTACTGATTTTTGTTTGGTGTTTATATACTGACGCATTTACGCTTTAATGCTATACAGTTTTGATATGTATATTTTATTTTCTATAGAAATTGAACTACTTTAATGTAGAGAGAACAATTAATTATAATTTATATTAATTTTATTATAAGTAAGAAATAATTCTTACAACGATTATGAACTTTTATAATATATAAATAATATTTTAACACAAATGGATTTTTATCCCCAACACCACAATGGCTATGAGGTGTTCAATAATCACTGATTATTTATAAATATTTCGACTGATGCGCATTTCTATGTCGATAACATTATCGTTAGTCTCGAAAAGCATCGCCTTCGAAATGCGCATCAGTCGACATATTTATGTTAAATTGAATCAGCCACAGTACGAAAACAACCAATATAAATAATATATTTTTTTAATTTTCAAATTAGTTTTCTTAACAATATACATACATTTGTGTATAAAATATATATGAATGGAAAGGAAAAAAAACAGTAAATTTAAAAACTGGAGTATTTAATATTTTTCAAATTATCATGTCATTTTAAATCAAGGATGTTAATTTGTGTTAACATAATAAATAAGAAAATGCAATAAATATTGAGGTCTATAAAATATAAAACAAATATTTACAATATATTTAATTTAATCAGTATATTTATTTTAGTAATTATTTCCTAACATTTTAAATAAATATTTACTGTAAAATTAGGTGAGTATAATAGATAGATAC
>CP092089.1:19970125-20000125 GCA_029203775.1 Neoneuromus ignobilis | reverse complement strand
AACAAACTTTTGATTTTGTTTATTTCGAAAGGTATTTTATTCAAATTGTATTTCAACATATCTAAATATTTTATGTAAATGTAACTCTTCTCAATATTAAAAGTTTTTATAAAAGGTCATTAATCACTTATTGTTCCTTTTATCAACATTATTTAAAGATGATTATATGGTTATTGAAATATGTATTAGAGAAATAAGTGAATATTGATTGTTTTTATAAAATTCTGTGATGTTGGGAACCCTATTTTTATATAAAATTGAATTACTTATTACATTAAGTCAATATGAGATGAATGTTTGTTTGAATTTTTATTTTAAATTTGTGAGAAACGTGACTAGGATCCAAAAATGTTTACATAATATACATAGTATATAGTTATAAAATCTTAAGTACTTTTATAACAAAATGTAATACATTTTGTTAAGAAGATTGAATGTGATTTTTATTCATGTTGTTATGTCCATTTTTACTATGAGTGTGTGTGTGTAGTTATATATATATATATATATATATATATATATACACATAATTTTTTCTGAACAGTAGTAATAAAAATAGCGCAATTAAAATTTACAGAGTTTTGTTGTAATGTAATAAAAATAATTCTTTCTTGTTTTTTACTTCATCTCTCTCTGTTTATATATATATATATATATATATATATATATATATATATATATATATATATATATATATATATATATATATATATATATATATACATTGTTTTAAATTAAAAGCTTATGTGTTCGAAGAAGAAATTTATAACATTTTTCTTTTTTTAAGAACTCACGAGATAAGTAAGTCTCGTATGTTATTTTCAATAACTCTTCGTAACTTATTTAGAGTTTCGTGGTAAATTTCGTGTTCATTGTTTTTCTTGAGACTTGAAGTCTGTAAATAAAACATTATTGTTTGTCATATATCTACTTAATGACGAATTTCTTGAATGCTTGCGCACTCAAATCTTACAACCACTAAACAATAATAATAATGATTTATTGTGGCTGAGTACTTACATATACATTGGTGTATACAGAGTTTTTGACTTAACTTAGCTTATTATTATTTATATTATGCTACATGGGTTGGGATGGAGGAGTGGTGAGGTTTTGAAGTTGGTGAATGTTTTGAGGTATTTGCAGGAAAGTTTCAAAAACCTGCGTTTTGTGTGTGTTTTTTTCCTTAATTAACTTAACTAGACTTAACTAACTTATCTAACTTATACTAGGCTTAGACTAGGAACAACCACTAAACGTCTAAGTATTTATAAAAAAGGGAAGTATAATTTACGGATAAATAAATAAAAATATGTTTAATTACAATGGATATATTAAACGTATAGTTTTATTATTATTATTATAAAAAACGTGCACTCATTTTCTTAATATATTTTAAAGAAAATCTAATCATTAAAAAAAACACCAATTGTGTTAATTGTAATTATTTATATATATATATATATATATATATATATATATATATATATATATATATATTTGTAATAGAAGTAAATTTGTTTTTAATTTGTTATAAAAAAAACAATTACAGTACTTTATTAAAAAAAGGAATATAATATGTTTGCTGATAAAAGTTAAGAATTGTACTTTTAATAAAGTTGTGTTTCATATTTATAGTTTTTTAAAGTATGTTAGTCATTTTGTATAGTCCACTTGTGAATCTACAAAACACAATTTGATGTATTTAATTAGCATAGTTTTTGAATGCAAATTTATGCAACTTACCCTAGTACGGTTGGTTGAACTTACAGACTATCAGAATGGTACTGCTTTATTTAATTGTTCTATGGTTATGCTACATACAGTAAACCGTGTACCTGTTTGTGGTATGTTTTATTCAGTGTTTGTTTTGGAATTTACCAGATATTTTTTTTGTATTGTGACATCTACATAAAATTAATGTATTTGAGGTAAAAATAACATATCTCATTGTCGTATAAATGTATTTGAAGATTTCAAAGGGAATGTAAATGAGACTATGTATTGACAGTATGCTTTATGGCGATTATTTTTGTTGCATATATGTCAGTCAAATTTAAACCAAACTTTTCATAATTTTCATTAAATTAATATTTTTCAAATATACACACAAGTAATTTTTCTATATAGTTTCCGCTAATATTTAAACAATTTCATTACCGAATTAGCATTTCTTTCTTTTATGTATTTTAGAAAGTTGTGGAGTGTGCCTGAAGTCAATTGCATACTAAGTGTTCTACCTCTTCATCATTTTCGCATCATTGTTCTCTCAACGCCTCTTTAAGTGGTTCAAATAAATGTTAATCATATGATAATGAGTCGGGGTTGTAAGGAGAATGTTCGATAGTAATCCAGTACATTTGCATTAATTTTTCTTGAGTTAAGATTTTTTCAAAAATTATGAAAATTATTGAAACTTTAATTGTTTCCGAACAATGAAATATAAACTGCAATGACTTATCTTACCTCCACTGTTAATCACTGTCACCTTCACTGAGGTTTCGAACTTCTCGAATGTTATCTGGCATATCTGTACTTGAGATGACGCGGATGTATCGAGTTTTTCACGTTATAACGTCCACCAGCGAATATCTTATGCCATGTAAACACTTGTGTCTTCAGTAATATTTCATTTTCGATCTATTCACATAATCTTTGCAAAACTACCGGTTTTATGTTTTTGTTTGTTAAAAACTTAGGGTGTATTGCACAATGGTATTAAGTATGTTTGCTCGCACATCTTTTTAGATATTAAATGAACGAATACGAGTTTATTTACATGACAAGGAGGAAGTCTTGACATACTAATATCCCTACTCAATCTCAACTGCGAACGTTTGCTCGTTCAACAGTAGGAAAAAACGGTTTAAATTCTAACGACCTTCGTGAGTGTAAGTATATGTATATATATATATATATTAGGTTGGCAAATATCTCCCTTCCGCCTTCTGGTCTTTTGAATTTCGCAGCTATGTACAAAAAAAAAAAGCGGAAGGGAGATACTTATATAACCTATATATATATATATATATATATATATATATATATATATATATATATATATATATATATATATATATATATATATATGAAACCGACCGGAGGTGTGATTAGCATCACTTCTTGTCATGCAGGAGACGTGCGTTTGATCCCTAGTCGGGGATGTCGGTAGGCAAGACTGTTAAGCCGAGGTATGAAGGTAATCTACCTAAGAGAGTAAATCCTGAGTAAATTTTTTCTTCAATTTGCGTGGACAGCGTGATGAGTACGATCAAATACTAGCGAATGGTAACATTCAATGAGACTTTAGCCTAGTAGAGTAAGTGGATGTACAACTGATACGATATATATATATATATATATATATATATATATATATATATATATATATATATATATATATATATATATATATATATATATATATATATATATATATATATATATATATATATATATATATATATATATATATATATAGTGAGTTAATAAAGAACTCGGACACTTACTAACTTATTATTTTAGTAGAGATTAAATAACGCTAAACTGTTTTTTTTTTAAAGTTTAAAATTCAAGAAATTACTATTAATCCTTTATATAAAACAAAAACGATAAAAACCGAATTATTACTTTTTAATGCTATTGTAATACAAAAAATAAGACAAGATTAAAATTGTGATCAAAAAAGAAATCAGACAGTTGGTAAAATTGTCATTTCTTTTAGGTTTAAAAAAGGAAATTCCCGTTTTTTGTTTATTTGTTTTATCCAACTGACAAATTTGAACAGTATACTGTCGCAGTAGGCGAAAATTCCGTATTAAAAGGTGAAAATGTGAAGACAACGTGAACAAACTTCTTTAGAAGTGAGAGAACTGATTATAAAGTATCATAATGAGGGTAAATCGTGCCATGATAATGGGAAAATTATAAATAGGTCTCATTCGACAGTTAATGATGTTATTATACATTTTAAAGTGATAAAATTCATGGTAAATGAAGAAAAATCCGGTAAACCTAAGGTATTTATCTAAGTCAGATGATCGGTGATTTGTACACTAAATTAAAAAAAAAAACAAAGTTGAATGCTCCAAAGTGAGCAAACGATGTCTCACAATATCTAAACAAAAGTGTTTATCCTAAAACAATTAGGTTGGTCTTGTGAAGAGACAGTTTTCATAGAAGAGTTCCTCGTAGAAAACTGTTCGCGAGAAAGGTGAACAGACGCAAAAGGATAGAATTTGCTAACATTTATAATTATAAATATTTTTCATTCTGGAGTAACGTTTTATTTTCTGACGAAAACAAATTTAATATATTCCGATCAAATGGCCAGTATCACGTCTGGTAAAAACCTAGCACAGAGTCAAAAGAGAAAAACTTACGCGTCACTGTGAAGCATTGAGATAGGTAGATTATAGTTTGGGGTTGTATGTCTGTTGTTGGTCCGGGCAATCTTTGTATAATTGATGAAAATATAAATCACAAACAGTATATTTATATTTTAAAAGAAAATATGATTTCTAGCGCCAAAAAATTGGGAATAAGACAAAATTTCTATTTCTATCAAGATAACGATCCCGAACACAATGCTTACAACGTGTATATGTGGTTACTTTATGACCGTCCACATGTAGTAGGACCACCTCCACAATCGTCAGACATTAATATGACACATTGTGTGATTGAACATCTATCGGCTAATTTGAAATCCAATTAAAAAAATATCAGGTTAGAAACAAAAAAGACTTAGAATTGATTTTAAGGGATGAATGGGCCAAAATCGATCTTGCCATATGCAAAAAAAAGTAGAATCGATGCTTAAAAAACTGACAGTAATTAAAAACAACATAGGATTACCAAGAAAATATTTAATTGCATAAAATAATTAAATATGTATCAGTAAATTTTGACTGTCCAAGTTCTTTTTAGACTACAATCATAACATTTTTTTTCTTTTTCGTGCTATAATAATTTTAACTTTTATAAATTTTATTATTTTAATATTAATAATACATATAGATTTAATGAAATGTATTTTTTCGTATTAAAAGGCCTTACAGTACGATTTAATATCTGCTAAAAGAATAAGTTAGTGAGTGTCCGAGTTCTTTATTGACTCACTGTATATATATATATATATATATATATATATATATATATATATATATATATATATATATATATACATACACATACACATATGTCCCAAATGTGACTGCAGGATATTAAAGAATAGTAAGCAAATAAATGTATTTCTAAATCCTTCAGTCTTATTTGTGTCATTCTGTATGTACATACATACATATATTGTATATTGGGGTAGTAAGAAAGTCTTCTCGGTTTTGGTGTACAAAGTGAAAAAAAATATTCAATCGATTTTATTAATTCCATTATTTTGTATTAATGAGTGTTATCTTTTAGGAAGTTTATTTATTCCATCCTGATAAAATAATATTGTTTTAGAACCAAAGAATCCTCCATATATGACTTTATTTTCTAATCATGTAATCTTATAAAGATCGGAATAGACAATAATTGTAAGGTACCAGATTAGGATGAATTTAAATAATATTTAAAACCTAGTATATTTTACAAATATTTAAACTATATTTTAATATAAGAAAATATGAAAACAATGTATTGTTTTTAGTGCTAGTAATATTAATTTACTATTACTTTATAGTTAAAACTATCGTTGAATATTACATTGTGAGTGTTTCAATGAATATATATATATATATATATATATATATATATATATATATATATATATATATATATACATATACACACATACGTGTCTCACGAATTTACCTTTGTTTGTATGTATTAATTTATTTTAAAATTTGTTATACCAACCTACCAGGTGGAAATAATTTTATGTTATGTAATATGTACACATTTTCCGTATTTAATTAAGTTTGATAATGCAGAAACATACTCTAGCAATGTAAATATAGAACAAACAGCAACTAAGTGAAGAATGAACGTGCATTTATATCAAAACTCAGAGAGCTTTCTGTTTATTTTGGTTTAACATTGTATTTTAATTAATTTTTCATACTTGCCATTTCTTAATATATTTCACTTCTTAATACTATTTAATTATTGTGATTCTTTAATTAGAAAAATAAAGGCTCTAATGCGAAAGATATTGCTTAAATATGAAAATATAATGTAATTCAATTAGAAATTTTTATCGGCATTTAGTGTTCTAACTTAATTAAAAAATTCTACTATAATGAGTTTTTCATTTAAGTTGTCAAAACTTTGCGTATTATGTTCATTCAAAGATCTTAAACCATGTTATCTGTTCTAAGTTTTTTAATAACTAAGTTACTCTGTCATTTGAAAATGAAATTCTTGTAAAAAACTATGATGAATAATATAGTTTTATATTTTATCATATCTTTCGGTTTTGTGTGTGTTTATATATATATATATATATATATATATATATATATATATATATATATATATATATATCAATTTAAAAACGGTTGAGAAATAAATTAAATTGAATTAAATATTTTAAGTTAGGTTTATGTACATTTGGCTAGTCAAGGCAATATCACAATTTTTAATGTATTTTATTTAATATTAGGTTGGCAAGTATCTCCCTTCCGCTTTTTTTTTTTTGTACATAGCTGCGAAATTCAAAAGACCAGAAGGCGGAAGGGAGATATTTGCCAACCTAATATAATGTTTTCAAAAGTTATTTTGAAATATTTATTTTAAGATATATAGAAACGAAAATTTTGTATATTTTCATTATTTTCAATTAGTTCTCATATTCCATGCTATTAAAAAGTAATAATAACCTCGTGCAGAATTTTATTGCATTAGCAACTGTCTAAATTTAATTGAATTGAAAAAAAAATATATGACAGTAATTTGTCAATGATAAAAATCATTCATTACGTTTTGATATTATTGATCATTATAAATATTTACAATTACTAAATGAGATGTGTGAAAATTCGTAATAATTTGTATTTTAAATTTGTAGTTATTTATACTATTTTTTGTGACTATATATTGTCATATACAAATATATAAATTTCATGCAAATGAATTTTTCAAAAGTAAATATTAACAGGTTACTTAATATTCACAATTATTTTAATGTAAATAATATTGAAATTGAAGATAACAGTTTTTTAAATAAAAGTATATTTTTGAAATATTTTAAAAATAATTAACATTTTATTTGTTAACATAGTTTATTCTAAAAAAATGTTATATTGTGATTTTTTTGCTTTATTTTTATAGTAGTACATATCTAATGTTAATATTTCTTTTAAATGTTACACGGTGTAGTAAATTGCTAATATTCTAATAAATATACTAAAAAGTAGATAGATATGAATACTATATTGCACAAAATTGAACGAAAGAAATGTTATTGACATATGGAACATTATTTTGTTGATGTAATATACTTTATGTTTAAAATGTTAATTTTTAATTTATTTTGATATTTTAATTATTCGAAATCCAGTATGTGATAAAATAATATAACAGATATATGTCAAAATGAATATAATTTATTGTACAAACTGTTGGAATATAAATATCGATTAAAAGATTTATCAGTATATTTCGTACGGATTATAATGTAACAGCAGTGTAACAGGATTTTCGTAAAATTTGAATATCATCATTCTGTATGCATTCGTTGTACAATTTACAACTGCATTGCCGATATAGATACTTTTAAATTGTATTTTATACAATCTGAAATGCAATACAGGTTGACCGAGTTTGTAAAATAAACTCATTTGAGAAGTAACCTGCTTTTGACATATTTTTATTGAATTGAAAAAAGTACGTTATAAGTTTTATCGTCAATTATCTGTTACGACAAGATTGGTGAAACTGATAAATGAATAATTGATTGAACTCGGAGTGATTTCATGTCGAGAAATTTATAATTCGAGTTTTTGTTATCGTTATTCAGAATGGTTCTGTCATTTGTACATTAATGTAAACATATCTCTGGAATTGTGTGTTTTTGCATTTTCACCGTAATAATTAATTTTTCAATCTTTTTAATATTTAATTCATGAAATATTCATTAAATTTAAACGAGTTACAGGGGGTTTATTTTCATTTTATCTTCATTTTTTTTTTTTTTGATGCGAGAATTGTTATCATTAGAGACGCATATGATTTTTAACTGGTTTGATTATTCTCTTTTATACATAATTATGAATGGATTGTACTATCTTTATATTAAAAAAATATTAAATCCTATTCAGCTCTAATTTAAATATTACATATCACATATATCTCTCTTTCTGCACATGCATATATATATATATATATATATATATATATATATATATATATATATATACATACACATATACATACATATAGGCATACATACATACATATATACATACACATATACACACACACACACATATATATATATATATATATATATATATACCTGAGTCTCTTTTTATGCGGTAGATACGTTCCGCAGAAAACCGCATTAAAAAAAATCGGACAAAAAAAGACTTAACTTACATTGAAAAATTAAGGGATACGTTCTGTAATTTTCAAAAACTGCATAAAACCAAAGCTACAAAGTGAAATTACTCTAAAATTGGCATAAAAAATCAAGAAATAAAGAATGCTTAAAAAATTCAAATATCTGCAAAAATTGATATAAAATTAAGCTTTTTTACTTTATTTTTTAATTAACTACTTAATTTTATTCAAAGCAATATGTACATATGTGTAATTTATTTTATAATTTTTCATATATATTTTAATCAGGATCACAATAATAGCTGCACTGTTTAGAATAAAAAAAAAGAAAATAAAAAAGAAACTAAATAGCTGCACTGTTTTTAAGATATGTGGGCCAAGCCTTTTTTGAACAGGCATATTAAAGTTTGTGGTTTTATTTGAGTAATAGCAAATGCAACATGATTTATAAAGTCAAAGATTGAAAAATTTTTCCAAGCGTCAGTTACTGCTATTGACTCATTTTCTAGTTTATCCAATATAAATTGAAAAGTGCGTTTAACGTAATATTGTTAAAAGTTGCAATTATGCCTGTTCTAATGGCTGAATAATGCTTGTTGTATTGGGTGGAAAAAACATCATCTTTACATTTTGATGTTCTAAACATGGATGACCTGGTGCGTTGTTAACAAGTAATGAAATTTTGAAATCGAGACCTTTTTGCTTCATATACATTTCCACTTCTGGTAAAAAGCAATTATTAAACCAATCAGTAAATATTGCAGTTGTCACCCAAGCCTTTGTATTAGCCATCCAATGTACCTACAGTTGTTTTTATCTTTGGATTTTAGAGCGCGTGGTCTTAGAGATCGATTTACCATTAGACGTTTCAGCATCTGATCTCCCGATGCATTGCTACAATAGTATTCGATCTTTGCTTGCTTTAAACCCACTGGATTTTTCTTAGAATTTGCGATATAAGTTCGACTAGGTATTTTTTCCAAAACAGCCCTGTTTCATCAGTATTAAATACTCGGTGTGAACAATATCCACTATTTTTAATAATTTTGGCTAACTCTTCTTGAAAATTTTTGGTATCTTCTTCATCTATCGATGCAACCGCGCCCGTAATCACCACGTTATACAGTGCATTTCTTTTTAAAAACTCAGTTAACCATCTTTTGCTAGCCGAAAATTCCTTATCAGGTTAAGAAACGGAAGTAAATATCTCTGATTCCTTCATTTTTTCGTAAAACTGAAGAGCTTTTCGTTGAATTAAATAACCGCTTAAAGGAATTCTTAAAAAAATCGGCATAAAAAGATACTAAGAAGAAATATGAATCGTATAACTTCAAAATCGCATTAAAATAATTCGTAAAAAAACAGACCCAGTTGTATATATATAATTCAGTCAAAATAAGATACAAACAATCCGTTGTGGAAAAATATAGAAAAGTCTACATATTGGTTATTCACTGACTAAAAATGTTGTATTGTATTAAATTTGTGATTTGATTAAATGAATATGTGCAACTTTCAACAAGAATGTCGTTATAAATGTACGAAAACATTTGGAATGGAATTTGAAACATTTGTACATACATAAAAATGTTTATATTTGTAAATACATGTATAAATCCTATGCATATATATATATATATATATATATATAAATGTATATATATATATATATATATATATATATATATATATATATATAAATGTATATATGTATGTATCTATGTGTATGAATACATATGGTACGAAAACAACTGTCATTATTAATTTCAGTTATACGAAATGCTTTATCCAAGATGTCGAGTGTGTTTGTTAGATACATTACGTGAATATTTAAAATGTGATTTATATAGTAGGAAAGTATATTTCAGTAGATAAAGGAGTAAGAATTTATAGCATTTACGCTGTATATATCTCATTATATTCTTAATTTGATTGTTGACAATATACATTATTTATTTCATGTTTATTCATTTTTTTAAATACTGACGCGTGTTTTAAATTGTGCTTGAAGACTTTTTTATTATTGATATTCAGTGCATTTTTTATAATAATATATTTCTTTATTGTAGTATAAGATACATCGATTATGAAATAATTATAAACGTTTAACTTTAAAAATAAACATATTTTTTATAAGTGATTTAAGAAATTATAAAAATTTGTTTATGTTTATTATCTGTCATATGAAACTGAAGGGTTTAGACATACATTTACTTATTTACTCTCATTTATTATTCTTTACTATCTTTCAATTTCATTTGGGCCACTTTATGTAAAAAAAATATTTACGAACACTAAACACTAATATAAATATAAATTATTAGAAAAACCAAGTTTATTTTTTAATTGACAGAAACGATTAAAACTTAGCATAAATTGATATATTTTAATAATTTTTAATGTTTTAATTCAAAATTGAAATATTAAACAGTTCATTTTTTTATATGAAATATAGTAATGTCATATTAAAAATAATTGAACATATATGTTTTTTATAATAATTCATTATTTATGATAAAAACGAACTTTCTGCATATTGAGATTCTTGTTTAGATATCTTAGTTCATTTTGAAAAATGAAACTTCAAAACTATATTAGTTCTTCATCTTTCAACAAGATTGTTGGTGCTCTATCAAACTTTAATCCGGATTCGGCTAGTACTATTGGCGAAGGAAGGAAGAATCGACCGGATCCGATCAGTTCGTCCAATTTCCTCAAGTTAGACGAAATGTTGAGCATCCCGTACACTGTATTCTTTGCTAAAACTTCATATGACCCTATTCGAGGACGATGTTGTCATGTTAAGTGAATCTCACATGTTTTCGTTTCTTTTAGCTATGGTTCCATGCCACACCCTTTTTCTTCTGGTTATTTTGAATCAATGGCGTGTGTGTTTATCTGTGTATAAAGTATATATCTTTCTGAATATCCTCTAGCTCGTTACTGTCAAGATGGGAAATTCAGATATTCGTTAATAAAGGATGTGTTTTTTTGTTACTGTGGCGCATCACATCGTGTGTCTTGTTGATGTTTTTTCTTTAATATAAAAATATATATTTACGAAATTTTGTTTATTCATTCGAGAAATTATTTTAGTAGAAGAATATATTTTTGATATAAACAAAATTAATATGTTTATGGGAATTTTTATAAGATAGTATGTTACAAATATATGCTTTTTTAGGTATGTGATTTACACATATGCAGAAAGGATGTATATATGTGTTGTAGTTTAATAAATTAAAAGAGTCAATAAAGTATTTCGGTTTTTATTTGGGTATTATATTTATTTAAAAAAATGAAGTGTAGTTTTATACACACAATTTTTATACATTGGTATACTTAAGGTATATTACACATATTTATATAAAATTTCAGTAATAAATGTAATGGTCAAAAATAAAATATACCTTATTTTTTATATTATATTATATTATATATATATATATATATATATATATATATATATATATGTGTGTGTGTGTATGTGTGTACATTTATTTCGTATCAATTTAAATTCCTTTTAAGTGGCTATTATTTACTTTTGATATTTTACTTTTATACATTTTACTCTTTTCTTTGCTTATGTTTTATTTGTGTTCAACATTTGTCATATCTAACTTTTCGATTTCACTTAAAACAATGTTTCTTTTTACATTCAAACCTTTATATTTCTCTAGAATATGCTATTCGTTCGATTCTTTATAAGAAAACGTACATCTATTATTTTATTCTTTTTGATTTGTTTTCAATGCTATAAGTTATAGCAGGGTATGGTTATAATATAACCATACCCTGTTCTCAACATTATTAAATATACTGTTTTACTTCTATTTAATTTTTTTAAATATTTTTTTCATTTTGGTATTGAACTAACCTTATATAATACAATACATTATTTTTCCTTTTATCTTTATATCTTGTTATAATTATTTTCAGGTTTTGTTTTAAGATCATTAATTATATTTGTTTCGTGCTATTTACACTCGTATTGTTATTAATCAAGGTGTTTATTGTAGTTTGACGTTTTCATATTTTATTTTCACTACCCAATTGAACATTTTGACGTTTAGATATATTTTTTACAAGAAATTTTCAATTTAACTTCATATTATTTCAATTTACTGTCACCATCATTATTTTTTGATAAAATATTATAATTTTCGTACTATTTTATTTTATTATAAATTTAAGTAATTTACTTGTTATATATTATTACAATTTAAAAGTTTATCGAACCCAAGTCAGTGTACAATAGTTAATATAATAGCATGCATATTTTGAGAATTATTTTAAATTATCATTAAAATTTTAACTATTGATGATAATTACAACTGTTTTTAATTATATAACAACCTTAAAACTAACAAGACAATTATTATAGAAAATGGCACGAAAAACGTTTTGAAAAGATAATTTAATATCATTCATGACGTATTTATTCTTTTAAAAATTTGCTGTCAGTATTTGTGACTCGTGATAAATTTCGAATCCGGTTTTTGATATTAACTTTTTCCGCTTGTAATCATACGATGTATATTTTACTTCCTTATCATTCAACTCGTGCAGTAAATTATATATATATATATATATATATATATATATATATATATATATATATATATATATATATATGCACGTACGTATAAATACTTTTACATAATTAAATTTTATTTCTTGTTAAATTAGTTGGTTAATACAATTTAGTTGGTTTATAATTCTACTCTTATGTAATTAGTTGGATGAAAACATAATTTAAAATGTACTTTTGTTTTAAATATAGGTTTTTATAATTTATAATTTTTACTTTGAGTTTTATATTTAAAAAAATAAATTTAAATATTATATATTTAAGAAATATTTTTAAAAAAAATGAATGCTCAGAAACTTTTTTTGGAGAATTGTCTATTATTGTTTTTATTATTATTTATTTTAAATAATAATATGATAATATTAATTATCATATTAATCATCATTGTTAATATAATGAAAATAATAATATTTCGTATATTTTAATAGTATTTTATAGAGTGATACGAATATGCCGCCTAGATTTGTGTTTTATTAAAAAGAAACATGTGTTGCAGGGAAACATGTGTCTATTTTCTTTTCTTTTTTTTAATAAAACACAAATCTAGGCGTCATATTTGGATGAGACTATACTTTGTATAATGTTATTTTGAGTAATTTATGCAAAAAGTATTATTTTGTGATTTGTCTACATCTATTTTCTGAATAATTTCTTTAAAATGTTACAATGTTTTTAAATTAAACATAATTACATTAAATTTTAAATCCATTTATGTACTCGTAACATTTTTAGTTTAAAAATTTAATTTCGTAGATTGATTTGTAAGTAAATTAATTTTTATTCATTTCTCCATACATTTAATTAATGTTTTAATTAGTTTAAGTAACCAATCTTATATTAATCTTTCTTTTAAATTAAATAAGAAAAAGTATGTTTTTTATGTATTTTCTATACTAAGGTATTTTAACATATTATCACATTTTTTCATATATTAAAAAGAAATATTTCTAAAGATTTTTTTATGGATCATCATTTGTATTATAAATATTTAATGAATAATCGTTAATTCTATTATGAGTGTGTATCAAGTTAATTGAAAGTTAATAAATAGCATATTTATTACAGCAAGAGTTTACAAAGTTATGAATTGGTGTCAACAACTTTGATTAATGAACATTCCTTTTTATAAGTAACGCACAAAGCTTAAATTCGAACTGTAAACAAGTATAACTGTTGAGTATATTAATGATTTGTTTTCCTGTTTACAGTACGTATATGTATTATTATTTATTTTTGAAAATGATGACTTCTAACTAGTTTTTCGAAAAAATATTGTACATTATTTTAATACTTTACAAATTAATATATTTTTAATTTTTTTAAAATTAATTATAAATGTTTGAAATGAAATTAACAATACTTTAATATTTTTTTCAAAGTTAAGTATAAGATTCTAATAATATGAATAATTAATAAATGTTAATAGTAGTTTCTTATATTAAATTTACGTTAAAAGTGAAATATTTATCTTAAATGTTATATATCGAATCTTTTAAATGTATATTAAATGTAATCTCAATGTATATTTAATGTTATATTAAATACTTAATGTTTTACTTTGTAAAACAACCGAATTATATTTAAATAATAAATTTATTTAACAAATAAGAGATTAATGTCCTTAGTAATATACAATTGCATTAGTACAGTAAGTTAGAGATTGATTTAATTATAATTACTATTATATTAATTAATGAACTAATTAATTACATTTGTAACTATTGACGTTTTGCAATCTATATGAAATTCATACACGTAGGTTTTGTGGTATGACGATTCAATATTCTATTTGAATTCTCAACTGTTCTACATTAAAATCTCAATTTGAGTTTCTACTCACCAAAGAGGGCAACTATTCTGTTGAATTAAATTGTCGAACTGGAAAATGTTCGACATGAAATAATTTGTGATGAAGGTCAAATAAAGTATAGGTTTATTTCAAAGAAAAAAAATATAGTCAAGATATTGATTAGCGTATTAATTTATTTAATTAATTCATTTACTGTGTAAGGATAAAAGTTTAAATTTGATTTAAATTTATTTTTAGATATTATAAATTTGTTTGTTATTTAGATTTGTTACCGTATACTGTTTTTGAATATTTTAATAAGTAAATAGAAAATTAGAGATAAAACTTTACAATAGAAATAAAACATAATACTACTAACAATATATATTCTATGATCATTTATGTTCTTCAATAGTTAAAAATCTATAATAGAATTTACAACAGTAGTAAAATACGATTTAAATTCATCAAAATATACTAATATCTCATTTATTTTTTTGTTAAATTACTTATTAAAATTTAACTTGATACCGAAATTTTCGTTCAATTTATGTGACAGTAAAATTGTACATAATTATAGTGTTTAAGATAATTTTATTTATATTGCGTAAGTATACATATATTATTTGACTATATTATTGTATTAGTTTATATAATTTGATTTAATGTGGTGTTGAAAAAGTATTCATAAGTTTGAATTTCCAATATTTTTAATATTTTGGAAAAAAAATTTTGGTGCATTTGAACTAAGTATAAAAAGTAAATAGAAAATTATAGTATTTTAGTCAGTTCTAAATAAAAAAGACAATTTACTAACTAAATTTAAAGTTATAATAATAAGGACCAAACTGTAACTGAAAAGCAACTTTATGTCAGAAATTTTCTTGTATTTTTGATATTCCATGAATATCTTTATTTTTTAAAAATTATTTAATAAATAATAATTAAAAGTAAACAGTTTTAATTATAAACGGATTTTTATAAATAAGACTGATTTGTGAATATATTTATATACTTTTGAATTTCGCAGCTATGTATATATATATATATATATATATATATATATATATATATATATATATATATATATATATATTAGGTCCACCGGAAAGTTCTGTCTGTTTTTGGATTAAAAAAAAATAATATACTTTCAATATATTAGGAGTACCGGACGAAAATGTCGTTTTTTTAAATAAAAAGTCAACTTAAAAAATATATATATATATATATTACCATATCAATTATCAATTATATATTCTCCCTCGATAGCTACAACTTTCTTTCATCTTTCTAGTAATTTTAATATGCCATTTGCATAAAAATCTTTTGATTTGGATGAAAAATATACATCGAGACCCATTTTCACTTCTTTGATATTCTTAAAATTTTTGTCGGATAAAAAGTGCTGCATTGATCTAAATAAATGGTAATCCGATGGAGCAAGATCGGGTGAATATGGTGGATGAATAATTACATTCCTTTCATATTCCATTAATTTATTCCTAGTAATTTTAGCTGTATGAGGTCTCGCATTATCGTGTTGAAAAAATATGTTTCCTCTATTGAATATTCTAGGTCTTTTTACACGAATTGTTTCTTTTAATCGTTCCAGCTGATCACAATAGAACTGTGCCGTTATTGTCTGGCCATATTTAAAAATTTCATAATTAATAATTCCTTTACAATCCCACCATACAGACAAAAGGACTTTTTTGACTTTAAAGTTCGGTTTCGACGTTGCCAGTGGTAGCTGCTCTTTAGAAGCCACTGTTTTTTGCGATATTGGTTCGAGTACATAATCCACTTCTCATCCCCTGTCACAAGATGTCGAAGAAATGTTGCATTTTCCTCTAATTTTATTAATTCTTGGCACATTCGAACCCCTACAGATTTGCTTTCATCACTTAAATGATGCGGTATCCACACACCCTGTTTAAGAATCTTGCCAATTATTTTTAAATGTTCTTGCACACTAGACCAAGAGTATTCGAGTGTATTCTGCTATTTGTTTAATAGATTTGGTCGGATTGCTTCAACTTCATTGCGTAACACCTCATTGTCCACTTCACTACCCTTTCACTTCGAGGTTTATTTTTTAAGTCAAAATTTCCACTTTGAAATTGTTTGAATCACCTCTTACACTGCCGAATAGACAATATGTCCCCGTAAATGTCTCAAATTTTTTTTGTTGCAGTCGTTGCATTACTTTTTTGATGAAATTCGTATAACATGCAATTTCGTGAAAATTGATTATCCGGCACAAATCCTTCCATTTAAAATAGGGCGCAAAAAAAAATGTAATTTCTTTTGAAAGTTGTGCTTTAGATGTCCACCAATCAATAGCAAAAGAAATACGTGTTAAAAGATCGACAGCCGAAACACAACTGACCATTGAAAAGGACGATATCAAAAAACGACATTTTCATCCGGTACTCCTATTATTAATTAATATTTACTGAACAATATAATTTTCACTTCGTTAATAATGACCTCTTCCCAGCGTGATGGTAATTTGTGAATTCTATTTCTGTAGAATAATTTATCTTTGAAACTTGAGATGATATTATCGGACAGAACATTCCGGTAGACCTAATATATATATATATATATATATATATATATATATATATATATATATATATATATATATATAGAAATTGGTTGTATACTTTTCAATAGAAATCTTTAGCTCAAGATTGTTCAATTTTGAATTGTTTCTCAGGAAGTGATTATTGTATGATAAGAAGTAAAATATGTATCAAAGTTAAATTAGAGAGAAGAAGACTGTTTAAAACCTTGAGAAAGTGTTCAGTATACGTACTTTAAAAGAAAAATAAGAAGATTTTAAATTAAGATTGACTAATCGATTAGCTTTACTAGAAAGCGAATAAGAAAATGCAGATAATTAAATTGTCCAAATTGTTAAACATGGTGTTGAAAAAATCACGGAAGTCATGAAAATAAAGCTGAGTAAAAAGTTATAAGAGAGTATAAAACTTTTAATGAAAAATCGACGAGATATGAAAACAACAGATAGTGTAAAAAACAAAATCGAATATATTTAACTGGGAAAACATTAGGAAAATGTATAAAAGAAAATATTCGGAAATGCAGTAGTAAATTTGCAAGGAAAACTATTGAAGAAAATAGAAGATACCGAAAAATGAAACAAAATCTAATAATAGTAAAAAAAACAAATACAGTAATACCTCGATTAGTCTGGCTTCGATTAGTCTGGCTTCGATTAGTCTGGCTTCGATTAGTCTGGCTTCGATTAGTCTGGCTTCGATTAGTCTGGCTTCGATTAGTCTGGCTTCGATTAGTCTGGCTTCGATTAGTCTGGCTTCGATTAGTCTGGCTTCGATTAGTCCGGCTTCGATTAGTCCGGCTTCGATTAGTCCGGCTTCGATTAGTCCGGCTTCGATTAGTCCGGCTTCGATTAGTCCGGCTTCGATTAGTCCGGCTTCGATTAGTCTGGCTTCGATTAGTCTGGCTTCGATTAGTCTGGCTTCGATTAGTCCGGCTTCGATTAGTCCGGCTTCGATTAATCCGGCTTCGATTAATCCGGCTTTGATTAGTCCGGCTTTGATTAGTTCGGCTTCGATTAGTCCGGTTTCACTATAGTCCGGTTTGAAATTTCCCAAAAAAAATTTTTTACTTGAAAAAATCCCAAAAAATTAATACATAAAATTATTTTTATACACAAATTTTCAAGTTTTCCCCTTTATTATGAAAACATAATAAGAAAGAAAACTGAAATCGTATATGCACAATATGCGCAACGCATGCGCAGTTTTAGTTTTGTGGTCTTTTTTATTTTTCTATTGGTTTTCGATTCGCAAGTCTAGAATAAAGTCGATTTTTTGATAATTAAATTTTAATAACCCATTTGAAAATGAATTTAAAATGTATTTGAAATGAATGTATAAACCCCTGATTTTATTTTGTTGATACATACAAACATTTGAATATATTACCCTCGTTTTATTTACTAAAAAACAGGAAAAAAATATGTTTGAAACCAATTAACGTTTTTTGTATTTAGTTAATGTTTCGATTAGTTCGGTTTCAAATAGTCGGGTTAATCAATGGAACCGATTAGCCGGACATGTGAGGTATTCTTGTAATTTAAAATTAGGAGATGGAAGCAGAACATGTAACAGATCTATAATAGTCAGAAGAATAGAAGAAGTCTCCACCAAATTGGGGATAATGTACAGAAGAAAATAGATATATAGGATTAAACCTTTGATCAGTTCTAGTAAAAGTTTGAAATGCCCTTATAAATTTGAAAAATGGGAAAACTTATAGAAATGATCGAATTACAGTAGAAATTTTCAAATTAATAAAAAAAAATGAAAATATATTGGTTGATATTTTCACTGGATGTTTAGAAAAGAGAATAATACTAAACGAATGAAATAAAGCTACATTAGTTCTAATTTAGAGAAAAAGAATAAGGAAGACTTAAAGAAGTATTGATCGATTAGTCTACTTCCTACAATATATAAAATTTTAACCAAATCTCATCGAAATGCTTATCAACTTTTAAGTAAATAAAATGAACAATAAGTGATTATTTGACACTTGTATAAAAGATTGTGGTGTTAAAAGGGAATGATTCATTCGTGTTAAAAAAATTTGTCACAGTATTAAAATAAATAGTGATAAAATCTATTTTCAATTGATTTTGTTCTAACAAAAACTAAGTACACTAGTGTGATTTTTTTACATTACTCAAACAGATAATGCAAAGCACGTAAAAAAATGAAAATTTATCAGTATCCCGTGGATAATCAATTGGCTTAATAGCCGCTGGCGTGTCATTTAGAGATTGCGAAAACGACGCACACGAAATACGCGCGGCGATGGTGGCTCATGTGTAATCTCCATTTAGAGGCGTCGACGTTCACCCCATACCAACCACAAACATAAATCAGTCAGTTAAACACTCTCTTGTTCTTTTCTTACTATAGAGTCCTTGTTAGAAACGTTTTCGGAGATGCCTAGCTACTTGTATGACAATGTTTCTGTAACCCGTTCTTCTACTGTGTAAATGCAATCCCCACATATTACATACCCAAACACGGTTGGCCAATGGTTTATTTCAACTAAAATGTTTCTACACTTGATACATTTCTTTGTAATTTAGAATGCTATTTATGGTGATCGTTTGGTTTAAATTTTTCTTCAGTAAACAGTTTGTCTGTTTTGTTATCATTTTTTTCAGTTAGAAAATACTATTTTTAAATCAGGAATTTAGTTCACTAAATATCCCTCTCTCTCTCTCTCTCTCTCTCTCTCTCTCTCTATATATATATATATATATATATATATATATATATATATAATATATATATATACATATATCTTGAATACTGTTTAAATAAAAATGTTATACAACAATTTATAAACAAAAAAATATATGCTTTCTTGTATCTTATTAATTATTATTTTTTCAAATTTTCATTGTTTCTGTACATTATTTTTTTCATTTTTTTATTTGTATTGTGGAGTTTGAATATGTAAATTACAATACGGGGTTTCGTAGTGACAAATTTAATACTAGAATATTAAATAACAGCAATTTAATGTAAATTAAATGAATCATTGTTGTTAATATAGTTGAGATATAAATGTCGTATTTATCTTTAATATGTATATCTGTCTGTAAAAAGTTAGTTAAAAACTAAATTTGGGAAAAAAGTTTTAATTCTGTAAATATACAGAGCATACATGTTTTTCTTGAAAAATTATAAAATTTTGTGAAGCAATAAAAAAATATTTTTTTTTGAGCGGAATTCAAAAACATTAACACTTTTTTTGCTTTGATATAACAAAAATAATATAAAAATTATAAATTATTTAGTAGCTATTTAACAATTTAGGGTTTATATTTATTTTATTATGAAATAAAAAATATCTATGTGTGATTTCTTAAGTAATATTAAGAGTAATATAAAGAGTAATATTACAACACGGTTTTAAATAAGTACTTTGTTAGTAAATATATGGTCATTCAAATGTGATGCCTAGATAAGTGTTTTATTGAAAAGAAAAATGTGTATAGGGTGGTGTATAAGAAAACATGTGTATAGTTTCTTCTTAATAAAACACAAATCTAGACATCTCATTTGGATACCCTTATATTTTTTTATTTATGTATTAAAGTATTGTCAATGTTTTAATGTTATATTTTATTGAAAAATATTTTTCCAAAAAGAATACAAAATGTCTTATCTACTATAATCAGAACTGTAAATATAAAAAGAAATAATTAGGTTTGATAAAAATAGTGGTGAAAAAAAGTATAGTAATAAATTATGAATTAAAATTTTGTATTATATTGTATTTTTGTAAATTGTATTCCAAAATATTAGACTGCATAAATAAAAATTTGATTATTAAAATATGTATGTAATCCATACTTAATTTTCCCATTTAACGGATAACCGTATTGTGATATACGAAGTGTTAAATGGTATTAGTTTGACAGTTATTATTCGTTTTCGCTGGTGTAATAACGTATAACTACATTGCTTATATATATATATCAGTTCTATGAATATACAATATTTGAACGTATGCATCTAGAAAGTCATATTTTAATAGTAATAGCTTAAAATGGTATATTAAATGAGTCTTGTCTGCGAACTAAACAAACGAGATTAGTATGGAGTAGAAATTTGTATATTTTTTTTATATACTTACCATTATATATTATGTTTTCTGAAATATGTGATAACATATTTGAGAAGTCTTTAAAATTATAAATTAGTTTTAAGAGAATGATATAATTTCACATTTAGAATACAATGGCTTAATTATCAAAATGTACATTAACAAAGAAGTGAATGAAAAGTAAATATTGAGCATATTTATGAAAAGTTTGTGGTGTCAGATGTAGATTCTTTTAAAAAAGTTTTAATCAGATTATTTTATTATTGAATTGAATTGGTGAAAATAAAAAAAGAGTCGACACATTTTGTTTTGTAAATAATTCGATGCAATATATTCTTAATATGAAAAAATTTCAATGAATAAATTTATTTCAGTATTACGTTTATTTATTCAGTATGAAAATATAAACAAAAAACTTTAACAGGGGAAGTTTAATATGCATGCAAAGTGTATGTAATTAAAACATAATTTGTATATTGTATAGTATTTAACAAACAATCTAATTGGCAATTTTCGTACGAGCAAGTTCATCGGCTAAAATGTTAAAATGTGTGAATCCATATTTTGCAGTTACATTTAATGGTGATTAACAAAGTAGCATCCATATAACATATTTAAACTTTATATATATATATATATATATATATATATATATATATATATATATACATGTGTATGTGTGTAAATATGTATAAAATGATTAATTATGAATGTGTATATATGTATGGTAATATAGGATCTTCCAAAT
The DNA here is from genome assembly GCA_029203775.1 of Neoneuromus ignobilis. Classification (NCBI taxonomy): domain Eukaryota; kingdom Metazoa; phylum Arthropoda; class Insecta; order Megaloptera; family Corydalidae; genus Neoneuromus; species Neoneuromus ignobilis. The sequence goes on along the minus strand of CP092089.1, from coordinate 19,977,814 downwards.
GTGACGTCTAGATTTGTGTTTTATTAAAAAGAAACTATACACATGTTTCCTTATACAGCAGTCTATACACATATTTCTTTTTAATACAATACAAATCGAAGCGTAACATTTGGATGACCTTATATATGTGTATATTGATTTTGTTTCTTTAAAATTAAAATTAAATTTCGTTAATTAGGAAAAAAATATTTAAACACTATATTTATATGTGTAAGAGTACGTTAAATCTAATTTCTGTATATTATATTTTTATAAATATTAAACATGACTGTTTTATTTTTTTTAAAAAAAGTAGATAATTCTATAAATAAAAATGTCTAAAACACATCATTATAAAAACGAAACCTTTAAAATTATAACAAAATCTTTTAATGTCAGTAAATTAAAAAGTTCATTGTCGAGATGTTATCATACATAAATGTAACAGTTTTAATAATTTAATTTTGTAAATAATTATTTAAGATAAAAGACAATTTCAGTTCGTTATGTATAATAAAATGTCTTATGGACACCGCTGTCTCTGTGTTAAATTGAATAAATTTTAATTTAATTTGTGTAAATTATTTACAGCAGGTGTTTCGAAGTTGTTTAGCATTGTTTTCTTATTATTAAGATGTATACAGTTTAAATGAATGAATATCAAAGAAACAAATTGTTCGCAGTTATTGTCACAAAAGTACTTAAATTGTCCGGTTTTATGAGTATTAGAATGGTTAAGTATTTAATGTTATTATTATATAGTTACTGTATTATTTGATATGCATATATACACATATACTTACATACATGTATACATACATACATACATACATACATATATGTATATATATATATATATATATATATATATATATATATATATATACATATATGTAATCCATTAATTAATTAAATGAAATATGATTACAGAAATAACAAATAAAAATATTGGAAACTATGTAATAAATTTAATAAGTCACTTTTTTAATTATCTAGGTATATTTTAATTATATCGTTTGATAACAACATTTAATATTTGTTGAAGATGAAACATAAACGTTATATATGTTAATATATTCAGAAATATATAGAATTAATTAGTAAATTCATAAGTACAAGCTATTAATGTGGTGAATAAATTCTCTCGTAAAAAAATTAATTATCATATTATTATGTATTTAAATTTAGGAATAATATGAAATGTTGTTATTAGAAGGAATATGGATTAATGTACAAAAAAAATATTTTGGTTTTCGAAAAGTATATTTTTTTTTATTAATTCATGTTTTTAAAAATAAGCCCTTTGCAATAATAAACTATAAACTCGTTAAGAAATTTTAGAATATTTTTTTTTTAATTGTACGTTTTGACTTATAAAGACGATATAATGATACTACAGGATAATCAATAAACAGCAATAATATTTTAGAGGTAATGTTAAGAAAGTTTGAGATGATTATTTTTTAAAAATATGTTTTAAAAACTTTGTGCGTTAGATTTAGAATATTTCAAACCATTGTGCATGTGTGTACATTTGTTATCTTATACAGTATTCATGCATATTTAAAATAAAAAAATAGTAACCAGAAAATAAATGATTTAATTATTTTCAGAGAGTTACATTTTAAATGTATGTATATACTTACACATAAAGAACATTTTAGTTCATTATTATTATGTATGTTTTATGTAAAATAAAATAATTAGAAATGTCAGAATCATTTATATTTTATCAACAATAAATTTTGTTTAAAATTTATAAAATATTTTAATTAGTTTTTCATCTAAAATTTTTAATTGTTGAACTGTGTTTTTGTATAAAAATAAAACATATGTTGAGCTTAGAACTTTTATGTATTTTCGAATAATTCATAACTTTCTAAAAATAGTTTGTAACTTACTATATTCATTTAAAAAGAGATATAAAGTAGTAGTTTCAAAATAGTGTTCTATTATTGTATTTTTTTAATATAATAAATAAAAATAGAATTATTATCACTTAATAATTGGGGAAAAGAAGTAAAAAATCATTAAATTATTGTTAAATTTCAGTTATTGTATATACCTTGTTATATCTATATATACATACGAGGGTCATTTGATAAGTATGGTAAATTTTAAAATTTATGAAAAATTTATTAAATTTAAAATTTTATGGTATTTTTTTATCATACTAATCAAACGACTCTAAATCTCTCTATATATATATATATATATATATATATATATATATATATATATATATATATATATATATATATAGTCACAATTTTATTGATTAAGTCCTAAATGTTTACTAAAAAATATAAAGTTGCAGGTTTTTATCTTTAATAATATTCTTACAAAAAATAGCCAATTTTATTATTTGTTAAATTCTGTTACAATATATAATTTATGTTTTAGACAAATACACATATACGAGGGTCGTTTGATAAGTATGGTAAAAAATACCATAAAATTTAAAAATTTAATAAATTTTTAAATTTTTCATAAATTTTAAAATTTATCATACTTATCAAACGACTTCATGTATATATATATATATATATATATATATATATATATATATATATATATATATATATATATATGTATATATAGTCTTTGTATGTATTCCCTTTTTCTATACAATGTATTTATATTCACTAATAGGTAATGATAAAAAAATATTATTCGATTTTTATTGCCATTAAAAAGTCTTTGTTATGTAACGTGAATCAATTATTTTTATTCGATAACTTTTTTCACTTCAGTTAACATTATTATCTTTGGCTATACTTTCGAGGTGACTTGTTATTGACTTCACTCAGGTATACATGATAGACGGCAACAAATTTCCTCCAGTTCTAATAAATTCAAAAATGTGATATTATTTAAAAAAAAAATATTGTTCGGATGACTGTTAATACGCTTATCGTATAATGAAATGAGAAAAAAATTGAAAATGTATATTTATTTAAAATGTACTTTTACTTTCTTTTATTGTATTGTCCTTTTGCCCTATTTTTACTATAATTTGTTTAATTATTCTAGAACGTATATTTTTATTTGAGAAACTATGTAATGCTTTTTTCTCTTCGAAATATATTTTTTTAAATAATTTGTAGAAAATTAGAGATTTTTATCGTGTGTACATAATGAGATTTTATTAATTTGTTACTTGTTTTATTTCAGTATTTAAAATACGGATGTATTAAATTCTTTACAAATATATTCGAATATACGACTTACTACTATGGAATAATTTTATCATTCTTTAAAGTCAGTATATGTTACGAGAACATTTTCACAGTTACTAGTATGATGTGTTGAAAGAAAACTAAGCTCATTTAATATTTAATACTATTATCTCTTTCGTTCTACTATATATGTAAACGAGAGATATGTTTAAATTCCCAGAATAATACAAAATAGGAAAGTCTTATGTAAAAAGTATTGAAAGAATATGTAAAATCCTTTGTATCTACTTAGTATTAAAATATATTGTATGCAATAACGTAAATGATTTAGACATTTTAATTCTATACTATAAAATTAAACTGCTTTATATATATATATATATATATATATATATATATATATATATATATATAATGAAGCATCCTTCTCTTTTTATCAATTTTTTGATGAAGGCCTTTCTCAAAATTTTTTCTTCTCGAGAAAATCATTGTGTATTTCTTTCATTTAATTCTGATGAGTGTTCTATCTATAAGTCTCTATTCTATCTATCCGTGGTTTCTTTCAGGATCTTGTAATATTTCTTTGATTTTTAATCAATAATTTCGCTTGTCCATCTGTGTTTTTTTCATACTGTTATATTGCTGACGCATTTTCATTTTTTACATTTTGATAATGTTCGTAATTTTGAGTTTTTATGTGACACACACACACAGAGTTTTTTTTAAGTGTGATAGAAATTTAAATTGATTTCAATGTTAATTTCTATCACACTTAAAAAACACTGTGTGTGTATATATATATATATATATATATATATATATATATTGTTAATTACTTTTAAATACGTACATTAAATATAATTATAATTGCATTCTATATTATTATGAAATTAGTATTAAAAATTGTTATTTATATTGTCATTTCTATTAAACATATTTTTGAAGTAGGAAATTAAAAACTCAAATACTCTTTTTATTAATTAGGTATTTTTTGAAACTAATGTATTAAACATATTCCTTTATTAATTGTTAATTAAAAAAAAACTACTTTATGAAATAATTACTGAAGTGTAGTCGAATAATCAAGTAATATAAAAGAAAACTGTTTACGCACATATTTATTTAACGAAATAAATTAACAAGAAAAATCAACTACTTAAAGTTTTTATCCGAAACAAACGTCTTATTTTCAACTTCTATCATTTATTTACTTCATTGTTACAGTCTTATTTCCACAAACTACTCTTATACCATTCAATAGGGATCAATCGTTTTGGGCTTCAATTGTACGGCGATTTCTTTCAACATGAGTTGAATTCAAAATAAGTTAATACTCTGTAAAAGCTCCACTGAAGTCGTTATATTTCAGAAGTGAACATGTTCTTTTGTTTTTTATATATTTTCAAATTTAGTTTTTGTCGAGTAAATTCAATAAAAATATTGTATGTGTGATTTCATAAAACAGGGGTGGTAACGGTTATTTATATAGTGCATTTTTTGGATTGTTTTTAAATTATTAATTTTCAAAATGTGGAGTTTTGTGTATGTTAGCATTTAAACTTGAATATATTGTGGAAGAGTTTTTTAATAAAATATGAAATTATTATATTTATTTTCATTAATTTTCTTTTAATTATTCTATATCTTTATTATATAATAGTAATTTGCGTGTTGTATTTATTGTATTATCAACTCACAGTTAATTTTTTTTAACGTTAGTGTGCTTTTTTGTATCTTAGTATAACTAGTTTTAGCATATGTGCTATTTCAGATAACTTTGTACTTAGATTAGTTTTTATTTAAATTATCTGTTAAATTATCCAACGGTGACTGATGTAAGAGCCAAACTCGATTGTCACAAGATAAAATAAATTCAGTAATCAGAATGTCTTGTTGTCATATTTTTATCTTTTTTTCAAATATAGTATATTTTTATTTGAAATCTTGTAATAAAATAAGATTTTTTCTAAAAAATAACTATTTATTTTATTAAAGTTTTTAACTTTTTGAAATTAAGAGTTCCCGAATTACCACAATAAATAATATTTAAAAATTATATATGAGAATTAACAAAGTTTTCAAAATATATTTCAAAAGATTGATAAATATTTATTTTATCATAATATTTTACGGTAGATGAAGTTAAATTTTTTTCTATTTATTTTTAAATCGATTTTACATTAAGCAATTTAATTATATTTGTGCGTTACTGATATATTTTGGATATTTTCAGGTATATGATTTTATTCTTGACATTTTTTTTTCACAAATTCAGTTTATTTTGTACAATTTACATTAAAAGTCGATATAATCAAATGCTAATGTCGTTTCGTAGAAGAAGGGTTGACCCTTTTCACTGTCACACCCAAACACTATTATAATATGATACAAGACATATGTGTCTAATCTAAGGTCGTTTCGTCAATATCATCGAAAATGTTAGTATTGTTGTCAAGTGATTTTCACTTTGAAATACATCTGTGAAGTCAGCAATATTATCATTTACTAAGAAGTAGTTTGTGTTATTAATTAATGCAATTATATTTTTTAGGTTATAACAATTTATTTATGTGATTGAATTATTTTTTAAGAATCGTTGAATAATTTTAAAATATTATTAGACATTCTTTAGTAATTATGAACGAGTGGGCTCCACCCCTACTCGCCTCGTTGTCAACCCCCAAACTTACTGCTGTTTAATAATATACAGAGCATTATTTATTTCATAAAATTTGTACTTCGACAATTCTTGGAAAAATTCGGAAATAAAATTTTCACATTACGCCAAAGCACTATTTTTTTAATTGAAAGATACAAATTAAAAATGTAAGTGTTTATCAAACATTTTTATAACAATATTAGTATTATTTATTTTTTATCTTAATGCATATGGATAAAAATTCTTTGTTTTGTTTATACATTTTTTATTGCAAAAATATATTTTTTTGGAGGTAATTTATTTTTATATGTATTTGAAAACGAAAATTATGATTTATTTTTATTGAATTATAGTTTTAAAATGTGTTATTATTCGTAGGGTAAAATAATTATATATTGATTGTAAATTATACTTAAATAATTTTCTACAGAATTAAGTCATATGTAGATAGCTTTTATTTATTCATATAGATTTTATTAAGTATTATTTTACTTATATTTACATGTTTAAATGTTCATTTATGAAAGAATTAAATGATAATTTTTCATGTCATTAATCTATTCAAATTAATTGTTTGACCTTTTTAATTTTAATAATAAAATATATTGGTGTTATTTCGAGAATGTAATATAATGTCTTTACATATTGTAATTATTATAATATCTTGACAAAAAAAAATTGTGTAATATTTTAAAGACGAAAGTATAATATTAAAAAAATGATAAATGTGAGGGAGTTATTTAAAAAAAAAATTAATAATGGCTTCATAAGCTTTCATGCGAAACGAGAAGGAAAACTAAATACTTTGTCGTTGATACTCGTAAGCATACTACATTTTTGTATATATATGTATTTTATTTGTAACTTTGAATATATTTTCACGCTTTTTACCTTAATCATTTTCACAGTTGTCTCTTTTAGTATAATGGAAAAGTTTGGAAGTTTTTAACTTGTGATTATTATTCATTCACGTCAATATTTCTTCTTTTAATGGTGAAAATAGTCTGAAAACATTAATGTTCTTGTTAAAATTGATTTTAAAACTTATATATTTTCGTTCGTAAACAGCAAAATCAATTTTAATATTTGTCGGATTTATGTCAACATTTTTAAATTGGGATTTTTTTTGTCCTCGATTTTGTGAAAGAAAAAATAATAGTTTAATTTATAAAAATTAGAAATGTAAATAGAATTAAAATGTGTGTTTTTTTGGCTATAATATTATTTTAAAAACAATCATTGATTAGATTTTATAATACAACGCTTTAACGATGATGATATCATCAATGAAATACGCAATAAACTATTGTTGTTATGAATAAACAAAGTGAACAATAAATAATTATTGAACACTTTTTAATATTTTGTGGTCTTAAGGATAATAATTTATTTGTGTGAAAGTGAATTGGCCATAGTTTCAAAATAAATAGTGACTGTTATATGTATTTAAAATTTTACGAAATTGTAGCTTTCTCATTACATGTTTGAATATTTAAACGCTCTGAAGTTCAAGGTTTTTATCCAAATAATGAAGAATAATATAATGAAAGACTTTAATTTTAAATTATATATTATTTAAAAGATATTATATTTTATGTCATGGAAATACATTTGCATAATAAGATTATTTAAAATTTATTCACACACACACACACGTACATACATACATACACATATATATATATATATATATATAAATATATATATATATATATATATATATATATATATATATATATATATATATATGTCTGTATGTGTATATGTTATATGTTAATAATGAAATAATGAGATTTTATAACGCAGCGCTCCGATGATGAATTGCCATCGAAATGCGCATCAACTTATAAATAAAAAAAGTGAACATTAAAT
>CP092089.1:19950125-19965125 GCA_029203775.1 Neoneuromus ignobilis | reverse complement strand
TTCACACATTTCTACTTACACAGAAATTTTATATATATATATATATATAAATCTGTATATGTATATATATATATATATATAAATCTGTATATGTATATATATATATATATATATATATATACACATACATACATACATACACACACACGCACTAATATTGATTTCTTGTACTATTATACTCCTTAATTAATTGTTTCAAATACAAAAATGTGTAGCAGTTTTATATTCTGTTCTCATAACTTATATATATATATATCAAAATATATCGATATATCAAAAGTAAAAGTAAATGATAAATACTTAAAGATAAAAAATTATATAAATATTTGATTTTTTTTTAATTTTCATTTTATAATATATATATATGTGTATATATATATATATATATATATATATATATATATATATATATATATATATATATGTATATACCTGTGGTTATTTACAATATCTCTACTTGATAGCACGTGTAGAATTGAACCATTTGTTTGATGTTTGTATGTAAAATATAGTTGTTATTTAATATTTATAATTATTATTTAAATTGGTTTGTTTCGAAAAGTAATAAATATATTTTATGTATAAAGATTTTCTGCCTATAATATAAAATAGATTTCTGAAAATTGTACACTCATATGTGTTATAATAATATATATATATATATATATATATATATATATATATATATATATATATATATATATATATATATAGGGTCATCCAAATGTGACGCCTGTATTTGTGTTTTATTAAAAAGAAACATTTGTATAGAGTGGTGTATAGTTTCTTTTTAATAAAACACAAATCTAGGCGTCACATTTGAATAACCATATATATATATATATATATATATATATATATATATATATATATATATATATATATATATATATATATGTTCATATAAATTTGTGTCGTTGTGTTGTTTTGATATAAACTTAGTAATTTAAATTTTTTTGTGACTGTAAATTTATAGTTAGCATTTATATGTTTATTTTTGTTGTTATGTTGTTTGTTAAAGTTTGTATCATTTCTATTTTTTTTTCATTAGTGATTTATATTTATAAATTTTTATTGTCTACTCATATATATATATATATACATATATATATATATATATATATATAAATATATATATATATATATATATATATATATATATATATATATACATATATAATATGGATATATACAGTTCATTTTTATACGTCTGGAAAATTTTATTGTAAGCGAAATGCACCATCATATTCTTCATATCCATGACCTTTTCATTCATGAATTTCATATCTTCAACGAGTTGTAAAATATTAATTGAGAACGATTTTGGAATTACTACAATGGACAGAATACTGCTTGCACATATTTGATAGCGTGTGATAATCGACTTTCATGGTTATTATTTCAAAAAATAATTTTACTTTCATTTTAGTTATATTTAATCTACGTTGATGTATTTGAAAGTTATACTCATAGTCTGACTAGGCAAAAATAAAATTTAAAAGTATTTTTATGGAAGCGTCTAAATTATATATTCACATATTTTATATAAATGTGCAAGCTTATACAAAGAATTGTTGTTTTAGATAAATGCGTTAATCATAAAGAATGAAAAATAAACATTCAGGTAATTTATTTTATGAAAAATTATACAAACTTCTGCCATATTTTTCAACAAAATATATAAAAATCATTCATGAGATGATAAAAAAAATGTTGTGGTTTACATTATTTTTTTATCACATACGTAATATAAACTTATTTTTTATACTATTTTATATATATATATATATATATATGTATATATATATATATATATATATATATATATATATATATATATATATATATATATATATATATATATATATATATATATATATATATATATATATATATATATATATATATATATATATATATATATATATATATATATATATATATATATATGTATGTATGGATGTATGTATGTATGTATGTTTGTGAGTATAATAGGAAAATTCTTCTCTTCGAAGAAAAAATAAAAAGAAATTTAGTAATGAATATATTGATCTTCGATATCATTCATTTTATCTTTTTGCAATGCAAATGGTATATTCTTTTTGTAATTTACATATCAATGAGAAAAATTGTTCTGTTGACACAAATCTATGTGTATAAAACTTTTTTTTTATCTCACGCAGGCGCCCATCAATATAAGTCTGCTTTATAGAGTGGATGTGGTCACACGATTGATTTCAATTGTGTTGGATACATCTGTCTTCTGTTTTCTCGTATCCCGTGACAAATGATCACTCAAGCTCAATTTAATTATTGTTACTTCTTTAATTTAATTATATTACAGATTTACGTCACACTAATTATAATTGAATTTCGTTGAAATATTAATGTACACATTGTGCAATATCTTTAAATTTATTACGAAATTATAATCAATATTTTAGAGAGAATATTTTCATGTACATCAGTAATAATTTATACATAAGTTAATTCTGTTTGTTAAAAACTTTGACTACGATTTTTTTTTTGATAAAATTTAAAGTACTTATTATGAGAATATTAATATTTACGATTGAAAAACGTTTATGACATAATTTAAGATTTTGTCCAAATTATTGAAATGTTTTCTACAGGATTAAAATTACAAAAATAAATATTCCTTTTTGAGGTATATTAAATGAATACTTTATTATAAAAAATGATCAAATTTTTGTTATTAAAATACAATGATTTTTTTTTTAATTTAAGAATGAGTGATAAATATTACTATATTTTTAGCATTGTTACTAACGAATCCCAATCAATAATAAATTAATTTTTAGAATTCAAAAAGAAAATAAATATTTATTTTATTACTCTTATTCTAATTATTATTTCGTATAAATCTAAAATCTAGTATATATTGTGGTAAGTAAGAAAATGTTTTATTTATTTAATGGGAGTTTTTTTGTGTTCGGTAATTTTTATTCAAAAGAATTTCCAAAAAAACTTTTTTGATGTTTATGAAAAAACATTATATAAAGTTTTGCTATAGTTTTATTTTGTATAAAAAAGTCGGTTAAACTTAGTGTAATATATTTCAACGTGTAGAGATTTTTCTTGAAACTTATATACACTTATATCAATTGATTATTAATATTTCGTTAAAAACGAAGCTATATAAGTACGTGTATATTATATATATATATATATATATATATATATATATATATATATATATATACAAAGAAAAATCATTGTTATTTTCTTATTAGAAATATATGAAGAATTATAAAATTATTTCTATTGATTTTATATGATATGTATCTCATATTTTTAATTAACTGAAGATTTGTACGTTTCTAATAAATATAAAATATTTTTGTAAATTGCATACCCTTAACTAATGAGAAATAGTTCATAAATGAAAATAATATATATATATATATATATATATATATATATATATATATATATATATATATATATACCAGTAATATAGCATAAATTTTATCAGTTTTTTATTTTATTTTACGTCGATTTTAGCTATCTGGGACTAAAATTCAAGGTTTTTATCTGCTGTATCATTTGTTAATTTAAATACCTTTTACTCGTTTTTGCTATTTTAGTCTTATTTACGTATGTTATATATATATATATATATATATATATATATATATATATATATATATATATATATATAAATACATACATAATTATTCCATAAATATTTCCTTTTAAAATATTTTTGTTCTATATTATTTTACAATGTTTGGCTTTATTTTATATAAATATATTCTTATCTAGGAAAGAAATACATAGTTATTATTTTTAGAAAAATGGGAAAAGTATGCTGAATTTTTTTATTTTTCAATAAACTAACATATTTTTTAAAAAAATAATCTTTCTGTCAGTTTTTAATTTAGGTCATATAATTATAATGCAATTCATTATTTTGTTTAGTTTTTAAAAGCATTATGTTACAAATAAAATTAAAATTAGTCTCTAAAAATCGTAATCGTAGTTATATATTGTTATATTATTAATTTGATATTTTTAGAATATATTTTGTTATTTATTAGCATACTTTGCATATTTTTGGTCTCAAAATTTGAGTATTCTAAGTAAATTACAATTGAACTTAGTAAGAATTTAATTTGTCGTAGAATATAATTAAAATTATAAGTTTATTTAATATATAAATATGTTGAGTTTCAAATTAAATTTATTCAATGTGAATATTGTAATGTGAATTCTTTTTGCAAGATTCGTCACTTGTAATGAATATAACTGAAAATGTTTTTATTGATCGATTTTTTTATTAACTATGTTAAATTATGTACATATCGGTTTTTCATCTAAGCTCGCATTTTTATTATAGATTAAATTATTGTACTTAGAATTGCTTTTTTGAATTGTTTCAATATTTTTTTTCAATTTATAATTATTGTTTTATTTATATTTAACGCAGATAGTTACTATTAACTTTTAGATTTATTGTTCACAAGTTTTCTTTCGTTTAACTGAGTAATTTATTTTAAATCTTTTATCTAAACACTGTTTGTAGTTATTGACATAAATATAAGAAAAGATAATCCTTTTTACTCGTTTCAATTATTTAATTACTAAGAAACAAACATTACTTTTATGTTTTCACTAAATTTTAATATATTATAATACCTATCATTTTTGTAATTTTTTGTCTCATTTTAAAGTTTTGTAAAAAATTGAATGTGATTTTAAACTATTTTCGTTATGAAAAGAATTATTGCTTATTCTTTAATTTAACTCAGTTGTGTTGTTAGAGTTATCTCAATATGATTTTCAAAAATTATATTTGTTTTTAACAATTTAGGGTATTCGAAATTTACGTATAAATCGTTATATTTTTGAAAACTTGTTTTACATTTCAATAGTTTATTTATATATATATATATATATACATTTTTTCAGTGACTCGTATAAAATAATAAATATTCTGTATTCTTATTTACTGGCTCTTCAATTGATTTTTACTTCGAGCATCACTCTACTATTGAAATATATTACGTTTCTTTCTCAGTGCCATTTCCACGAAACGGGCACGTTGTGTTTGATATCGTTATCCTTAGAATAGTGCGGGCTGTCGTCAAATAAATTTATTCGTAATCGGTTTTTTTTCAGGCTCATAAATAAAATGTTGGAGTACATTTTCTTATGCTATCCCCGAGGTAAAGGTCTTTAATCTTTGAACGTATTAATTTGATATATTGATTTATATACATCCTTATAGTATGTAAAACCAAAGAACTAACGTAATCGTTATAATAACCGTTTATTGTTGAAAATATTGTAAGAAAAGTTTCTAAAGAATTTTGTCTTCCGAGAGCTATTATTATTATAATATGGATCATGAGATTTTTATTTTATGCGTTTATTATGTATATTTTATCAATAATTATATTTTATTATCTTCATTTTACAAATATTGCTCGGTATTTGCACATACGTGTACCAGTTATCATGTAAATTACTCTTGTTTATGCTGTATTTTATTGCTTTATATTTTCTTATATTGTATATTTTATATATATATATATATATATATATATATATATATATATATATATATGTTTGTGTGTATGTGTGTATAAGTGAGTGAGTGAGTGTACATTTTGCAATATAGTGTAATTATACAACATATTTGAAGTAAATGTTTTTAAAATTTTTTATTTTTAAATATAGAGTTACGCGTTTTTTCTCCAAACATGTGGATTGTTAAACCTCAATAGCATCATGAATTTTGATTAAAATTAAATATACATATCTGTAAAATACAAATGTGGATAAGAAATTAATATTTATCATTCTTATTGTCATTTTCAATCTTTATAACGCACATGCATATGTACATCTGTGTCATATACGCATAAATATGTAAGTATTAATACGCACACGTTTCATTTTAATTCGTGCCTTACTTAAATTTAATCAGTCAATGAAACAGTTTCCTTTTAGTCAGTGTTTTAAATACGAATCCAACCGTGGATTTATCATTCGGAATCACATAAGCTCTACATTTCCATATTATATCTTTTGTATAGCTACATAAAATACAAATTCAATTTTTTTCGAGATACTGAATGGGAGGATAAATTTAAGACGGTAATTTTTTACTAAAAATAAATTGTGTTCTCAAAATACAATGACTGTTTCATTGTGAAATTTAAAGAAAGAAAATGATTTTTCTCAGATGATGAGAAATTGAGTGAATATATATCTATATATATATATATATATATATATATATATATATATATATAACAATTTATTTAAATACTTGTATAACTGTTTTTTCTATATATTTTTATAGAATGTTTTTAAATCTAAAATATTGTTATGACTGGTAACTAAATAGCCAATTAAGATTTATTTATGCAAATTTGAGTAGTAGGTTTTATTTATATTTTAAATTGATTTTAAAATATTGTATTATTAATATTAAAATGAATCTTTAATTATAAATACATTGACCAAATTTTTAATTAATTACAATTTTCATATCGTATTTAATGTATTTAATTTACTACAATATAGTTGTTACAACGATCATGAAACTTGTTAAAACATTGTTGAAAGTCTTTTTAAAACGACCTTCAGGAATTCACTTATAACTTTTTTAATGTCTTCACTGTATTCGGAACGCGTACCTTTTATTTTCAATTTTAGTTAGAGAACAAAAAATAGTCACAAGACGGTAACTCAGGTGAATAGGGGAATGAGATGATTAAGAACTGTGATATTTCTGGATACTGAAAACTCGCGAATAACAACGGATTTATGGGACGGAATATTGCTATACAAAAATAACCAAAAGATTTGTTTTTGATATTATGTGCAAACTCTTCGAGTTTTACCGTTAAGGAACAAAATGTACTATATGTATATTTAAATGTATAAATAATATTTATAAAAAAATGAGTTTATTTTTATAACATGCATGTATGATATAGTATTAGTTATTTGTAATCTTTTTTTTCAAAAAGTAAGTTATTATAAAATGTAGCTTTCAATGTTAATTTATTAATGCGGCTTAATGTAAAAGGTTTTTGAAACGAATTTAAAAATGAACGAATCACATAAAAAATATGAAACAGAAAAAGATGCTTATAAGAATATTTAGTTGTGGATGTAGGCTTGTCTTTCTAAAGTTTTAAATTCAGATTATCGAAAATCGATATTTCGCGACTGGCTTAAACTTGGTTTCTTCTACGTGAAATGTTTTTAAAAGCATTTTATTTTCCTATCGACAGCTTTGGTACTTATACCTTCCAAATACATGACGTGTTTAAAATTTTTATATTCCTGTTGGCTTACAAATTCATCAGTGGCATTTTAGGTGCGATGTTATAAAGGCACACATTGTTCACAATTTGTTAATGAAAAATATTTTTGTGGAATTGAAAAGATGCATATTGTTTTAAATACGTGTTTATGTATATTTTATAAACTTATTTTTTTCAAATATTTTTTTAATAATTATCGTGTTATTCTATTATTATTAATCATGGGCATTCAATTAGTTTCTTGTATATTTTGTAGTTTCGAAAATATTTTGTATAGATCTTGATTAAAAAATATGTGTGTAGGTTTGTATGCATAATAACGTATACATACATACATACATACATACATACATACATACATACATATATATATATATATATATATATATATATATATATATATATATATATATATATATTTATATATACATACATATAGACTTTGTTTTATTCTTAAGAATATTTGATTTCGATTTTTTTTATTTACCTGTATATTTTATTTATTATACTCATTATACTTTAAAGAGTTACATATGATTTTAACATAAATGAATCACTTATCACATCACATCAGATTTTATGGAAATATTTAATAATCATTTATTTGTTACTATATTCATCAGTGCTTGTGTAGATTGATATTTCATTATTGTTCGAATATTATAAAGGTGTTTTTTAAGCGTGATAGATTTTTAAATTGAAATAAAACGCATACTAATTGACTGGATGACCATTTATTTGATATTATTCGAAAGATAATTTTATGGCATTAATATTTAAAAATGATTTCGGGCATATGTGCTACATGGCTATTTTTGACATATCACATTCTGCCGGTCCAATTTCGAGTCACTTTTTCAAGAAATTGGGGTCTTATATCCCCAATAACGCGAATTATGTTAGCTTCTAATGCTTTAATCGTTGCTGGTTTATCAGCATAATCCAGAGAATTCACATATCCCCAAATAAAATAATCTAGAGGCGTTAAAACTCACAGGTCCATTTCTAGAGATAACATTATCGCTGAATTTTTGTTTCAATAACTCGATTGTTTCGGTCGAAGTATGGTACGTGGTAACATTCTGCTGAAACCACATCTCTTTTAGATCGATGTTATGCAAATTTGTACATAAATATTTATTGATCATCGTTTTGTAACGTACACCATTGACAGAAACGCGTTCTCTGGTTTTATTTCAAAAGAAATAAGGTCCGATGATTCCATCAGCGTGCAATCCGCACCATACGATGCATTTTTCTGAATATAACGGGCTCTCGTGGATCACTTCAGGATTGGTCTCACTCAAAATGCGGCAATTTTACTTATTAACGTACCCTTTAAACCAAAAATGAGTCTCATTACTGAACAAAATGTTGTGCTTAATAAGTTTGGATACAAAATATTGATTTTTGAAATAAATTTCCACAATTTGAAAACGTTGTTCAAGTTTAAAACGTGCCATAATACTTTGCTAAAATATACTGTGAAATCAAATGTCACTTATAACGCGCAAACTGACAACTGATTTGACAGCTATCCTTATTGAAAGTTCTATCTAACCTAAAAAAAAAAAACACTACATCACATGTTATTACCTTTCTGATGCTGACAACCATTAAAACATGCTTCATTTAATAAAGTGAATAATAAATAATCACTTTTATAAAATCTTACGATGATATGGTAAATGATTTATTTGCATTGAAGTAAATTTGACGTTGTACTAAAACAAATAGTACACACACACACACACGTGTGTGTGTGTGTGTATGCATGTATATTATTGTCAGTCCTTTTTTTGTTTGCTCTCAATGTTAATTATTGTAATATTTTGTTTTTAGTTAGTAATCGAAGTTTTTATGCCATTTTATGTGCGAACAATGAAGAGTCTTTTTAAAGTTCACATTAATCTAAATGTGTACGTAAAATAAGAGGTTTTGTGAAAATCGCATTATATTTGGTAATGGTATCTTAATAAAAAATTTAATATTCTTCACCACACACGATATAGATGTTATCTACATGACATAATAAAAATTGTCTGTCGTCGAGAATTTCTTTTGTCTAAGATTTATTTTTTGTCACGTCTTTTGTATTTTATTCTTTTCTTTTTTTACATCGAATATATGAAGGCTGCTCCAGGCAAAAAAGACTGATAGTGCTTTGTACGGTGATTGTAACGTTACTGTGTTCTGAAACTTGTAAATTGCGATGATGTTCTGTAGGGAATGTAAACCGTTATTGTTGAGGCACATGTTACATTCAATATTATTATTCATTACAGTGTTTAAAGTGTAGATAGAACTATGTATAATGTAAGTGAATGATCTTGTACGTCTTCGAATTGGTATCATTACGTCCAGCTTCAATTAATATAGAACTGTCGATATATAATACAAACTAACGTACAAATATTAGATTACATTTCTCGTATTCAATTAATTTTCGTACAATAGTTTAATTTCAGCAAATTTAATAGTTAGTTTGTTATATAATAATATTAATTTGAGAGTTGAATTGTCTTCAGATTGTATTCATTAGAAAAAAGATCACGCGATTCTGTTATCACGTTAATCATGTTTACGTCAGACTACATCATTAATAACATTTTTTTTAATGCCGTTTCTTATTAAATATTGTATTTTATTAACTTAGAAAATTACAATTATTTGTATTTTAATTTATTTTTAATTAAAATATGAAGAGTTTACAAATATATATATATATATAATATCAACATTTCATTAAATAATTAAAATATTTTAATAAACTGATAAAGTATTTTGATATTTGAAACAAATTTAACACTAGGTTTACGGGGCGCGTCATTTTGACTCATTTCGAATTTCACGAGGAAATTTACAGAAACCGTTTACATTTTTCTTCTACCACTTGTATTGACTTTTATCCATTTAACGAGACAAATAAAATAGCGAAATTAATTTTCTTCAAAGGTTTCTAATTTAGAAATTATGTATGTGGTATACCTATCTCTACGATACGCGTTAATTTGATGTAATCGTAAAATAAGCATTAATGCTAGTTGGAAAACCCTGATATAAAAAAGGCAATTTGGTATGCTCGGGAAGCATATGAAGCAAAATCACTAAAAGATTTTTATTTATGATCGAAGAAATAGGGACCCGCTTTCTTCTTGAGCACAATGCCTAGAAATCAATTTACGCAAATTCTTCGATTCATATGATTTGATAAAAGAACAAAACGATCCGAACGTTTACGTTCAGATAAATTTGCATTGATATCTGAAATATGGAACAAATTTATACATAATAGTCAATCCTGTTATAAACCTTTCGAAAATATTTCAATAGACGAGCAACTGTTCCCTACGAAAATTCGATGCAGGATTCACGCAATATATGCCAAATAAGCCACATAAATTTGACATAAAATTTTGGTTGGCAGTAGATGTAAATTCAAAATGTCGAATAAATAGTTTCTCTAATCTGGGTAAAGATGAAATGCGAACTTCAACACTTTTGGACGAGTTTGTAGTCTTAAAGTTAGCCGAATCATATTTACATCAACGCAGGAATTATAACAACTGATAATTTTTTTACCAGTATATGTGTAAAAGATACGCGGAATAAATGTAATGTTATATAATGTTAAATATTATAAATTTTATATAAATGTATGTCTTATAGTTTTATTTATAAGTTAATACTGTATAATTGTTGTTTTTAAGTTGTTTTTTAAAGAAAATGTATGATTTTGTTCATGCGTCAAATTGACGCATTTCCATAGAGATAGTTATATATGAAACGTCCGTAAACCTAGTGTTAAAATAAATTTAAAAATCTGTTAAAAAAATTAGTTTGAAAGTACTGTAAGAAGGTTTTTTTAATTTTTATATTTTTTTTTAATAATGTAATGTTGTTTTCATTATTCGATGAACTGATGATTTTTTTATATAACTTTATTTTTATAAAATATATGTCCCAAAACAAGATTTAAAATTTTCTTAGTGTGGTTATCGGCCTAACACCTTGAGAATTGGATACAAATATATGTCTTAGGTTAATCAACATTTGCGGACCAGAAACATAGATTTGTGTCTTCATATCAAAACATGCCAAAAAATATATATAACAAGAGTCTATAATCTATATACTATTTTTGAATTACAAATCAACAAAATTTTAATACCTCAAAGATAATTTATATCCTCTTTTATGTGGCGTTGTTACATATTTATTCTCATTAATTTGTTTTGTCTCTATCAGTTAATGATGTGTAGATACGAGGTGTGATCAAAAAATAAGGTGAATTTTTATTTTTTTCAAAGAATATTTATTTATTCATCAATTTTTATTTTGTCCCCTTCAAAGTAATCCCCCTCGGATATAATGCACTTGTGCCAACGCTTTTTCCAATCCTCAAAGCATTTCAAAAAATCATTTTTTGTGATCTTGTTCAGCTCCTCTTTCGATGTCGTCTTTATTTCCTCAATCGTTGCAAAACGCCGTCCTTTCATGGGCCTCTTCAGTTTCGGGAACAAGAAGAAGTCACAGGGGGCCAGGTCTGGGGAATACGGTGCCTGCGGCATCATTAGTGTGTTGGTTTTAGCCAAAAATTCGCGCACAAGCAACGATGTGTGAGCAGGGGCGTTATCATGGTGCAAAAGCCAATTTTTGTTCTTCCACAAATTCGGACGTTTCTGGCGGATTGCTTCGCGTAAATTACGCATAACTTGCAGGTAATATTCCTTATTTACTGTTCTACCCTGTGGCAAGAACTCATGATACACCACGTCCCTGCAATCAAAGAAAACTGTAAGCAAAACCTTCACATTTGATCGAACTTGGCGTGCTTTTTTTGGTCTTGGTGATCCGGAATGCCTCCACTGGGACGATTGAGTCTTAGTTTCGACGTCATAACCGTATACCCATGTTTCGTCACCTGTTATGACCCTGTCGAGTAAATCTGGGTCGTCGTTGACGTCATTCAATAGCTCTTGGGCGATGCTCATCCGACGGTTCTTTTGGTCGAAATTGAGCAATTTCGGAACAAACTTCGCTGACACACATCTCATGTCTAAAACACCCGTTAAAATTGATTGGCACGAACCAAACGAGATGCCAATATCATCAGCAATTTCTCTAATGGTAATTCGACGATTTCTCAACACTATTTTCTTCACTTCTTCAACGTTCTCATCAGTTGTTGACGTGCTGGGGCGTCCAGAACGAGGTTCGTCGTTGGTGTCTTCTCGGCCTTCTTGGAAGAGTTTATACCACTTGTAAACATTTTTTTGGTTTAAAGTAGACTCATCGTATCCCACTTTCAACATTTCAAGTGTTTTGGAGCACTTGATTCCATTTTTCACACAAAATTTAATGCAAACTCTTTGATCCATGATTTTCGACAGCGGAAAATAGTGGAGCCTCCAAAACACTTCTAACTTTTATGCCTCTCACCAACAAACTAAACATGCTACATAGCTGAAATTTGGAACATATATTCGAGACGAGTGTACCAACATAACCAAATAAAAAAATCGAAGATCGAACGGATGTAGCCCGCTAAATTTCAAAATTCACCTTACTTTTTGATCACACCTCGTACTATTATAAATGTACAAATGTATGCGAATTTACAGTTTCTTTGTCTTTTGGCTTTTAAATTCTGCTTTACGATATATTTTCTTATAGAGAATTATATATTTTTTATTATATTATTAGTAAGTTTAATTTATATGTGATTCAATATCCATATAAATCAATTCATCTTTACCTTAAGACAATATATCAATAGTAAAATGAATTCAAATGAAACTATTGAATTCTATGCAGATAGATTATCGAATGTTACAGATGCATTTATAAGATAAAGACTTTGAAAAAAGGAAGTGTTTATATTTTTTTACTTATATATATATTTATATATATATATATATATATATATATATATATATATATATATATATATTTCGTGCTAGTTGCTATTAAAGAAAAATATATTTTAATTTCTATCATATAATTAAATGTTAGTAATTGAATTGAATTTTTTCCAAAGACGCCTTTCCTCAAAGTGCTAAATAAGGGGTAATGTTTGTGTTAATTTTTTACTTTTAAGACTTATCAAAATGCTATCTTTAAATTAAAATCATAATGTAATTTTCTTTTAATATATTTTTTTTAATATAATTTGATAATCAATATGTTTTTTGATTGTATTTAATTAATGTTAAGTAAAAAATGCCTTAAAAACATTATATATATATATATATATATATATATATATATAATTCAATAAACTAAATTTATCATCAATAAATTAAGGAATTACAAAACATATTGTCGTTACTCTTAAAGTCTCAAGAGAGCAATCAATATCTACATTGAAATGACATAAAGTCAATTAATCAATGTTGTTTGACGCGAACAGGTAAATTCTTTCAATGTACACGCAACTTCTAGTAAGTAGTTTTAATGCGTGTGTGTTTGTGAATGTATGTATATATGTATGTATATAGGTAAAGAGAGAAGTGTACGTAGATCGGCATTTCCCATTAGTAAATTTAATGATTACTTGGAAATACTATTTTTGAACTAATTTGTTATATTATTTTGAAATAATTTGTTATATTCCTTGACCTTACAGTGGAAATGCATTTTGTTGTAGATATTACTTAATTGTATATATTTAAAAACAGATAAATACGTGTTAATGTTATACACACACACACACACACACATATATATATATATATATGTATTTATATATATATATATATATATATATATATATATATATATATATATATATATATATATATATATATATATATATATATATATATTGCGCATTTGTAAGTATTATATGATGTGGCAATTATATGGATATGAAATACAAAAAAAACCTATTAACATGTTAACAAAAACCGTATACTACTATGTAATAGAATTTTTGAATTGGTTTGATTGAACATTGAGCTAGTTTATTTTTATTGTTTATATCGTCATAAAGGTACAACAGTATCGTTTTTTCTGCTCAATTAGTATTTTTCATAGTTAGTATTCCTAGTTTTTATTTTTGTTATCATATTTGAATTATAATACTAGCTTTTTTGAAACGTGCGGTTCAATACAATTCGTGTTATATAAAATGTTAACTTGATTAAATTCGCCAAGATGGCGCATCAATAATTTAGATACGTGTCTCGGCTGAACGTTTATTGTAGTGCCACTAGATGGAAATACAGTACTACCTTTTATACTGCTTTAATGAATGAACTTCCAGTACCTATTACATAAATTGAGAAATACCTCTTCGTATTTTAGAGGTACATTTTTTTAAAAAGAGTTGATATTTAATGAATTATAGTATAATTAATCGGTATCTTTTAATTCTATTTTCGCAATGAAATGATTCTTTTTAGATTTTGGTAAGTACATTTTGTAATAGCAGTTGTAATGTGAATCATTTCTGTAAGAGAATTTATTTCAAAATTTTTATACAAAATAAAATTATATTGTAATGTATTTATTTTAATATTATATAAAAACCGTTTAGGAAGTCTTTTTTTAAAAAAATGATAAATACGTTTGTATTTACGTATTTTTTTTTAGAATCAGTTAAATATTTTTAGAAATGTTTTTGTAAATTTTCGTAAAAACATATAGTGATAAATTATTAAATTTTTAAATAATATTAATTATTGTTTTAGTT
>CP092089.1:19872625-19940125 GCA_029203775.1 Neoneuromus ignobilis | reverse complement strand
ATTTAGATGATCATATCTATATATATATATATATATATATATATATATATATATATATATATATATATATATATGTATATACATAACATCATTTCTATATTTTTAATTCTTTTTTTGTAATATTGTAATTTTTTAAATTTAATTATTTTCTTTTTGTTTATTAATTGCGTTAACGTAAAAAAATATAGCATAAGAAAAATATTAAAATTAAAATATTAAATAGATATTTTTGAAAATATTAAAACAAAGTATTTATCATTACTAATTTACGAAATGTATTTTTAATAGTCTTAATTTTCTATACATTCGTTAACAGAAATATTAAAAATATTTGTTCTGAATTTACTATAAATTTATAATAATTGAAAAAATATGTGGTTATCCAAAAATATTATTTCATTTAAAATGTATTTCCATTTTTTTTTAATTATGGATAATATAATTTTTCTATTTGTTAAATAAAAATTATTTATAGTAATCAGTTTATTATATTTTGAAAATATGCATTTATTTAATATTTTATTTCCTGTTTTGTGATACAAAGGATAAAAAGCTTGTTATGTAAAATGTATGTATATAATATATATATATATATATATATATATATATATATATATATATATAAATGCATACATACACACATACATACATACATATATACAAACATACATATATATATATATATATATATATATATATATATATATATATTTATATAAAACAAGATTTGAAATTGAAACTTTATTTTAAGTTATTATTTTTGAAAAGACTATAGAAAAAATCTAGAACATTTAAAATTAGTTATAAATAGATATAATTAAAGGAAGTATTGTATAAAAAAATCTTAATTGCGGAAACAAGATTATCAACCTTTTAAAACATCTACATAATATATAATTGTTAAATTTATGAATATATGTGTTACTAATATATATTATAAAACATTCCTAAAATTATAATCCATCAAATAAATATTTTACATGGTATACAAGTAGTAGATACTATTTTCGTTTATAAAGTAATATATACCTAAATATACATATTGTATGTGTTCGAAATCTATAGATGTTCATATTATAATAAATTATTTAATTAAATTATAAGTAAAAAAGAACAAAATTAAAAAAGTGAACTAGTTTTAAAAATATCTATATAAATATAAACGTTAAAAAATGTAATAGTGTACTTTAAATTAATTCATAAATTAGTAAATAATTTTTACTAATCTCATGTAAAAACTACTATATTTAAAATTTTCAATGTATTATGATAATTATTTATTAAAATATTTGGAATGTATCGTACGTATTTAAAATGTAACGAAAGTAGAAATATAATTATATCAAGTTATTTAATTAAATATGTAAATGAAATAATTATGTACTTTGTTAATCAGTTTGAATATTTTGAATAATAAACGTCCATATATACGAATTAATCAAAGAATATTAAATAACTATTGTAGTGCTGTTAACAAAAATTTACAACAGTATTTTGTTCAAGTAAATTAGTACAACTTTAATGTTCCCTCAAATCATTGTCTTGGTCGAATAATGATATCTCTGTCCAATGATACGTCCACTAAATTATTGTTATTATGTGCAAACATTTGTGAGTGCATCGAACGATGCATACTTGTACAATATCTTCGTCACAAATTATGGTGGTGATATTTGAAACTGGCGGCAATGAGCCGGGTGCCGCTAGTTCGTGACCTGTATCCGCCTTCTCCGGGTGCCGCAGCTGATTGCGGACCGTGGATCGGCGAAGAGACACGTAGGGCATTGCCGCCTCACGTCTACAAATACTATTTGGCCCGAACGCGAAACTATCGTCGACAAAGTTTGAAGGTAAAAACTATTCGTTCACATTGTATTATAAACGTTTTGAATTCTATTAAAACATTTCAGATGCAAAAATAAAATGAAATCTTGTAAGTGTATTGCAATGACAAGTTTATTATTGAAAATTTAAATATATTTTTTACAACATATTTATATATATATATATATATATATATATATATATATATATATATATATAGTTTGTTAAATAGTTAAACACATTAATTTCCTAATATGAAATATAATTTAATTAAGTATTCGCAGTATAAAAAATATTGTTTTGTAAATTAAATACTGCTGGAGAATTTAGATAAAATCTACAAGATTTGAAGAATGAAATGAAATATTTTGGAAAATATAATTGTATTTTTTAAATATACAATATATATTTTTATAGTGAGTGAATCAGTAAACAATTTTTTATTATTTTAATATAAACAATAATAAATATTTATATTAAAATATTGAGCTTATCGTTCTTGTTAACAGATTTTTTATGGTAATTGATTTTATTTGTTAGTATATAATTAAATGAAATCATTCGATCGTATTTTTTTTAATTATTAATTCATTTCTTCAATATTAAAAAGTAAGTAATTGGGTAGAGCGAAAAATATTTATTTATAATAATAATTAAAATATTATCAGTAAAATTGAAATAATATTCATATGTGTGGATCTTAATATATTATATATTCTTAAATTATTTATGATATTAGTATTTTATTTTTTTAATAAACATAAGTAAATATATAAAACATATACTTATACGTTTGAGAAATAAAGAAAATGTTATATATAAAATATTTCCTTATGTTAAATTCACAATTGTATGTAAATTTTTTTTAACATATTTTATTGATGGAGTTAATGGTAGATAATATCTTATTAATTATTATATTATATTAACATTCTTATTATTCTGGAAATACTCAAAAAAAAGAAAAAAAATTACAATTTATAAATTAATTTCGTTGTTAAATATTAAATTTTTATTTAGAAAATGAGATTTTCTTGTCAGGATGTCTGTTATTTCAAGGTTTATTTTTATAAAAAGAGTACAATTCATGATATTATTATTACCATGATATTTAAAATTTAAAACTCTTGTTAGTGCACAAGAAATATTTATTGTTTAATATTGATTTTGAAATTTAATTATATAGATGCTATGTATAGACTATATATATATATATATATATATATATATATATATGTATATATATATATATATATATATATATGTATATATATATATATGTGTATATGTATATATATATATATATGTGTATATATATATATATATATATATATATATATATATATATATATATATATATATATATATATATATATATATATATATATATATATATATATATATATATATATATATATATATATATATATATATATATATATATATATATATATATATATATATATATATATATATATATATATATATATATATATATATATATATATATATATATATATATATATATATATATATATATATATATATATATATATATATATATATATATATATATATATATATATATATATATATATATATATATATATATATACACAGGCTTTTCCAATAAGCGCTTCCGAAGTTTCAATGGAAATAAAACAAAAAGTATTTAATTAATTAGTCTTTTTAAGCATATTCTATGGCATTAATGATGGAATACAATTTCACTCATATGACTACCACGAACTCACTTGACATAGTGCATTTGTTTAGGCCAATTTTTAGTCACCCTTTCACATAATTGTGGTCCAATTTCATGAATTACGATCAATGATAATTTTTAATGCTTCTGTTATTTATGGTTTATCAGCATAAATCAATGATTTCACATAACCCCACAAAAAATAATTCAATGGAGTTAAATCACATGATCTTAGTGGCCAATTGATGGGTCCATTTCGTTAAATAATTGATTCATTAATCTTTTGTTTCAATAAATCTATTGTTTCCGTAGTGTATGTATGGCATGTAGCCCCATCCTGTGAAACTACATATCGTGCAAACCATTTTCAATCATTTTTGGGAGAAAAATTAATCATGGTTTCGTAACTTACTCCATTTACTGTAACGTGATCTCCAGCTTCATTTTGAAAAAAAATTAGGTCCTATGACACCACTAGCATGTAACGCACACCAGACAGTTACTTTTTGTGGATGTAGTGGTCTTTGTTCAATGACTTGTGAATTGCTTTCACTCTAAATTCTGCAATTTTTTTATTTAGTGTTGGTCGTAAGTTTCACGAAGTGCACGATAAGTTTTATGAACCGAAAATTGATTTTTATAATATTTTTTTACAATTTCTAAGCGTTGTTAAAGTGTTAAACGTTCCATGATAATTTACCAAACTATACAGACTTGAAATGTCAAAATGAGCCTAAAAAAATTCAAACATGGCTACCACCTGCTGTCAAAGTTCTGACATTCTTATTGGAAAACCTTATGTATGTATATATATATATATATATATATATATATATATATATATTTATATATGTGTGTGCGTGCGTGTGTGTTTGTACGTATGTGTTAATGTATGAGTGTTTAAAAATATACACAAACAAGGTATTTCTATAGATATTTTGCGTTTTATTGTATATGAGAACTTTGTTATTGATTCGACAAATACTATCTTGATATATTCAGTACCTATTAATTGTATTTTAATGTCGTAATTGCTTATAAGCAAGCCGATATGTTGACATTTGTGGATCAATAAACTGCTTTGATGAATCGTTTTTCAATTATTATTTACGATTTTAATTAATGTCTAATTAAAAATATATTAATTACAGCGTAAATTATTATTCGATTAGGTATATATTGTATATATATATATATATAGGTGGCCAAATGAGACTGAAATATAGTAAACAATAATAAATGAGAGTGAGCAAATAAATATATGTCTTAACCTCTCACATTCTTATTCGGATCACTTTCTCTAAAATTAAAACGTGTTTTAATTGTTTTTTTGCACCCCTTGTAGTATTATTCGTTTATATATATATATATATATATATATATATATATATATATATATAAATATATATATATACATATATATACATATATATATACATATATATATATATATATATATATATATATATATTTATATATATCTATAACAGAAAGTACAATTTCATAGTATTTTACGGTATGAATCTCTAAAAAATAATAGCTATTCCGAAGATTATAGAATATGCAGTAATATAATTTTTACACCTCGATTTTAGAGAATATTTGCATAACATTTCAAAAAATCGATAACTTTATTGTAATTGTAACCACAAGAAAATCATATTTGAATAAATAACTTTGAAAATAGACATAATAATAGGTTATGACCTTAAACATCCAAACCAGAAATAATATCGATCATGTTGAAAGCATTATTAATAATAATAAAAATATATCTGAATCAGTGATATCTTCAAAATAACCTTAGATGAAAAAGAATAAACCAATATATGCATGTTCATGTAAAATATTAATAGTTATAACTTTTTTTACAAGTATCTCCTTTTAGGATGCATTTAGTATAAAGGAGAAAATTTCAGTCTGTTAAAAAACCAATAATTTATTTATATATCTATATATATATGATTAACTGATTGTAAATTTAAGCCTCTGATAAAAAATGTTATTGTTCGTGAATTTGACAACAAAATATTGAATGTTTTTTCAATTAATATTAACGTTATTATAATATAATTATTTTGTAATGTTCATAAACTTATTGTTAGAATAAATTTTTCATTAAAATCTATATTTTAATTTAAAGTTCGGGTCAAAATACAAGTGATGTGTATGTGTGTGTGTCTTTATATATATATATATATATATATATATATATATATATATACATACATACATACATATATATATATATACATATATATATATATATATATATATATATATATATATATATATGTATATATACATATATACAGACAGACAGTCAGTCAATCCTCCTATAACATTGTTTATTCGTTTTGTGTTGCTTCGAAACCGTGCTAAACGAAACTTAGAAGTAGTATAGACAATGGAATGCCTTTCGTGTTATAACGGAATCGTGTTCTTAGAGTGTCGTGCTATATTGGAATCGTATTTAGAGAAATTTAATAACACAAATTCGATGAATACGTTCCATATTATATTGAAACCGTGTTATAGGATGTAAATTTATACAAGAGCGAAGATATCATTTTATAGCATAAATTTACAAGGATAAAAACATAAATTTATTTCAGTTTTAAATGATTTTAAAACTTAAGACTTCATACATGAAAATTAAAATAAACAAAAAAATAAAATAAACAAAAATTTAATATTTTAATCAAACTAAGCCATAACCTTTAACACAAATGAATTTTTATTCCCAACACCACAATGGTTATAAAATGTTTAATAATCACTTATTGTTCACTTATTGTTTATAAATATGTCGGCTAATGCGCATTTCGATGGCGTTACCATCATCGTTAGAGCCTTTCTGACGATAATGGTATCTCCATCGAAATGGGAATCATCCGACATATTTATAAACAATAAGTGATTATTGAACACTATAAATATTGTGGTGTTAGGGATAAAAATTAATTTGTGTTAAAGTGAATCAGCTACAGTTCCAAAACAATAAATAAACCATAACCTGTTCATCTGACAAGTCATATAGTATAGACGGGGGAAATCTTTGTTTATTTTAACCAAAAGAGTTTGATGAAAAAAATCGTGTTATATGAGGGTTATCCAAGTTTAATAAATCGTGGTATATGGAAACCATATTATCATAATACCGTTTTATAGGAGGACTGTCGCAATTTTTGCACTGTGTTATATGGAAACCGTGTTTTCAAAATGCCTTATATATATATATATATATATATATATATATATATATATATATATATATATATATATATATATATATATATATATATATATATATATTTATATATATATATATATATATATAAAAATTAAAATATAATATAAAGGCGTGCATTATGCGTAATAATATAGAGTATAAAAAGTGTGTGCTTATTTATAAATACTTTTCAATATATAGTAAAAATTTCACAAACTGCTCTAAATATAAATTAATTAAACAATTCGCTGGAAATTTAGTTGAACGTTTTAATGTCACGATCGGTGTCTTACCTTTCGTATCTTATAAAATAAACTTAATATAGTCAAATGTAAATTATTCACTTAAATGTTAATTAATTAAAATCAAATCTAAATTAGTTAATTGGTATGGAAGAGTAAGGTTTCAACAAATGATGAAGTTAGGTATATGCTAGAAATATTCTATTTATATTATTTGGTTATTTTTAAAATTAAATATATATATATATATATATATATATATATATATATAAAATAATAAGTAACATTTTATTTGAAAGTAAATATTATCTAAATATTCTTGTTTCTTTAATTTATATTTGAAAATATTTCATTACAAAAATAATTACAATTTATGAAGACCTTTTGTACTCTGAATTTTTATTGTTGAATATATTATTTAACAATTATATACAAATAAGATAAGAATAATATTTACTCTTTTATTAATTAAATTGCCATTTTGAAACGGTATTTTTAATTTATTTTAAGGAAATTATTGACAGTTACACTAACATTTAGGCATGTTTTTTAATGAACCTTGACAGTTAATGTTAATCAAATGAACAATGTTACAGGAAGATAATTTTGTCATAATTGGATAATTTATAGCAAATGTTTACTGAAATATTTTTTTTTAATAAAAGATATAATTAATATAAATTCCTTAGTTATTTTTAAATTATTGTTTAACAAATGTTTCGTAAGGAACATGATTAAGAAATATATGAAAATAAACAAGGCAACATACGTTGTGTAATAATATTCATGTAAGTTTTTGTGACAGAATTGTATTTGTCAGTGCTTGTTAATCTTAGCATATAATATTTTGTGTTTTGGGCGTGAATCCTGTTAATCTAGCTGTCACAGTTTATATATAATCTAGCCTATAATGCGTATAACAAGTGACTTAACGCTTGGCATATGAGTATAATTTAAAATAAATTCATATATAGTGAATTAAGAATTTTTTTCTTACGTTTGTTTTTGTTATTGATTTTTGTAATAATAAAATGTTTTTTAAAGTTAGATTTTTTATATTTTGTTATCTTAATTTTTTTATTTTTTTTTATCTTAAGTTTAACATGGATTAATAATTTGAATTCTTTTTATTTAATACGTGTACACACACATTATATATATATATATATATATATATATATATATATATATATATATATGTTTAGTAAAATTTTAATATTTATTTTTAGTTGTTATATTAAAAATATTATTATATTTTCACCTAAAATGCTGTATTTTAGAAACATGATTTTTAATATTAGCGTATGAAAATATATGTAAGTTTTTTATTTAACGCTTTCTGAATTAATGTAGTTAATACTAAATATAATAATGTTCTATCACATTTTTTGTAATTTCTATATTCTTAGTTTGTTAACAAAAGCATGAATGGCGTTCATGCCTAACCGATAAATATAGAAATAATATTGATTTATTGTTTTTACTCTCTATCGAAACGATGAAATACAGAAAATGACAATATCTTACAAAAAAGAAAATTATAGATCTTTTGTATGTGAAAGATTAATATGATTCTGTAACGGTACTAGCACAGAAAGTTATGTCGATTGTGGTTCTGAAACGTAGATTTATTTAGATGTTAGCTTTTTATATATGATAAAACTGTACTGGTTTTTATATGACTTTAGATTTGTATTTATTTCATCGGAAATTATTAATGTATTGAATTGTATTATTGAGCTTTAAATGAAATTAAAGAAATCTGTGTTTCTTAAAAAAGATTATAATTATATATTGATTATACAGCATATATACATATGATTAAATTATATGTTCTCTTATAAACTGTACATTATCTAAATCTTTAAATGACTTGTTAATTGTTTTAGTCACTGATAATTATTAGGTTGTGTAATATGAAATGTCGGATTTCTCTTTGATTTCCAATTGAAAAATCTGACATTTCATAATACACGACTTAATAATAAACTCATTTCTTTTTATTTAACAATTTATATTGTTTATTATTTGTTTCTTAAAATTTAAATTGTAGTTTTTATTTTTGTATACATAATATATATGTATGTATACGTACGTGAATACAAATACACAAAAATTATATATATATATATATATATATATATATATATATATATATATATATATATATATATATATATATATATATATATATATATAAGGATATATGTTTAAATGCACGAATTCATATATGTGATTGAGTGAATTAATATTTGAACAAATCATTGGACTAATGATGTCATGTATATTCAATTGCAGGATTACATTTAATTGGTGTAAACGTATGTTGCCGGAAGGCTTTAGATATATTATCTGGGCATTGTTTGGCGATATTTTATAGTTGTAGTAATTAATCAAATTTTTAATTCAATGAGTGTTTATTGTAAAGTACTATTGGATACAAGTTATGTGTATTATATTAATAACTCTTAACTAAGTTGATTGAACATTGTTATATTTATTAACTATTTAATACTAGTTGTATTGATTTAATCAACTTCGTTAATAGTATATACAAATATACATATGCACATTCAATGTTTGAATATATATATATATATATATATATATATATATATATACATACATATACAATATACACGATACATATCCGCCATACATATCCACTCGTACGATGCACATAGCTGTTTAGTGTTTTGTAACAACGCGCGAGTAGTGCATGTCACGAAAATTCAAGATTGTCTAGTAGGTTGAAAGTGATCCTACTCTTCTCGATCGAGTTATTTTGATGAAAGTTGGTTTTTCAATATATCCCGAAACTAAACTTTATTTTCTTTCTGTAGTGAAAACCATGTTATGTAATGTTTTCAAAGAGTTCGTTTAAATATTTTTGTGTTAATTTAATTATTCAGAAAAAGATCGCGAAACTGCATCACGACAATACTCCCTGTCACAGTGCGTTCAGTGTCTCTCAGTTTTTGGCGTCTAAAGGCATCGCAACGTTATCACAACCGCCTTATTCACCGGATATGTCACCCTGCGACTTTTTCCTATTTCCCCATATGAAAAAAATCGTCAAAGGTCGACATTTTGACTCCGTTGAAGATATCCAAGAATCTGTGACGAGGGTATTCGGAGAGGTCCCACAAGAAGTGTTCCAGAATTGTTACGAAAACTGGAAAACTCGCTGGAATAAGTGTATAGATGCGGGAGGGGATTACTTTGAAGGGGATCGCAGCGATGTACCTTAATTTTTAAATATACTCGATTTTTGAATTTTGTCGCATTACTTAATTGTCTGACCTCTTATATATACATACCCACATGCACATACACTTTTTTGTATCAATTTTTGTTTTATTAATCTTTATTTTCTTTCTGTAGAAATATATAACGTTTTTTCTTTTAAATATTTTTATTAATTTAATTATTCAAAAAATAAAACGATTCGATTTTTATAATTTAAGAAAAATTAATAAAAATCTATATTTAGAACTGTATTCAAAATCATATATTTATTGATTGTTACAATTATGTTTTATAATTAAAATTTATAAAACTACTATTTCTGAGAATATTCTTTTAGCATATAAAAACGTTTTAATAGGGTATATGACACGCTGTTTACGCTTTGTTAACATACATAATCCATAAAGTGCTGCCAGTTATCGTACTAAGAATCACAACAAATGGGATACAATCGTCCCAAGGGAATCAACGAAGCACTGGATCACTCGGCGCACTGTTTCCCTAAATAAAATTTACGCTTCAATAACGTCCCGAAGATGTTTGTTTTTGTGGCCGCTGGCTATTTTACGGAAAGTCGTATTGACCACGTTACGGTATAGGACGTTCTACTGAATGTTAATAGTTTGTTGTATTTTGTCGAGAGAACGTTTTTGGTTGTATATAATAATGTTTTGTGTGTTCCAACATATTTTTTATGATTTTACATTGTATTATTTATATTCTATCAATTATTTTTCAAAACTGTATATTTTTTTTAATTTTATTTGAAATTATACCTTAACAATCATTTGTCCCATAAAAATTTTATAACAGATTCTGTTAAAAAAAGAGAAATTTAAATTTCGGTATTGAATTTAAAAATAAACATATGTATATAAAAAACGTTTATATAATATGTTAATTTGTCGTTTCTATTATAAATGCAATATAAATAGATAAAAAAAAGATTGATTATAATCTGATAACTTGATAAGTTTATTTTTTCGATGTTGGTCACTAATATGTGTAGTATGTTGTTGTATATATAAGAAATTCTATAGATACGTATATATTTCTATCAACAATTTCCTTTTGTGCATTCCATGTCTATTTTAAATAAATGTATGAATCACGTATTTTATTATCGTTCTTCAAGAAGATATCACAGACAGCTGTCGTCAAGAAAAATCGACAAAAAGGGTGATGATAAGTATCGGGAAATGGAAAAATGAGTTTTTCGTTAAAAGTGTCTTCGCTTCGTTTCTTTCACGTATTTTAATCTATGTTAAATTACATTTCGTCAAAAATGCAGCTGTTTCTTTGAATATAATGTTATGAAATTTCAATTATATATATATATATATATATATATATATATATATATATGCATGTAATTATATACATACGTAATATATGTGTATTTATATATATATATATATATATATATATATATATATATATATATATATATATATATATATATATATATATAATATTTCAAAGAACAGTTTTTGATTTTCATTTTTAGAATTGTACTTCACATAATGAAATATTTACTATTTTTAGATATATTTTATTTATTATTTATTCTTAGTATTCTTTAATATAGTCTTTTTATTTTAATGTTTATAATATTATATATATATATATATATATATATATATATATATATATATATATATATAAGTGTATGTGTGTGTGTATTTAGGTATCTATGTATGTATATATAGGATGTGGTTATTATTTTTTCAACATGAAATTGTTGAACAGTATACTTTTTTATTATAATATCAACCTTGTTTATTATCTCTTCAGAGAAGTGTTATTTTTAACTAAAAACATTAGTTAATTATTTAAGCAAATTATTTGAAAAGTAATGATTAAAAACAGTATTTTTTATGTATTTAGTAAAATTATAACTTAACAGTATTATTGTAGAATCTTATTTTTTTTGCAATTGGTTTTTTGAGGAAAAAAATGTTAAATTAGTTATAGATTCTTAAGAAATTTAAAATGTGTGAATTTACCTTTCTTTCTTGAATATAATATGTATTTTTAAATATAGTATAGTTTAAAGTTTTTTTAAACAATGTTTATTTTCATTGAATAGATAATATAAAAATGTTTTATTTAAGAAATGAAAACTGTTTATAAATTAATGTAATTTAAAGGTAATAGATGTGTAATCCAAACTGTATGTTTATAATTTAATGTGTGTGTTTATGTGTATGTATGTATATATATATATATATATATATATATATATATATATATGCACACACACATATAGGTGTATATGTGTGTATGCGAAGAATTACGTACACATTTGTAAAGTTTATTATCTTTATAAATAATAAGTAGTGGATGTGTGTGTTTATAAATTTATATGTGGGTAAGTGGATGTATGTACGATACTTTGTAGTAAGTTTTATAAGGAACTACATGAGAATAAATTCGTAAAACTTACTGTATGAAATATAATATTTTCCATGCTCAAAAAAGATGTAAACTAGTCAACAACAAAAGTTTGCAAGATTTCCATTTATTGAAAAGTATTTTACAATTCGAATACTTTCTCCCGATATAATAAAATTTGCAACTTATAAATATGATATTACAAATGATTGTTATATTAGAAATATTATTTTTGTAATAAAACGTTAAAAACATTCTTAGCTATTAAATATATTGAAAATATTTTTTTAATAATTATTTTGTAATCTTTTTATCAAATGAAATATTATTCTATTTATATTTACCGATATATATATATATATATATATATATATATATATATATATATATAAAATATAGATAAATATTATTGTTATAATTTGTGTAGAATTGTTTAAAAAGAATATATACAAAAATTCTGTATTTTAACTAAAAAAGACATACTGAATTCCTAGTTCGATTCAGCCATATTCTATTGAACCTTTTTCGCTTCACTAGGATATATCGAGATAATCTTTTGTATATTCAAATATCATTATATTGTTCAAACATAGGTGTATCCTTTCGTAAATTTATGAATTCGAAATTTAAAATCAATATTCCACAAGAGTAATGGATATTACCTAATGCGTACCAAGTATAACATAACATTTATATTCATATCGCATATATACTATGTGGGAGTTTTCGACCTCAAAGCTTAGGAAATAGGGGCAGTGGCTTCATAACTTCATATTACATGTACATCTTTCTGTAG
This sequence comes from Neoneuromus ignobilis, assembly GCA_029203775.1. Taxonomy (NCBI): domain Eukaryota; kingdom Metazoa; phylum Arthropoda; class Insecta; order Megaloptera; family Corydalidae; genus Neoneuromus; species Neoneuromus ignobilis. The sequence continues at coordinate 19,926,683 of CP092089.1, read as the reverse complement.
TTGCTACAAACCATTAATCGTCAAGTAGTACCTAATTTTAAATTTTCTTGTTTAATAATTTTATTTTTTATTCAGCGAATAGTGTGTAAGACTTTTTATAGATTAAATAAGCTTTTATATATTGTGGCGTGAGTAGAATAAAAATTCTTAAAAAATATTGTGCTTTATGTATATATATATATATATATATATATATATATATATATATATATATATATATATATAAATGTATATATGTATGTTTATACATAAATATATATGTACGGAATTAAAAATGTAAAATAAATTTATAATTTTCGGTGCATTATTTATAAAAGGAATTTTTTTATATGACAATAAAATAGAAATAAAAATATATCCTGTTTACATCGCATTTAAAATAAACATTCATTATTTTCGTAAAAATGTAAACATCATTTATCGAATTACAAATGGTTTCATTGAAAACCGTTTTTCAATATTGATAGACTGTTTGAATGTATTTAAGTATAATAATATGAATAACAATAAAATCAGTAAGTAAAGAAGTTCAATTGGGTCATCATTAAGCATCGTTAATAATTCGATGAAAGTCTTACACGATGATGTTATGAATATCTGTGTTATTAGTCAAGATTTATTAATGAAATTTTCGACATATTACGAAAACATGAATCATTACTTTCTAAGAATTAACTTAAAATGTTTTATTAACACTAAACCTACCGACAATTTTGTATACCTATTCCTACCGCGCGCGGTCAAATTGACCGGTAATTAAAAAGTTATCGATTTTCTTATTCAATGCAGATAATTGTTGATTTGTTCCTAATGTATATAAAATAAAGAATTTTCATCAAGTTTCGTCCAAATTTATTTTTATATAATTTCTAAAATTCTTTATAAAAAAACAAATAGAACTAATTTTTTATACACACTTCGCACAGATTTTTGTTGTTTTATTATAACCTTTACAAAATTTTATTTGACAAGTTTTTCGTACGGACAAATCGGAACTTGAGGACGGTGTTGGTAAAAGCTTTTTTTTTTGAGATTTTTTTGTATGCATCGCCGAGTTCTGAAGCTAACTGGAACAAAAATTCCTGCCTCGAAATGTTTTCACCCGTTGTTTCTTTATACAAAATCCAGGCATTTATTCCAGCTAGGTCCAAAATGTTGAAAAATACCTGAAGTGGCCACCTACAACTTTTCGACTTCACGCTGTATTTCCTTGCCATCTGGCCTGCCACATCTACACCAAATGCGTCTAGTTTTGTTGCATTTAGCTCCCACTTAGTCCCCAACACCCTAAATGCTTCTTCTTCTGTACATTTTATAATATGATGCATTATACGCTGATCAACGGTAAGAGTAAATGCCGTCTTCATTTGTCCTTTCATTATATGTCGTTTAGCATATCCTGTTGGTCCTGACATATCCCTAAAAATATTATGCACTGGTAACCTGCCAGGTTTGGGACTTCCGTTTATTTCTTTACATCCAAGTATTGATACTTTACCTTATCTCCTTCGAATAAACAATTGTAAAAAAAATTGCATAAGAAACTCTTTAGAAGTGCACTACTTGAGACTGTAATCAATGCTATTGTTGTCTACTCTTTTCAATTGAGATAACCGTAAAACATTTTACTCTGAGACAACTGTATAATATTTTTTCCCACCGGTCATATTGACCGACCGCGGTAGCTAGGCCACAAGACAAAATTTTCTTGGAAAATAGAAAAAATAACTAGAAGTAAACAATGAAGAAAATATTATATGCATATTCTAAGAATTGTCATACAGTTTGATAACGGTATTATAACGTTTAAAACTGTGTAAGTTTTACAAAAGTTTGAAAACGGTCAATTTGACCGGTACTGGTAGGTTTAGTGTTAAGACTATTTTTTATTTACTTCAATAAAATGAGAATTAACAGTAAAAATTCGATTTTCATAAAATATTAGGAAGAATTTTATAGAATAAAAATATAAAATGTGTATTTCTTGAAGTTTTATTTTTATACTAAATTAAAAATTGGCAAATAGTTTTTTTTTACTATTAATTAGTATTTTATGAATATGTATTATTAATAGTATTTTATGAAAATGTATTTTATGATTACATAGATTGAGGAAAATAAGAAAATTGATTAATATGAATTGAATATCAATTAATTTTCATCTTAATTAATATAAATTGAATAACATGATTAATATGAATTGAATATCAATTAATTTTCATCTTAATTAATATAAATTGAATAACATGATTAATATGAATTAAATTGTAAATTTTACAAGATAAAAATACATGTTTTTATTAAATTGAAGTATTTTTTTTAAATTAACATAATTTATACATTTTGTAATAGTGTAAAATGTTCTAGATATACCCGTTTAGATAGATATACTAATAAATGTAAAAAATAATAAATAATTTTCAAATATTTTTTTTTATTTTAAACACTATAAAAATTCTAGAAGAATATAAGAAATTAAATCAGTGTTTGATTTTATATTTAATCAAATTTTTTTTTTGTTTTGTTTTATATATATATATATATATATATATACACGTACAAAAATATTTCCTGTGAAGTATCATTCTGTTTATTTTATTAAATAATTAATTTTCAAAAGTGACTTTTATTTTAATTGTTAAAAATGTATTTATATTCTTTTTGAAATTCTTTTAGATAATTCAGTATTTTGTCATATTGTATATTGCATGTCTTCGTTCATGCCGAAAGGGATATATTATATAATCGATGTTGTAAACAACAAAGCTCATAAGAGTCTAAAACTTTTTAATGAAAACAATTACGGGTTGTAATTCTATAATGAAAGAAAAAAAGTTTGTTTGTCTTCAAAGAGATCATTAACTTGAGTACTATGGAAGCTTACAAGCTCCTCCTTCTATTTTTTAAAGAAGTGGAATATTGAATTTGTATAAAGCAAAATTGTTTGTTTTATTAAGTTGATATTTTAATATCAATAGTTTATAGTTAAGAGATAAAAAATCGAATGTAGAAGCATAGAAAAAAGACCATGTTCTTTACTTTAGATGTATGTAGTACGAGAGAAATTTTATGAAATAGTGGTTTTACCTATTTGCATAAAGAACGTAAACTTTTTAATAATTAAATTAGAAAATGTAAAAAAAAAACGAAAATGGTAATTTCTTTTTGAAGTTCGTGTTCATACTTTAAGTATGTGAGAATAATTTTAATTTTTGCATGTTTAAAGCACTGTTTTTTTAAGTGACGTGGGTAAAAATAGAAAATAAAAGAGTTAGAAAAATGAAACTTTATTAAAATTCATTATCTGTAATATGTTGTTATAAATGTGTTACATATATATATATATATATATATATATATATATATATATATATATATATATATATATATATATATATAATACCAGTTGATATTATCCCACTGCTTAGCGAAAGCCTCATTAAACATTACCATTCCTAGTACTTGGTTTTACCACCACGCTGACCAAATTGGTTGGTGAGAATTTTTATTCGGGTTATTCCCTTAGATAGGTCCCTTATATTATCCCTTACAGAGCCTTTCTCTGACGATGAAAGGCTCTGACGCCAGAAAGGCTCTAACGATGATGTCGTCGCCATCGAAATGCATCAGCCGATATAATTATAAATTATATAATTATAAATACAAGTAAACAATAAGTGATTATTGAACATTTTAAATTATTGTGGTGTTGGGGTGAAAATTCATTTGTGTAAAGTGAATCAGCCACAGTACCAAAACAACCAATTTCATTTAATATTTTCCACAATTTTGAAGAAACATTTGTTTTATTAAAACAGATATTTCTCCAAAGTTAAATACTTAAAAAAATCTATCAAAATGATGTCTGTTGTCCATTTGTTTTTTATTTTTTGTATCTGCATAGTTGAGTTTTTACTTTTAAATTACTTTATAGTTATATACAAGAATATATTTTTGACATAAAAGATACTTTTTTGTATTTTATACATTTTTAAAGATGATTATTGGGTTATGTATAAATTTTTATGCAAGAAAAATAGAATATATTATGATATGTTTTTTGATATTTTTTTTAAAAAAAAAGATAATAAATTGTGTGAATATATTTATAAAGTATGAAAACATTTTTAATGTAATAAGTATATATTTTTTAATTTAAATGATTGTATTTTGTTGTAGTTTTTAACAAGTTCATGTTTTATATTTATATATATATATAAAATTATTGCATAATATAAACATTTTGAAACAAGTTATTTATTTGGTTTTTTCTTTGTTTCAGGTGAGTGTCAGATTAATTTCCAAGAAGATTTTTAAGGTAAAATGTTTATTTATATTTCTTATATAATGTTTCAAATAAATTATTGATGAATATTAAACATATTTTCCATTTAATATTTATTATTATTTATATTAGGTTGTATAATATAAAATGTCGGATTTCTCTCTGAATTCCAATTGAAAAATCCGACATTTAACACGACCTAATAGTAAGTGTTTGTACTGACTTATAGACTGTATTATTACTTTTATTTTAAAATTCATTATTAATCAGCATATGGTATTTTCTTTTGGAAATTATTCGGTTTATATTTAAAATCTGCATTTTTTACATACTAATAACAAAGTTTATTTAAAATATAGAATTCATTCCACAGTATTATAAAAATATTTTTTTTTTTTTTTTTGGAATCTAATAACAATATTTGACCAGTAGTAAATAAATTTGAATAATATTTTATACTGTTAAAATTCTATCGAATATTGAAATTAGTTCTTTTTTAATTAGAATGTTATATCTTATATAAAAATGTTTGAATATTTTTATTATTCACTTACATTTCTTTGAAAATTTGTTGAGAATGATTTGAAGTTATTGGTGAAATTAAAATTCGATGTTTACTTTTGTTAGTTTCGATATTTTTTTGAAACTTGATTATTACACTTTAATAAATATTTGATTAAATGGTGATGATTATTATTATTCAGTGCCTTATGATTAAATAAATAAATCTCATTTTGAATGTTAATCCAAATATGCATATAATGTTCAGTAGGCTTTTTAATTACTCTCGCATTTCAAACTGGTACGTGCTTCTAGCCTCGGCGCTTGTATTATATTCACTTTGGTAATTATCCTTAACCCGGTTTCGTGTACTATTTTATACGTCACAGAGATTTATTCGAAGTTGCTTATTAAAAATTGCACGGTAAGCTGATCTCATGAAAAAATAAGTTTTTTAACGTAATGTTTACATTGTTACTTCGTTGTGAATCTGTGTGAGATTAACGTAATGAAAAATTCACGTTTGCGGCCATGTAAGTTTATCGTTTTATTAATCAACAGTTTATGAAACAATAACTTGTTTGAAAATATTTGAATTGCCTAGATGAAAATATTTTTCTTGTTTACAAAAATCCAGAACATCTTTTTTGTATAACACAGATTAATTACATATTTGAAATGTTTGTAGTCTTTGAAACTAATTTAAAGAATATATTGTATTATCTTTTATATTAATTAATTTTAGAATATTGTATTGATTTCTATACAAATTTTAATTGATATTAAAATATAAAAATTATTTATTTTTTTGATAGGAAAAGTACGTTTGATTTCATGTCTTAAAAATAGTAATTTAGCCAAGTTAATAAAACCAATATGTAACTTTATAAAAAATTTTTTGTAATTCAAATTACATTTAGATTAATGTACGAATTAGCTTTCTAATTAAAAGATATAAATAAAATGAAAAATATAAGTAATATTTTTCTAATTACTTTCGTTTTCATGGTTTATGACAATTTATATCAAATCTTGTGGTTGATAGAAGTAATATTTTATCTATAAAAAAATATTATGCTGCTGGATTACAGATTTATTATTTGAATACGGTTTGCTTTTAAATGAATAATTTATTAGTTTAAATGGACAATAATATTGCGTTAAATAAAAACAGTATAGTGAATTTCCTAATATATAAAACTTATTTTTTGTTTGTTTTGAGAGTCTTATGTTGTGTACTCATCTAATATATATTCTTTTCTATCTAAGGTTTTTGTGAATATATCACTGATTCGAAAGTATTTTAATTACTATTAATAGTACCATCAACATGTTTGATATTATTTCTGGTTTGGATATTTGAGGTCATCACACATTAGTATGTCTATTTCCAAAGTTATTTACTGAAAAATGATATTCTTATGGTTACAACTACAATTCAGTTATCGATTTTTTTGTAGTATTATGCAAATATTCTCAAAAGTCGAGATGTAAAAATTATATTACCACTTATTCTATAATCCGAGGAATAGCTATCATTTTTTAGAGATTCATACAGTAAAATACTATGAAATTGTATTTTCTGTTATGGATATATACAATATATATATATATATATATATATATATATATACCACGAATAATAGTATAGGGGTTGCAAAAAATTTATAAAAACACGTTTTGATGTTATAAATATATATATTTGCCTGTAAAAAAATGGATAATTTATCTTTTTTATTTGATTTATCGAAGTGTATATATATATATATATATATATATATTTCTCGTATATATACATTTATGTAAAATATCAGTGTATTATTATCCAAATATTGTCAACTGTTTATTTATCTTCATTTAATAAGAAAAATCGACATTTGACCTGAAACAGCAAATTATACTATTTTGAAATTCTGTGAAATGTTTACTTAATTTTTATTTTTTTTATTTATTCAGTATTATTAATTTATACACATATAATTAAAGCTAACATACACGTATATGTGTGTATACATATTTTATATATTTGATTGAAAATATTTAAAAGTAAATCCTTATCTTCGTAGAGGTAGTATTTTTACCACATTCAAATCGTCTTTATGTTTTAACATAACATTTTTTGTCAAAAGCTTTTACAAGAACACTAAAACCGTTGTTATTGACAAGTTTTTGACAACATTTTAGAATTAAGTACTAAAAGGGTTTCAGACGTTTATTGATTTTTTGTCAGTTTTGACAATATCATTTTTTTCATTTCATAATAAATATATAGATAGAACATTTTAAAAACAATTTTTAATTGTGATCAGCATTTTAATTGGAATTTAAAAGATATTCGTTTTATTTTTTTTCTTTAATATTTTTCTGAAAATATCTTCATTTATTGAAATTTACTTTTATTTCTATGTCAACATGCAAGTGTCATTCTCTCTATACATTTTCTTTTTTAAGGAATACAAATTGATGAATGAATTGTTATTGATTATTCTCATTAATAAATGTATTTCTTTTTAAATCTCTTAATTAATAGTATTTTAATTTCCATCGGTTATGTATTCATATATAAAATATTTTCAAATAATGTTAATATCAATATCTTTGCTAAATATTTTGATCTAATGATAATCTAATGTTTTATTTTAAATCATATTCAATTTAAAATTTAAATCAGGTATTTATTACTTACCACGGCAAATTTATGAACGAAAAAGTACGCATATGGCGCGAAATTTTATTAGAACATTTTAGGAAAAGGTTTTTCTCTTCTTATTGTATGATAATATTCACAACTGTTATTTTTGTATCCAAATCCACATTCAAAACTCAGTGTTCAAGTCACGTCTTTTTCCAAAACTCTGAAAATCACGAACTAAAATTTAAATTTATGTCCTGTACGTAAATGTGTCAATGTAGTATTATATATTTTATGTATTTTTGTTGTTAATTAACTTTTTATTATTTTTTTAACGTTATGTTTTAATCATGTATTTTGTTATTTATTTTTATTTTGATATGTTCTTCAACATTGAACGATATCTATGTTTTAGTCAGTTTTATACAAATTTTAAATTATTATATTATAATTATTCATTAAACATAATTTGATTATTATTGAATCGTTTGTGTGCATAATGTACTCATTTGGTATTTAATAATTTGTTCTATTTAACTGTTAAAACTATTTTTATGAAAATATTTCGGTGAGTTTGAAAATATTAATAATTTTGTAAAGTATTTTTAACAATTTTAGTATAAATTAATTTGATATGCATGTAGTAGATTTTTTTCTATAATGACGAAAACGAAAATTACTTTCAAAAGAAAAAGTATGTAAAGTGTTAATATGTTTGTTTAGTTTTTTTAAAAAAACAATAAAATTCATATATTAATTATTGATATTTTTGTTAGTAACTTTGCATTAAATATTTTAAAAATGTTAATTGCGTGACAGTTCATATATGAATTATCCATTTGACAAAATAATATGTTATTTTTGTCGACATGTACAAATTTAGTAGTGTACATTGGCATTTCTTCAGACGAGCGTAGAAGTGATTTCATCCTATTTTATTGTAGAATAATTGTAAAAGGAAAAATCAAATATAATTCCACTTCCTCTGTATAATGTACGATTAGGTAATGAAAATTATTTTCTAATTTGGAATTACATTCGATTTAGATGTAAAAATCTTTAAAGCGTAGTCCAAACATATGTAGTTTGTGACACAAAACAAAAAATTAAACACAGGGTTATTTTTTTCCAAGAAAAATTGAAATTTTTTTTCCAATTTTGAGTCTAATATTTTATATTAATATATATATATATATATATATAGTTTATTTTTTAAAATAAAAAAATGCACATTGTAAGGTTGAATAGATGCAAGTATTACAAATTATTAAGGGTCATCCAAATGTGACGCCTAGATTTGTGTTTTATTAAAAAGAAACATGTGTATAATTTCTTTTATTTCTTTTTAATAAAACTCAAATGTAGGCGTCACATTTGGATGACTCTATATATTAGTTTCTTGAATTTTATTTGTTTGCATTACAACAATTTTGATTACAGTTCAGATTAATATTTTATGATTTAACATTTATTTTTCAATTGAAGTTCCTTAACTACATGTTTTTTATTATAATTATGTTTTAATTTCAAATTATACTAGTTACATACAATTGAACTAGTGTACATTTATCGACAACATAATAACAAATACTTTAATTAAACATCTAAACAACTTAATTAAATTAAGATTTAATTTTAATCAATTAAAATAGTAATGTATACATAAAATTTAATTCCAAATTCAAATTGTAAAAATAAATATAATTACTAATTTAAGTTCTTTTCATTATATTTAGTGATTATAATTCATGATTGAACGAGAAGCGATGTTTTCAATACGATTTTAACTTTTTATATTTGTATAAATTACTTTAACCTAATTTCAGTAATTGAACATATTTACATAAAAAATATCTCTTAGTCGAGCAAATCTTGTTTTATTATTAATGAGAACTAATTAATTGGATTACGGTTTTGTATTTTATAGTCAATCGTATTAGTATATTTTAAGAACAATAGACTCATTCTTATTAATATTGTCAATTTATTATGAATTATTTAGTACATAATATGAATAAACGTAATCTCGATGTTTTTATTTGCACTAAAATAATTTCTTTTATTAACAGGGTAATATAAAACCAACTAAATTAATTTAATAAATATTTTTTATGTAACATAACTAAAAGAGAAATTTACATGATTTTTTGAGTGTTTTATTTTTATTTCGAGGAAAAATAATTACAATTTTTTGTTTTAGTTAAATGTAAAAGCAAACAAATCTGAAATATATCTCAACCATGACGAATATTTTTATGTAGTTCTATCTCTTAAATTTAACTACTTAATTCATTCCTTGTTGTGAATATCACGTTTGACTCGTATATTTTCTTAATGTGAATGAGAATATGTATGAAATTCTGACAAAGAGGAAATGTGCACTTCATGTAGTAATACAACATGTATATGTGAATTTATTATACGTTATATGCATACATATATATATATATATATATATATATATTTATATATATATATATATATATATATATATATATATATATATATATATATATATATATATATATATATATAAATATTGTTATAATATCAAAATATATAAAATATATTTATTTTATTAAAAAAAATTTAAAAATTTTTTTTAAATGCAATAGTTTTTTAATTAAATAATAATAGTTTATTTTCTTCATTTATACACATTTTATATATATATATATATATATATATATATATATATATATATATATAAACACATATGTAGAAAAAGAAAAATTGACTTGTTTGCTAAAATCAGTGAATATCTCGAAAACAAGAAAAAAATAAATTGTACAATATACCATATACAATCTCACATTCACTATACTCGTACTTTATAGAACGAACTTGACAGACGATATGATGGACCCTAACATATTTCTAACACATTTACATATTGAATACAATACTAGCGAACAACTGAACGTTATCTCACGACGTCTTCTGTAGAGTATGATGCTGTAAAAAGCAACTTCTTAGCTGCAATGGAGCTTGGAAAATTCTTTGTCGAGTATAGTGCACATAGCTTTAGGTGGCAGTAATAAATGTTCATCTAAAGTGCGATTTGTGTAACATTTTCTATATTATATATTCTATATGTATTTTAAACTCTGTTATATGTCTTACTAGATTTATGTATGCCACTGTTATGCCTACGAATTTATTATACTATATATATATATATATATATATATATATATATATATATATATATATATATATATATATATATAAAGAAATGACAAATTAAATTCACATTATTATTAATACATATTCAGAATGTTGTCATTTTGTCATAATTTATTATCGATATTTTTTAATTAAGTAATAATAATTTTATTTTTTGCGAATATTTAAGATACAGAAAATTATAAATTAGTCGTAAATTTTTAAATAAAATATCTGAGACCCGTTTATTTGTAATTTATTTTTATATTACCCAACGCTTCCACCATGTATTAAAATGTTCTTCTGTAATTGATTTTAGAATTTTTTTTTTAAATTCAAAATGTCAGTATAATTTTTTAATGTTTCGTTTTATTATTATAACTACACACATTTATATGTATACACACACACATACAAACGAGGGTCGTTTGATAAGTGTGATACAAAAGTAAGAAAAACTAAATTGAAAAATTTAATTAAATTGATTAATTAAATTAAACAATAAATAAATGTACCATATTTATCAAACGACCCTCGTATATATATATATATATATATATATATATATATATATATATCACACATTGCATCATTAAGCCCATATCAATTCACTATTGGACAAAAGCCTCAATAGATGCTTTCATTCACTGGTATTTGGTTATATTCACCACTCTAACCAAGCGGGTTGTTGAAGAGTTTTTATTCAGGGTTTACTCCTATATATATATATATATATATATATATATATATATATATATATATATATATATATGAAAATTCAATAAAATATATTACATGGAAAGTGTTATTATATTAGTAATATTATAGATGTAATTATATTAGATGAACATACGAGTAATATAATTATTGCAAATTTCATACTTTGTGTCTGTCTGTTAAAGAATTTGATTTGAATAATTTATAAAAGTTATTGATAAATATTAAGAGAAGTCAGGTATTATTTTCATTATTTATTTTAATTGTATTTATTATTTTAATGTTTTATATCGTTTTCTATTTATATTAGGAAATAAAAAGAATTTAATTCCTAACTATAAGTTTATACAATACTAAAGTTTAAGAATAAATGATTACGTATGTAGCAAAAGTTTCTGTGAAATATTTCGATAAAATATAGCATCATATATCATCTCATTCTTAATGGACAACAAGAAAGATTATTCTATATTTATGTAAATTAGTTATATATATATATATATATATATATATATATATATATATATACTGTGTAGGTATATGTAAGTAATAGTTTTTATGAAGAGGTTTTTTTATGTACAATAGTAGACACTTCTCGTCGGAATAACTTTACAAACATTTTTAGCTACAATTATAATTTCTCAACTATAATCCTACAATTGTGTATAATGGATATACATAATCAGTAATCACAGATTTCTCTTCGAATGATACACAAATTTACTTTGAATATATCTCCAGAGATGTGATAATATCTTTCCGCATAATGGAAGAGAGCCGTAGGCGAATATACCCCGAAGCGAGTACTCGTTACGTTATAAAACTTGTCACCTTAGGCAAACTATGCGTTACTTACCCTAAGTTATTGGGGTTGAATTTTCATTTCTGATATCACAAATTTACCACCAAGTATTACATAACTTCCGTCTTTTTCATATTGTTGACATGTTAAATGTATTAACGTATTTGCGTTATTACTGAATGTATTTTTTACGTTTTTGAGTTTTTTAATACTTTTACCACAGTTCATAAATAGTTAAAACGTTATTTTATAAACTTTTATTGAAGAAATTGATTTAAAATTAATCTAATTGCATTTTTTTTGTCTAATACATATCATTTATGCATATATATATATATATGTCTGTCTGTCTATCTGTCTATATGTATGTATTTATGTATGTATGCATACATACTCATATACACTTATATCGATATGTACTGTTTTTACTGACTATTATATTTATCTTTATATATAGTTTTTAATAGATCACAAAGATTTAATATATTTAAATATGTATTTATGTAAGAGTTATTCACGTTGCAGTACATATTTTCTTATTGAAAACATCACTTTTCGACTAGGAATTTGAAAAATACCTTGTATATTCATGTTTATGATTTTATTAGTAACGTGTTTTACAAATATTTGTCTTGACGTAGAAATTACTAGTTAAATACTAGGTACATTGTTTGTTTACATTTATCTAAGAACAGATAGTCTATAAAGTTTTTAATATTAATGTGTTATTTAGTTTTAAGAAACTTAAGGTTCAGTATTTATTTTTGCACTTACAATGTTTATTATATATTTATGCGTTTATTTTATAGTATGTAGTTGAAATATAATATAAATAATTTTAAACTACATTGTGAAAAGCCATGTTAAAAATTATTAAAAATTATGTTAAAAATTATTATCCATTTTTTTAAGTAAAAACATGCTTGTATTTTAAAAACTTTTTATAATTTTTGTAATTTATTTTTAGTTTCAAAAACTATATTATCGCCTTTTTTATTCTACATTTCGTAAGAATAAAATCTTATATTTTTTGAATTTAAATCGTTTTTTCATTATTTTTGAAATATTGATTATTAATATAATTTATTGTTCTTATTAATTAATATAATAGATTTTATTTCCAGATATTAATACATTTATCACATTTCGTTAGATAATTGTAATTAATAATTTTGTTACTATATATTGGTAATTTTATTTATATGGAAAACATTAATTTGTAGGCGTGATGAAATTGATTTATTCCAATTTTTTCACATCAATTAATTAATATCCTGAACACTTCAAGATATTATAAAATGTTCAATAATTAGTTTTTGTTAATTTTGGTTGTTTATAACAACAATAAGCTAATGTGCATTTTGAAGGCGATAACCATTATTGTTAGAGCAATTTGTTACAAAATCTAGGATGATTTATTCCTTTTTTTGTTTTACTACATATTATCTTAATTTTTACCTATAGTAATTCTCTCATCATCAGTATTAATTTACATGACTGCGGATTGTTATACAATGTTAGAAATTATGATAATTTTAATAAGTACAAATGTATTTCAACAGTTTAATATTTCTTGTAAAATTTAATGATTAATTAAATTCAACTTTTCTCTTAAATATATTCGTGTTTAGATGTATATTTATACAAATACCCATCGTAAGAGACTATAATTAGTTCTTTATTATACTTTTTAATTTATTATAATAAATTTATATTTCATATATATATATTTATTTATATATATATATATATATATATATATATATATATATATATATATAAATATATATATACATCAATTAAAAAAAATTGTCAAGTATTTTTTATCGAGTTTATAATTCATTTTAATTAAAGTTAGGTATGCGATGAAATATTAAAAGTGCAGTGTTTTATACAACATTTGTAATCTTAACTTGGTAAGTTAAAGATTAGTTAATGTTTGAAAACATTATTGAATTTGCAAATGAAGAATTCTTTTCAATAAAATATAAATATTATGTAAATTACAAATGTAAAATATTTAATTAAAGGTCATACGTTGTTATTTCAAAATATATTTTAATTCTTCTGAGACATTCATTTCGATTAAGATTAAAATAAGTATTAATTCTCAGATATGTTGTATTGGTACTTAAACTATCTTTCTCGTATAATATTTGCAATTCAAATAAATTTTACATTCTTTTTGGTTTTGAATATATAACAATAACATTTCCATTAGTGTTCTTGTTATAAATGTTCTAAGCGTTTGAAATTCAGCTATCTTTCTCATTCAGTTTAGATTATAGTTTTACCATGATCAACAATTCCATCATAATTTGTGAGTATTGTGCTCAAGTAAGGGTTTGTTACGCTACATTTACTTAATGATTTATATTGCTGATTACCGTTCCGGACAAAACACTAATTATTAGTAGATGTGAATGTTTCGTTGTCACTAGAAAGCATTGTTATAAGGCATGTAGACACGGAACATAAGGATGGTACGTGATATTACTCGTAAAATTTCATTTCATATTGTGTGTTCGAACAACTAAATTTAATTTGCAGTTCTGTCAACGTCTAAATATTGTTATTATAATTATTGCTTAATACAAATAGTAAACTATAACACTATGTTAGATTTCTAGTTCAGTTTGAGTTTGTACGAGTAAGTATACTTTCAACAATCAAAACATGTATATATATATATATATATATATATATATATATATATATATATATATATATAATCATTATACAAATATTATCGTTTACTAAATATTTTTGAGTACATTCTCAAAACGAATGAGTAATGGCGTTGAAATATTGTATATTCATTTGTACGATACAGAGATACAATGAATTATTTGATATAGTATGAAATTTATTAATTATCACAAATTTAATAGATTTGAATACAATTTTTTTTTATTTCCTTGCTAGAAAATTCTTTTTTATTTTGTTTTTTCGTTTTTTTATATTATGTTTGTACCAAGTTTGAATATTTTAATTATTATTGAATACAGTAATCGATGATATCTTTTTTGTCTCAATTCTTTTAAAATTATATTTTGTTTATTTCAGAATAAGTATTAATTACTTTGTTTAAGTAATCAACAGAGAACTGCATTCAAACAAGTCAAATTGTACAAATTAGTCTCGTATATTGTTGTAGTATTTGTAGGTTCATTGTTCTTATTGTTTTAGTTAAGAGATCGTTTGATAATATAATCAAGTAATGAATATATGCAAATGAAAGTTGTCACATATAGTTGACTGGTATTATCTTGTGTAGTTTAACAGTTTGTTTCAACATACGTTTCGTTGTCAGAGTTTTAGTGAATAATGTACCAAATGCATTGGTAATTAATTAGTTTTGTGAATAATAATCTAAAATTGAATTAATTTATTATTATTTATTTTATTACACAATAAACTTGTATTAGTTTATTAAAAAAAATTGTTATAAATTTAAATAAATATTTATTATTTATTGAAGTATATTAACATCCTTCTCTCTCTCTTTATATATATATATATATATATATATATATATATGTGTGTGTGTGTGTGTATACACACAGGTTGTTTACTCGTTTTATAAATATATTTTTCTAATCTGCTTTGATCCAAGTTTTTGTATTTTCCATATTAAAAATATTATTTCAAGAATATAAAGTAATAAAATATTTTACACGGAATTTAATTCAATAAATTAAAATGCTCGTTCATAATATCTCTTTGACAGGTGACCTTTTATCTACAGACATTTTCATAATAAAGCTACTTTATTCGATCAAATTATTTTTCTAACTTAGATAAAAATGAATAGTTCAGTGTTGAGCAAAAATAATTATAGACATCAAAAGAGAAGCGAGTGTGGTGATGAAAATTTAATTATTTTAAGAAATATTTTTCGAAATTGAAATATACAATTCATTTATATTGTCTAATAAATATGTGATAAATTCTTTCGAAATCGCCTTTGTTGTATACTGAAATATCTGTATTTTGTTATATTTTTATAAATCTTGTTGCGCAAAACAGAATGTATTGTATATTCTGACAGTGGAAATATTTACTGTATAAATTGATTAATATTTTCTCGGATACATGCATTTCTATGTTGATGTTATACGTGTCTGTGTTTACTTTAGATTAAGAAATATTAATAGTGCGCTATATTTTTCCATCCACGCCAAGTTTAAATGAAAAATAATTAAAGATTAAGCTAATAAAAAATGTATGCATCGCAATGATTAAAATGTTTCTCGTGCAAGATAAAATCTGTTCGTGGGCTTGTTTGTGGCCTTCGGTGTACACTAGACAGAGACCGGATGGAGACGAACGTTACGTATTAACGAATGGTCTCGTTGGTAACCATATACGAATTAACGGGAACAAATAACGGCCACGATATTACTTCCTTCATTAGAGCCGAAAATCCTCAGTCGCTTGATTTCCTTCCATGTTCGTTCGTCCTTTTGCTTTAGTAGACCCTCTTTAAAGCAAATCCCAATATTTGCACCGCCGTTCTCTATTCGTTGGTAGAAAGCAGCCGACTCAGCCGCGCCTTGCCTAATACGTTTTTCGTTAAGTAAAGCGCAGAAATGTGTTTTGTGTGTTTATTAATTATAGAGCTCTAAAATTATATTGTGCAGATGACATTTGTAATCATCATAATTTGGCTTCATAATAAATGTCCATGTTATTTATAACATTGCTGATAAATTACTCGATGAAAACATGTTTATAGTTTATGGTGTCATGTAATTAATATTCAACTATTTTCCATAGCTTGTTTATTACATTAATTGCGCTTTTTAATTTCCTAATAACTGGCTATCTCATATAACCATTCCAGTTATTTGAAAACATTTAAATATGATACTCTACGTAAAACGTTTTATGTTTATTGTATATTTGATAATATTTTAATAAAATATTGAATTCTCTATATATTTATATAGAATCGCATTAAGAAAATTACAAAATGAACACATTTTTAATACATAATTTCACCCCAAAAGTTTATATATATTAGTATAAATATAAATAAAATTGTATCTCTTGCTAACAAATTTTAGAATGTATTAATATTTTTATAAAAGCGATGATTTTTTTTATTTAATTATTTTTAAAAATATAAATCTGCATTTATAATATTTTAATATTGTTCTCAAATAATTTTTCTATATTTCTAACTGTTTTAGTTACTGTTTTACAAGTTTATCATAGAACTTTTTTTACTCTAGTATTTCATTTTATTTCCTATTATAAGTTTTATATAATGTCATCGGCATCGATAATTTTAATTCGCTGTTAAATAAAAAAAATGTTTTTTACTGTATTGTATTAAAAATAATATAGTCATGAAGATAAAAGTGTAAAATAAAAAAGGGAAATAAAGTAGTTATTTTTATTTCGTTAGAATTATGTTCTTTTTCTATATCACGTATAATTGTTATTTTTTGTGAAGAATAATTACAAACGGTGATATTTATTTAATGATCACATTTTAAAAATACGAAATCGACTTTAATGGAAATAAAATACATTACAATTGTTTTAACAAAGGAATAAAAATGTTATGTTAAGTTTTACATTCTTTGTTGTATCATTGAATGCTATTGAAGTATTTAATTTAAATTTCCTCTTATACGTATGGGTATAATTTTCTTGTTTTTCGATTAGTGTAATATTTTATATATTTACAATAGAATATTTTTTTAGTTCCAATGAATAGATATTCTTGAAAAAAATAACTTCAGCAATCTTTTTAAACAACTTATTAATTACATTGTGTCTTGTTTGTTCAAGAAAAACATATCTTTCTTGTGTAAATAACATTTTTATGTCAATAAAATAATATATAATTTTTTAAATTGTTAACTTTTTAATATTTAATTTTTGTGACTTAATAATATTAGGTTATAAATCTTTTCAATTACAATTTTAATCGAGATATGATAACGAATTATACTTGAAATGAATACTTCAAATATAGATAATTGAATCTTGTCATGTGAAATAAATATACATAGGCGTTAGTTACTGCAGTCTAACTTTCCAATTTATTGAATAAAATAATTGAAATGATAGGGATTTAATAAAATAAAATATTTCGTTATTGAAGCTCCACGTTCTATATAATATCATAATCCTTTTACTTATTCCTATCATTCATCTCATCTCACGTTTTAGTAAGGTTTTACGAAGTTATGGGAACCATGTCAACAGTGATTTACAAATATTTGTAATTCTTTGAAAAAGTCACGTTTTTTATATTACATATAACGCTTGTTATTGTACTAATTATAATTATATAAATGGAGTATATATTTTATATATGATATTTTTGAAATTGTTTGTTAATAATTAATTTTAAGGTACTTATAAATCATTTTTAATAAGAGGATAATGAGAATACCTTAAAATATCAACAAATTAATTTAATTACATATCAGTTTATTATAATGAAATAGATTATATATTTTTTTTAAATGTAATTCAATAAATTTACAAATAATTTCCTTGTATATATTTTAATTTACTTATTTATAATATTTCAATCATTAAAACGTATTTTGCAAAATTATTATTTAAAAATATTTATTTTTCCTCACAAACAATAAAAAATAAATTTATTATGCTCTTCATTGAATATTCATGATATTCTTGATCTTTCGCATGCTCCTGATATTGAACATAGTTTTCTTAAGTAGTTTGAAAAATTATAATAAAGATGTTGTAAATCTTGACAGCAGTGCGGACAAATTGCGATTTGTTTATTTGAAAGCGCATTTTCGATTATTTTGAGTGGGCTGTTGATCTAATAAGTAGGCAAACAAGGATCGTATAATGTGATTTTTGTCCTTCCAGAATAACGTATATATGTGTGTGTGAAGGTGGTTGTGTATATGACTATACTTTTGTAGAGTGCGGTTTTTTTGGCGTGTTTGGTCTTTTGTAAACACACCATCCACCATCTAGCGTTGAGGTACTGCTAGTGTGTCAGTACCAGGCAACTAGAAGTAGGTGACGTGTATTTGTATGTCAGTAGGTATGTGTGCACGTGCATGTGCGTCTGTGTCCATGTGCGCGTATGTGTGTGTACACATACACATATACATATATATATATATATATATATATATATATATATATGCGTATGTGTGTGTGTGTGTCTGTGTATGTACTACGTGTATATGTGTATGTGTGTATATGTATGTGTTTGCGACCGATGTGAGCCAGCGATTGGCTGTTGCGCAGTGGGGCCGATGCTGTGCGTCCATGCCGTCGCGGCGCTGGTGTCTCACTCACGACGCGCAGTGTTAGGGCTGGAACGGTAGAAGACGGTACGGATAACCCACTACCGGCGATGTCAAAACATAAAAGCTGTAGCTTATAAAAGGTGCTCTGACTTTAGGTATAGGTTCTTCGTTTATTTTTATGCGATATCGGAGGTATTATTTTTTTATAGTAGAGCTTTATACGTTGTGGTGGAATTCCTTGTAAAATCGTTTTGGTTGTTTGTGTCGACACGAAGTCATAAAGTGGTATATTGAACGAGTGATGTCTCAGTGATTTTTGTTGGACACTAGTTGTGGTTTTTACTTGTTGAACTTTTTCTTTTTGAATATTTTTGATACTTACATTTTTAAGTGTTCCTTGTTATTTAATAATATTAAACAAGTAGAAAAATATTAATTCTTCGAGATATAAAATATTGTCTATAAAAGTTAATAAATTAAATATCGTATTTATTCCTCATTCCTCAAAAAATTACTTAAGTAATAAGATAAAAATGTGTAGTAAATAAAATGTAAATTTAATAATAATAATAATAAGCATATCAACCGGCCATATTGAATCATGCCATTATTTACATTCGCTTTTAGTATGTTTTGACTTAAATGTTAGGTCAAATATGTTAAAAAGTAATTTAAACACTTTATTATGATGTATCAGTCATCATATTATTTAAACAGGGAATATTTTTGTATAAGTATGTAGATTTTGATAATTGTATTTGTAGAATAAAAATTTTCGGGTGCTTAGTGTGGCCTCTGTAGTGTCTACATGTAAAAGAATATAATATATATATATATTTAATAAATGTTGTTTCAAATATCGAATTATTTAATAGTTTATTAGATAGTTGAAATTAATGTAAAATAACTGGATTTATTTGAGATATTTTTTATCTATAACGTTTTGTCGGCAATTCTCCAAGCGAATGAATTCTAAAATCGTTAATGCATATATCTTCACATAATTATTATTATCCACGAGGTTATTTTAACGACCAACGGTATCTATATTCCAAAGAAAATAAAAGAAGTCTCTCTTTGTCTATATTATATTTAAATAAATACAATTAAATGCAACGATAATTTTTAATGTAGAATCATATTAAATTAGTTGTAAAATTATACGTTATAATATAAACAAGCGGTGAATATACAAGTACATATCTACCGCTTTGGTGTCGACGCAGTGTTGATGTTAAAATAAATTGAAAAAAAATAGTACTTACGGATTTCATTGTCCAGTGAAATTAAGTAGTAAAAGTGATATAAACGTATAAAAAAGATATCTTGAAAATGGATCATTCATATTCATCAGGAAGTGGTTGGGGTCCAAATCCCCATCCACATGGAAGCCAGCAGCAACTGCCCTCCCACGGAGCTTTACATGCTCACCCACATCACGGATATCACACAACTGGTGCCGAACCTCATATGGTCGATCGAGTTGAAGTCGGTGGAGGTAGATGTACACCTCACTCACATCACCATCTCGATCGAGAAGGGCACATGACGCCTCATTCGTCACATACGACACTTTTTCATGAATATTCTCATCACGGACGTATGGCGCCTCACGGAATAACGTTACAAAGTACATTGCAGACAGATCGTGACGGTCGAATCACTCCTCATTCTTCTCATACGGCATTACAAGAACGAGAGACATTACCTTCAAGTGGTCGTGACACGCCGCACACACAACAACGAGGCACGATGTACGATCGAGATCTACACCATCATTCTCATTCCCATTTACATCTCGGTCATAGTTACCATCCGAGTATGCCGACTCCTGCAGCTCCGATGTCACTGCCTATTTCTAACTCGATGCCTATGTCGATACCGATGGGATCGGGCAATATTTCTCTTCATGGAAGTTGTAATCAGATGCATACGACAGCTACTCCTCCTCGATGGTGTGACAGGCCGGGAAGATCCTCTGATCCTATGCCTCCTGTGGCTGTTACACCAAGTCGACAAATTGAGAGCCCGTACCACGTGACTTGTCCAGTACATAGTCCATTTCGATACAGATTCGCCAACGGCGGTCCAGAATATTACGACCAACATCAGGTAATTATTGTATACTTTTAGTAATGCAGCTGCTGTTAATTACGTCAGTTCAGAGTTGCGTATAGATCGTTAATTTATTTAATAAACGTAGAGTGTGTTCACTAAGCACGTCTAATTATAATAAGCGTTTGCATCTATTAACATGGTTGTTCGCCTCTCCTGCGATGATGTGTAGGATGGAAATTATACAAAGTTTAATGCTCTATATAAGTTAAATGGCATTATGAGATGTTTGAAGGTAGTTGACATCTTAAGTTTAATCTAAGATGAATTTGTCAACTATTCAATCATATGTGATTATCATCAGTGATTGATATGATAAATCTATTTTAAATTATGTTATTTCAAAAACTACATTTTAGATAAATTACATACATCAAAAAATACGTAAATTGATGTATGTGTATTGAATGCGATACAAAACAGTGTTTATTTTAACGAAAATCAAAAACATTATATAATAGTATATTGTATCTATATATTACTATATTAATATGTGTAATATCGGTAATTTTTCATCATTTTGATCTGTGTTGATAAACGTTTAAAACAAATTATATTATTAATTTAGTTTATATTTTTGATTTGTATCAAATGATAAACATCTATTTATGTTAAATAAATATTTATAATTTTATGAAATAGCATATGCTTACATTTATATATATATATATATATATATATATATATATATATATATATATATATATATATGTAAATAGAACGTATCAACATGTTAAAAATATGTGTGCATTATTTTATTCAAATATATTTAAAATATTTGATGTGCGACCTGTACGTTTTACGATGTATGTAAATTAATTCACGGTAGAAATTTTATATTCTGTATACATTTTTAGTGCTATTAAACTGACGTACACAGTGGTTATTGGGAACGAAAGGGTTGACAACTTACATAAAATCAACTGCTCCGAGCCATTGTCCCTTCCATTTAAATCAAACTGTGGGCTCATATTTTATTTTCAGTCCATTCGCTATATTCGTTTTTTTCCAAATCAAACATTTTTTAAACATGTTGTAGGATGTGTTCATAAATTTCATACACATAACAAAAGATTTAATTATTTTCAAGCATATATCAGTGTTATATTGCTACTGTTGTTTGATTTTCCAGTTGCCTGATTATTAATTTTATAATTCTGAACGCGTTGAATATGGAAATAAGAATTTTTTGTAACATTTTTGGTAATCTAATAATATTTTTTAACGAGAGATATTTGATGAAATTAACCAGTTTTTTATTCGTTTATTTATTTGTATATATATATATATATATATATATATATATATATATATATATATATATATATATATATTTAAATCACAAACTGTCACTGTAGTATTTAGAATATGTAGTGTAATACTTTTACGTTAGATATTATCTTAAATTTTAATAATATATATTTTTTTAATTTACATAATTATATATAGTTATGTTTTGATATTTAAAAATCTACAATATATTGATATGTACAAATAAATTGAATAGACACAAGTAATAAAATTAACAAAATATATTTTCTATGAAAATTCATTTAATTTTTTTTTAAATAAATGAGCTATGTTAGTTATCATTGGAATTAATTAGAATGGAGTAAAAAAGGATTTTTTTCAAACTATAACATATATAAATTATATTTATCATACAACAATACTAA
Source organism: Neoneuromus ignobilis (assembly GCA_029203775.1). Classification (NCBI taxonomy): domain Eukaryota; kingdom Metazoa; phylum Arthropoda; class Insecta; order Megaloptera; family Corydalidae; genus Neoneuromus; species Neoneuromus ignobilis. The sequence goes on along the minus strand of CP092089.1, from coordinate 19,903,534 downwards.
TTATTTGAACTATTAATTGTTAGTTATTAATTCAATCGATTTATTTTATTTATAAATCAAATAAACCAGCTTTATTTGTAATCCAGTGAACATGTTAGAATTGTACATATAGTTAGTGTTTAATAATACAGTGAAATTTGGTAGTGTTTTAAACAGTAATTTAGTTCATATTGAAATTTTTTTTCATAAAATTAATGATTAATATTATTTTAATGTTTCTATATATTAATGAAAATAAATGTTGAAATACTCGTAATAGTATTTTTAAGGATAATTCTCACTAATTAAAAATAGACTAATTTTTAATTAACATAAATTAGTGATTTTTATTCATCGTTCTATTATTATTTATTTAGTAAAATTATAATTAATATTAACAAATTTTAATAGAAAAATATTCCACAGAAAACATATCTTTAGACAAATGAATTTTAACCCCAACACCACAATAGTTTAAAGCGTTCAATAATCACTTATTGTTCACTTATTATTTATAATTATATAGTATATAATTATATCGGCAAATGCATTTCGATGGTGACGCCATCATCGTCACAGATTTTAACAGAAAGGCTCTGACGATGATGGTGTCACCATCGAAATGTATTAGCCAATATAATTATAAATTATAAGTGAATAATAAGTGATTATTGAACACTAAACTATTGTGGTGTTGGGGTTAAAATTCATTTGTGTAAAGTGAATCAGCCACAGTTCCAAAAGAACAAATAACATGTCTTTAGTTTATAATGTGTTCATTTTTATTATAATATACAAATTTTAAATATTAAATTTATATATATATATATATATATATATATATATATATATATCTATATATATATATATATATATATATATATATATATATATATATATATATATATATGTATATGTATATGTATATGTATATTATAATTTAAATTAAAATTGTTTTCCCATAATTGCTTTCTTTTATATATACAATATTTTTTAATTATAATATATGAGAAATTCTTATAAATATTACCGATCTTATGTTCTATTTAAAAAAATCAAATAACAACATATGTCTGTGATAGAAATTGTTGCAATATCATCACGAACTATACAAAATCACGTTGCATACTGCAGTATGATTGTGGTTTTTCTTTACATCTGTTATTCTGGCAACGATTTCGACTCTCATGCTTTGTAGACAACCTTTTTCATTGGGTGTCATTTACTACGTTGAATACCACAAACTGGCCCTTCGGGTTGTCCTAGTTTTCGTGTTCTACTTTTATACCTTTATATTGATCTTAATGCTTGATTTAAAAATTTCTCTCTTGGATATTATAAAACATATATGTACATTATATATATATATATATATATATATATATATATATATATATATATATATATATACATGCACATATGAACGATATATAAAATTTTTACCAAAATTATTTCAAGATGACTGGATTTTCACAGTCACGAGAACAAACAAGATTTGGAATCAGATTTAGCACAATAGATTGCATTCAAATAGCAAGAGAAATTATTAATCGATGCAATAAATATTAAATACCATTGTGATTTGGATTTATAGATTATGAAAAAGCTTTCGACTCAGTTAATTCGTTAGTTATAATAAATACATTGAAGAATCAATGAATTGAAGAAACGTATATTGAACTGTTAAGAAATATTTATAGAAATGCTATATTCTCAATATAAGTACATGATGAAATTGAGTTAAATGAAACAGGGTCATGCGATATTGCCAAAATTATTTACATCTGCGCTAGAAGAAATATTTAAGATACTAAACTACGAATGTGAAGGAATTAAAGTAAATGGAAAGATGTTTAGTCACCTAAAATTTGCTAATGAGATTATTTTCGAAATCAGGCTAGGTGAATTCAAAAAAAGAGTAGAAGAAGAGTATTGGATATAGAAATTCAGAAAATTAGACTTATGATAAACTTCAAAAAGGACAAAAGTAATGTTCAGTGAATTTTCAGTTCAAAGAAGAATTAAACGAAATCAAACTGGAAATAGAAGTTTAAAACTATGTATATCTGGAACAACTCACTAATGTTAAAGGAACATTTATAAATGAAATAAACAGAAGAATAAAAATATGATTGCGTCAGTTTTGAAAGAAATTTACAAATTATGGAGATTGATATTCCTCTTTGTTTAAAATTAAAAGTGTTTGATCAATATATTCTACTTGTTCTCACTCATGTGAAACATAAGTCTTGATTGTTAAAATAATTTAGCGACTCCAGACAACATTAAGAAACATGGAAAGATCTATGTTAGAAAAAACATTTAGAGATAGAAAAATAATTGAGTGGATCAGAAAGAAAACAGAAGTTACGAATGTGGTCGTAAAAGTGAAAAGTTTGAAATGAAAATGGATCGGTTATATAAAAATAAAAAGAGATCACCAAAGAGGAGTTATTGTTTGGAGACCTAAATATTTAAATAGGCTCAAAAATAGATCCATGGAGAGAAGGGATAGAGATATAAAAAAATTCGTCGGAATGGACTAAAAGAGAAAAGTATTGAATCGGATTAAGTGAAAAGTTTTGGGAGATATCTTCATCTAGTGTTAGATAGAAGGAGGCTAATGCCGATGATGGTGATTATGTACATAATATGAATGTTTGATTCGTATTTAAGTAATATAAATGGCTATAATATTTATTTTTAATAGATCACTTACGATATCTCATTAATTACATTATAAATGAAATTTATTCTAATTTATTTACTTGTCAAAAAGTTATAAAAGAATTTTATTTTAATTTATTTGAGTGATAAAAATTATTCAATGACAATATTGACTAACGCGCAAATATTTTAAAAATGTGAGAAATGTAGCTCTGTCAATTACATAACACTGTTGATTTTTCAGTATGACAAGTCTTTTTTCACTTTATAATATAGACATAAGAAAATTGTCTAATATTAGGTGTAAGAATAATAATCGAAAAGACTAAACGATTCTACCTAAATCCCATTTTTCAGGTAGGCAACTATCTGAAATCTGCGGACTTGTAGATTTCATTGGGACGATGTCCTGTCTTGCATACTGATGCAGAACTTTATGGATTACGAAACGTGGTGTTTTCAGTTTTCCTACTCGCACGTGGCATGAATTTTCACCGTCTACGCAGAAAAAGTTGATATACACATTAATGTCTCAAACTGATGCGTTATTTTAAATTAATTGTTACTCTTAATATATCATTATCAGTCGACTAATGTTTTCTTGATGTAAAGAATTTCATTTCTATTTTATGTAAAAGAAGTACATTTGTTTCGATATCTTGTTTTTTGAAAGTAAAAAACTTTCTTCGATTACTTATTAAAAATATTTTTTTTATTAAAGAAAATTCTTTATTTTTTTAAAAAAAATCTTGTGAAAAATTAATTTAATATTTTTAAAACTGTTTTTTTAAAATCATGTATTAATGAAAAAAATATGATGTCATCAAATATGAAAGCCAATACTGAAGTAATATGAACACAATAGTGTGTGTGTGTATAAATATATATATATATATATATATATAGATATATATATATATATATATATATGTATATATGTATATATGTATATATATATATATATATATATATATATATATATATATATATATATATATATATATATTGTGTGTATGAATGTATGATGTGTTTGTTTGTATATGTTTGTTATTTGACTGTGGTTATATTTGTATAGATTTGTTGAAATGGTCAATAATAAAAATCTCTTTCGTGGTAAATATTGAACTGAATTATAAACTGTATAATTGTGATCAATTTAACTTCTAAATTCAAATGTGGTACGAATAATGAATTTGTAATATTTCATACGTGGAATTGTCAAAAGTTTATACTCAATTTTGATATTGTTTGGGAAATTTTAGAAATGCGTCATACACAATTTAATTTCATATTTAGTTAACATTAGATTATTATGTGTTTTAAGTTAATTTATCTTAGTTAGAATTCCACTTGACTATAAGTTGTATAAATACTCTTATTTAAAATAAAACGTACATTCCACATTTAGATATTATCTATGAAACTTTTATTTAAATATTTTCCATTTATTGTCATCTCAAAAACAGCGATCGATGCTGTCAATTTTAATATAAATTGTGGTTAAATCTATAAAATTATTAAACCGAATAAAATTATTAACGACTTTGTAGTTTTTATATTAAAATAATTATAATTTGAAAATAAAACAATTTTTTAAAACCCTATTTTGTCTCATTAATATAATTTGATAATAAATTTTATAATTTCAGTAATAATTTTTTTATAAATGAATATTTAATTTTCTGAAACATAAAGGAAATTCTCATAAAGTTAATAAAACATTGTTACCATTTACGCGAGTTAATCAATGTCTACCATTTTGTAATAATTAAATTTTAATTATAGAAATTGAATCATGTATACATAACTTGAACATAAATCGTGTACATAATTATAAATGATACTTTTTTGTCATTAGCTTTACACGTGCTCCGCATATCATTATTAATATTATTGTAAATGTTGTTCTCGTAAAAAATATAACTATTTAATGATTGAAGACATTGAGTTATACATGGAGATAATTATAGAGTATATATTATACACTAGACGTCTGTTTTAGATGTGTTTGTAGTTCACTATTCATCCTTTGAAAGATATTTTGAAATATGCCCAAACATTGCACTGAAGCTTCGGTTTCGTGAAATACGTGCAAGTATTGCACTGATGCTTTCAAAGTAATAACTCCACATCAAAGAAACCAATAAGGTTAAGATTTTTCGTTTATTTGTACTAATTGAAGCTTTGAATTCTATTACATAACAGACACACACACACACACATACATATATATAAATATACACCCGTTCCTCAATTTACGCGGGACTTTTTTACGTGACTTTTTTTTACGCGGCGAATTATACCTCTATTTACGCGGGAATTTTTTAAGCGGTATTGATTTACGCGGCACTTTTTATACTTTTTATAGATTTCATTTTATATAATTTTTCATGGAATTTATTATATATCAGAGTGACACAAATTCTTACTTGAACGTATAAAAGCACGATATAATTATATAAAAGGTTGATTGTTATGAATTACATTAACGATAGTGACACCGAATAAAATTTATCACTTTTGTTTTCTAAAATGTCATTATTTTTTTGTTAATTTATGTGAAATAAATATGTGTTTCTACAACTTTACTAGTTTTATTTCCAATATTTTTTCTATTTTACTGACAGGCTCAATTTACGCGATTTTCATTTACGTAAAACAAATCCACGTGGAACGGATACTCTGTGTAAATTGAGGGACGGGTATATATATATATATATATATATATGTGTGTGTGTGTGTGTGTGTGTGTGTGTGTGTGTGTGTGTGCGTGTGTGTGTGCGTGTGTGTGTGAGTGAGTGCATATATATAAATGATATTTTTATCTAAAATGCGAGTTTTAATGCGTTCATATTAAAAATGTTATACCTTAGGATATGTTTTTATTTTAAGATGTGCTACACTTAGTGTTCATATTATATACAATCAGATGGATGTGATTAAATTCATTAAATACTAAAGAAATAAATACATTGTATTCGTATGTAAACCTTATTTAAAGCAGATCGGAGAATAATACGATTTAAAGAATAAGCTTTACAATATTCCAAAAAGATTTAAATACAAGATATAAAATTATCTGTAATATTCAAGTGTACTCGTATATAAGTAAAAATAAATATTTATTCATAAAAATTATTTCAATGTAAATTACTTATATTTTAAGAACTTAATGGGATAAGGTTGTAATATTTGTGGTTTTAAAATAATATATATATATATATATATATATATATATATATATATATAATAAACTATAGTTTTTTAATATTTTAAATGCATGAAAAATAAATTAATACATTTTCTTCTTTTCATTTGTGAATAAGTTATGAATTTTATTCATAATAAAATTTCATTAATTCTATTATAATAATTATCTTTATTCTTACATTATAAAATGTTACACAACTATTTATAATATTTTACTAAACGAAAATTATTTTCAATAATTAAAAACTATCTTCGTAAGAATGTAACAAAATACATGACACATTTTTTTATGTATACATTTACCTTCATTGCCAATTCTTTTTGGTGTATTCAAGTTTTTATCTAACTAATTAATATATTTGATAAAGTATTCTTGTAGTTTGTATGTACATACATATGTACAATATAAATAACATACGGTTTAAAGTATATGTGGATACAGATGCAATGTCGAATAATTCGTTAATATTCTTTAGATGTCTTACAGCGTATAGCACTTCTGGCAACAGACACAAACCTTTTGAGTTTTCTCTCGGTAACTAACGATCTCCGTATAATTCTGTTATAAATATGCACTCTGCATATTTATTGGTGTAAGCTTTATATCTTGTATCAGCTTGTGCCTGATGATACGATAATCTTAATTTTTCTTTAATATATATGCGAATTGTTTACAGAATAACAATAATCGCTCTAATTACTTGTAAAAGTATTGTTAAATATTTAGTTAATGACTATTTGCTATCTATTTCGTTTCTAAATATATTATTGAGCACATTTGTTAATAAAATCAAAGTAACAATCAAAATTCCAAATATATGTTATTAGAGGGTTTTTTTATGATGATTTGGGTGTTAAGAGTTTATATTTTTTTATATTTTATGTTTTAATTTGATCACATTGTTTTAAATTCCAAAATATTTAAATATTTATAGTAGTAATATTGGAAGCTGTGTTCATTATTAGGATAACAAAAATGATATTTTTTGTTTATGAAAATAGTTTTATATAAATTTTATATAGGATCATTCAAATATGACGCCTAGATTTGGTGTTTTATTGAAAAGAAACATGTGTATAAGATGGTGTATAGGGAAACATGTGTATAGTTTCTTTTGTTTAATTTTAATAAAACACAAATCTAGGTATCATATTCGGATGACCATATATATACATGTATGTATATATATATATATATATATATATATATATATATATATATATATATATATATATACATATATGTATATTTATTGAATCACTATATATATATATATATAGTGATTCAAATAAGACTGAAGGATTAAGACATACATTTACTCGTTTACTAACATTTACTATTCTTCAGTTTTATTTGGAACACCTTGTGTATGTATAAATAGAGTGGCCCAAATGATACTGATGGTGTAGACACACATTTATATATTACATCCATTAGTCTCATTTGGGCTACCTCTCTATATTGTGTGTTGGATCAGTTATGTCATTTTAATATATAATTAAAAGTTTGAATTATTGAACATTTTTTGGTAATATTTCTTAATAAATAATGTATGTTAAATTCATTTAATGGTAAAGAAAATGTACGCACATATACACACACCACACACATACATACACACACACACACATATATATATATATATATATATATATATATATATGAAGAGGGTCCGCATCCTACTTGCTACGCTCGTCAATCATCAGGGGGCCACGCTTCCTGCTCGCTACGATCGCTGACCTCGGGGGGCTATGGCTCCAGCTCGCTTCGTTTGATCTTCCCTTGATACTTGCAATCGTGAATAATGTTTATTTGCAATCGTTAACGTTCGGAGGTAATCGTTCACGATCGTAGTAGATTAATGACATTAATTTTACGTTGGAATTAGTTTATATATATATATATATATATATATATATATATATATATATATATATATGTGTGTGTGTGTGTATGTGTGTGTGTGTGTGCGTGTGTGTATATGTGTGCATATGCATATGCACTTTAACTTTATATACCTTATAATACGTCGCTTCAGGATAGGTTGATTAATTGTTACATTTACACATTGAAATGCATTTTAATTTATTGACTTGTAGTTATAAGATCGGAGAAATATTTCATTTCTTTGTAATATGTTCGTTTATTTCTGAAAAAAATCTTTTTACATACCTAGTATGAATATTTTTAGTGCGTGGGAATTAAATAATTAAGATTGTATCTAAATAGTTTCTTTTTTATGATTTTCTATACATTTTTTAATTTTTTAAACCAGTTTTACGATTTTAAATAACTCTGACACACATTTATATATATATATATATATATATATATATATATATATATATATACATATAGTGGCCCAAATAAGATTGAACGATAGTAAATAATAATAAACCAATAAATTATTTCTACACACTTCGATTTCATTTGGACTCCTCTATATACATATGTACATACATACATATATACACAAAGCGGTCTGCCATCTGTTCGCTATGCTCGCTAACCCTCGGGAGGCTCTGCCCTCCGCTCGCTTCGCTCGCTCTCATAGTGATACTGAATGATGTTTATTTTTAATCGTTAAAATTCGGAGGTAATCGTTCACAATTGGAATACAATAATAAAATTAATTTTGCGATGGATGAATAAATATATATATATATATATATATATATATATATATAATTTTTCAGTCTCTTTTAATAAATTGACGAGTAAAAATATCTTACAAAGTTTTCTCGTTTAAATTTTTGTACAATTTTGCAATGCGATCACAAGCATCTCTGTTCTACTTATTTGTCCTTTTTTTGAATGAATATATATATATATATATATATATATATATATATATATATATATATATATATAATTTAAATAAAAACTACATAACACAATAATATTCCGAAATTCGGTAAACATAAATATACAAATGCACGTATATGACCGTAGTACAAAGCACCATTCATGTATTTGTGTATGTAGTCACATTTTTCTGATTATATCTGCAACATAAATTTTATTTTAGGCATGTATATATATATATATATATATATATATATATATATATAAATGTACATATATTTATGTATGTATGTATATACATATATTTATATGTACTAATGTGTATTTATTAGGTGGGAGAATATTTAAAAATATGCCGCTAAAGAATTGAAATACAAGATGTAACAAGTTTATATTTTGTAAATTATTTAGTACATATTTTACAGTATGAGAAATAAGTACAAAATTAACATTTTTTACATAGATTTGGTAATGCATATTCAATTATAAAGAATGGAATGTTAAATTCCATTTCATGTAATTAAAATGAACTTGATTCTCTTGTCAAAAATATATCTTGTTAAAATACATTTATTGAATTTTGTTAGTATAATTAAAACTCGAGGTGTGTCAAAATGTCCCGTTTCATTGTCATGTTTGTATGGTATAAAACAAACTGAATATACAACAAGAGACAAATCAAGCTTTTATCTATTCAAGTAGACAGTTAACTGTTGTATTGTTTTGCTATATATTGTTTTCTATTCTGTATCTTAAAGGAGATAATAAACGAAGGATCTTGAATACATGTCTATTTTTAGTGACGGCTTGCGATAAATAGTTGATTATAAATGTAATATGTTCTTTGAGCGTTACGGCGTGTTATACAATATGCAGTTTGTAAAATCAGTTTCATTTTCTAACATAGAAGGAATGTGCACCAAGAGAACAATAAGGTATAAATAATTCATGGAATTTATATGGTAATGAAATACCATTTACATAGATTCTTTCTTTTTTTGGATACAACTAATGTTTATAGAAGATAAAAAAGATATTTTCAATTTCAAGTAGTTTGGTATTTGCAAAGTGTATTACTAGTTAAATATTTATTATAATTTTATATTATTTGCAAAGATCGATATATATATATATATATATATATATATATATATATATATATATATATATATATTTACATTGCTTGCAAGTATTCTACGGGAATTAAAGTGAATATTATTTTGACAATCAATTATATTCGTCTCGGAAAATGCATTATGAGGTATATTATTTTTTTACTGCTAGAAATAATTGTTTGATTCTATTATTCTTTATCAAATTGACAATCGTGTTTTTAATTTTAATAAAAAATATTTTTTAATTAATTTATTATATTATTGACAATGAAACGAAAAGTAAATTTAATCATTCTCTCTATCTTTCATGTACATATATATATTTATAGATGAAACAAATATGAGAAAATCTGTCAGTGTGGAATAAAGAGAAAAGCAGTCGATGATAATTGAAAATTTGTCGAGCGGCTTTCATTTGAAGTGGATAAAAGTGCCTGATTGATATTTATATATATATATGTATATAATATGTAACTCTAGATGTGTGTGTGTGTACATGATATATTTGAATTGCAATTACATCCATTCGTGTTTCAAACACATAACCCTTATTGTAGTGTATTCTTGCAATAATATTTTTAAATCCAAAAATTATTAATTTAAAAATGGCAATAAATATATATTGTCATTTTTTGCAGATATCAATTTCAGAAGTATATTTATGTTCTTGTGTAAGTATTTTTTAATGCTCGTTCTTTTTTTGGTAGTTTTTCTACAACCACTTTTTCAAGTTTCTCTCCTTTTGTATTTCATTCGACTTCTCAACCATTACTAACATAGAGCTTGAGTTTCTACTTGTCGGAAAAGATTACCTTATCCTACATCTCATCAGTCCACGATAGACGGTGATGTTGAGACCATTGTAGGCGGAAAGTTTTCATTACACTCGTTAAAAGAAGATTTTTCAAAGATCTTCAAGCAGGAATTTGTTATTTTAACAACTTTCTCTTTATTATTTATTTGTATTTTTTTCTTCACGACTATATAGTTTTAAACGTATTAAAATTTTAAAACATTTTTTTAGATTTTTAACAAAGCATAATTGGATATTAATGAGGGTTTTTTTTACTTACATGTGTATTTAGAAAGTATCGATAATGTAAATACTAGATTCCTTTCATCTGTAATTCGTTAATTATTACAGTTTTGTTCATTTTTTAATTTTTTTATTAAAACATTGTGTTTTAGTTAACAATGTAAAAAATACTTGTTAATGAATTTGTTATTCTCATTAATTATTTTTTTAATTTTGAATATACTGTCTGTTTAATAGAACTAACTTATTGATACACGTATATATAATATATATATATATATATATATATATATATATATATATATATATATATATATATATATATATATATATTATATGTTAAAAATAAGATATTTAATTAATCATTTACGTTTCATTTATGTTCTATTAATTAGAAAGTAAAAATTTCTTTAACATCACAAAGTAGTTGAAGTAAATTATTATTGTTAATTACTTTATTATTTCAATTATTTTTATTTTACATTTGAATCATAAAATTATTTTTCATTCTAGTCATCGTTATTAATTATCATTATAGTAATTCTTTTAACCATTTTTTATTATTCTTTATTGTTTTGTACTATTGCAGTTTGTTAATTTTTAGAAGTATTTTAAGAGAATATATATTTACAATATATATACAATTAATAAATCTAGATTATGGTTGTAATAACTGTAATTCAATTTTAATTTCGATTATATTTATATACATCGCTTATTGTTTATATGTATACATTTTTTTATTTTATAATGTTTTTTTAATTTCTTTATTTTTATTATTAATTATATGTACAGTACATATAATTATCAACACTTTTATATTCTTAATATATATATATATATATATATATATATATATATATATATATATATATATATATATATATATAATACATTAAACACACATTCAAAATTTCTAACGACCTATTATGTTAGTATATCCCTCTCATTAAAATCGGAAACATGTCAAATATCTTGTAAAGAAAATCGATGATTGATGTATGACATATTGAGTTTGTAAGATTGATATGTACTTGATACGCTTAAAAGGGTTTTATAGCTTCAGGTAGAGTGTTCAGTATATATTTCACAATACTTTTAATTTTAAAACTATTTTTACCGTTGAAGAAGTTACATATATATATATATATATATATATATATATATATATATATATATATATATATATATATATATATATATATACATATATATATATATATATATATATATACATATATATATATATATATATATATACATATTTATATATAGATGGATAGTAACATTCATACTATTTTCAGTGTTATTTAAGATTGATAAGTATAAAAAAATATAATTTGTGGTATAAATATTTTTTTTTTATTATAAAAATATTAATGCCACATTTTATAATGAAAATAATTTATGTGTTTATATTTAATTTATTATTTTGACTCTTTAGAAATAATATTTTCGTGCAATTTATTGTATATCGGAAGAATTCGTTTGGGACTACGCTTTTAAAATGGTTTTTAATCATTAATCATGTACTAATAAGTTTTGTGTTGTTTGTATTTTATCACTTCAGTTAAAAATAGACCACTGATTTAAAGTAGTAATGCAAAATAGTAGAAACAATATATTACTTTAGTCTTTTTTCCAAAAAAAGATTTGGTATATTTCTAATGAACTTTTGTCTGTTATTTTATTCGAGGTAATGTTTTTTTGTGTCTAATAAATCATTACTGGATACGAAAAAGATATTCTTCATGAGACATTGGAATTCAATTTAGTGTTTGTTTGAACAAACTCAGAAAAACCGTAGTCAGTTTAGCTTTAGCTTGATCATTATTAGATATTGGAAAACCAATGTTAAATTCTACAACAAGATACACATGTACATATACACGTTCAGTTTGTAATTTAGTTTAGTACGTATGTGTTTATATATATATATATATATATATATATATATATATATATATATATATATAAAGAAAAAGAGACAATATTGCAATATAACTAAATTTATTTGACATTTTTTTTCAGTAATCTAAACTAGAAAATAGTTGTCTGTCAACATTTGTTTTATGCCTTGAAAATTATTATTTTTTCTTGCTTCATATTTAAATATGTTTCTATTATATGGATGGATGTGTATATATATATATATATATATATATATATATATATATATATGTATATAATTTTTTTGTGATATGTATAAGTATATACATATGTATGTTACGTACCATTTTAATATTCTATACACATTAGAGAATAATTTCATATACGTATGTACGCATATGGCTTAGTCTTGATGATTTCAATTAAACTAATTTACATTTTAGATTTTAAAAATATAAATTTTTTGGTTAAAAAAAATTTTATTATTTACTCTCTATTGTAGTAGTTAGTAATTTACCAGATAGTGTTTTAAATTATTTTAATAAATAACAACCAGGGTTTTTTTATAGTTAATTTAATTAATTTCCATTGAACAATCGATTTTTTTTATTATTTTAATTTTGTCTAGTTGAATTATTTTACTATATTCATTTATTTTGTTTTAAATTGTTCAAACTTGTAAAGTTTGTTTATTTTATGTATATATATTATATATATATATATATATATATATATATATATATATTACATATTACATCACATCATAAAGCCCATATAAATCCACTACTGGACGAAAGCCTCAATGAATGCTGCCATTCACTGGTATTTTGTCATATTCACCACGCTGACCAGGCGGATTGGTGAAGATTTTTTCCGGGTTTACTCCCTTAACTTTTCGACAGTTATTTTTTTACAAGATGAGGTTGCTCAACCCTCGAATGTGAGGAATTCTCCGACTGGGAATTGAATGCAATCTCCCGCATGACACGCGGTGATGCAAACCACTGTGCTACCCAGTCGGTATATATATATATATATAAAATTATCATCATCATAGTCATACCAGTCAATATCAGCCAATTACAAAGCGAAAGTCTCATTGACTGTTGTCATTCATTGGTATTCAATCATGTCATTACTTTAACTTAGTTGTTTCATGAGGTTTTTTCATTTGAGGCTTGCTATCTATATAGGTTACTTTTATTTTGGTAAAAAGCGCCGCTTGCTCTATTTCTCATGACAGGCAGTGATTCAAACCATTATACTGGTTGAACTGTGTGTGTATATGTATATATATATATATATATATATATATATATATATATATATATATATATATATATATATATATATATATATATATGTATATATATATATATATATATATATATATATATATATATATATATATATATATAAAGCAAAAACTTTTGATAGTCTAGCAAAGCATGGAATGGACAATATTAGAAATTTGTAAGCGTAATCGGAAGTGTTGTGAGTAAATGCGAAAACAGTCAAAAGTGTCTGATAGAATAAAACAAATAAAATCGATGAAAGAGACAAAAAGAGACTATTGAAGAGAACCTGTCAGAGATGGAGGGATTAAATTGTTAAGTGTAGTGGAGATGAGGGTTGAATAAGATTAGTCGCGGGTAGAAAACACTGAAAAAATCTTGGGAAAATATTTAAGAAGATCTAATGGTATTTGATGAAGCTTTTATACAGTAGTTGGCTGATATATGTAGGCTTTATGATGATGATGATGATATGTACATATACATACATACATACATATATATATATATATATATATATATATATATATATATATATATATATACACATATACAAGCACACATACTTACAATTTATACATACGTGTGTGCATGTTTTATATGTCTATTACGAGGGTCGTTTGATAAGTATGTTAAATTTATTTATTGTTTAATTTAGTTAATTAATTTAATTAAATTTTTCAATTTAGTTTATCTTATTTTTTTACCATACTTATCAAACGACCTTCGTATAATTGGTAAATATTTATTTAGTTTCTAATTTATTCTCATGAAATTTGTAAAATATTTATACTCAATTTATTCTCATGAAATTTGTAAAATAATCACATTAATATGTGATTTAAAATTGTAAAGTCTTTATTGAAGACCTCTTTTTTTCTATTGTGTTTATGAATTCTCTTTTGAGAAAGAATGAACATAATGAAAATTTTTAAATTCACATGAGACGTTGAAGTTATTTTACTGTAATGATCAATGAATAGAGGAAGTGTAGCGTTATTAATATCGTTCTAACAGTCACTTGAAGTTTACTGCCGATATCTGAAACAAGCAGTATACTTGACCTCGATATCTCAACGGCCCACAAATTCAACTTGTACTTTAATTTAACACTTTATCATATTGTCGTGGTTCAGTTTGAATAATATCTTCACTTGGCTAATGAACGGCTCGTGTTCCCGATCACGAACTGCGAACTTAACGTGTCCTTGTTATACTTGTAATATGCTTTTAAATGACAAGGCGACCACCAACGTTTACTTGTTCATTGCTGTCTATCTCTCTTTAGTATTCCTCATAAAATCGATAAACTGGATGCAGCTAAATGAGACCGAGAACATGATGCCGCTCTGTTTTGTGTTTTTCTCATAGCTCTGTATCTGTAATGTTCCATGAAAAAAAAATGCTTAATTCATTGTAAATACGAGACAAAAAGACACCGCAACCCTTTTTATTGTAATCATATTATTCAGTATTGCAGGATTGAAAAAGTCCAACAGTCTTGTTTTGTTAAGTATTTTTTCACTAAAGTATGGATATGAAAGGTACGATATCATTCGTATTGAAATCCAATATAGATTTTTGTACTAAGACATATGTTGTTTTTAATTATTTTTGAAGTATCATTATTTAAACATAAATAATTTTCTGGTTTACTACAGTGGCGCTCGAAAAAAATATAATTAATTTCCTCTCTTATAATAGCATGATTATATGTGGATTACGAGAGATAACGTGGATTTAAAATAATGATTTATAGTTCCTTGAAATATATAACATTAACTCTATATTATGGAAAGTCAGGATATACAATCTGTCTTTTTCTCTTATTATCTACATACACACACATGTGTATATATATATATATATATATATATATATATATATATATATATATATATATATATATATATATATATATATATATATATATACATTTATTGGTAATAATTATATTCCATTTAATCATTGTTATTATAATATATATATTCTATAAATTTTCATATCCTGCTCAGTATTTTAAAATTATGAGGTGTCATTTGTTAACTTAATTACTAACAGGAAATTCTAATATAAATAAATATTTTATTGAAAGAAAAATATTTTTTATTATATATATATATATATATATATATATATATATATATATATATTACATATGTACATTTCTAATTGCCCTGTGTGGTAAATATGTAATGTTTATATGTATGTATATGTATATTGCTGTGCAGTAAAGTTATTGTAGTATTGATTTACAGAAATGGTTAAATTATGATCATGTAAAAAATATTAAACGATATCGCTGCGAATTTTTTTAAATTTTATGTTAAAATTACAGGTTAATTTATCTTTCATATTTTTTTTTTGAAGAGAGAAATATAGTTACTTCTTTTTATATGAAACTTATTATATTTACTATATTATTTCATTTTATTGTATATGATCTACGTATAAATCTAGACACATGTATACATACGAGATACATATGTATATATATATATATATATATATATATATATATATATATATATATATATACCTAATATTGAATTGTTAATTTGATTCATTTAATACACAATATTTGTAATTTTAACAAATGGTTGCAAGATTGGATTCGAATTCATAGTAAAATGACTAACTTGTAACACAACAAACTACGTTGATGATTAAAGTCATTTAATATATCACTCATACACAAACACGCATGTAGTTAATGTGTGAATTTTGGTGTTCGATATAGTATAGTCATATATCAAGTTATTTCATATGTGTGTGTGTGTGTGTGTATATATATATATATATATATATATATATATATATATATATACATATACGTAAAGAATAATAAATATCCCAAGTAAGTTTAATTAATGTTTTACATTATTTAAAAACAGTTATTATGTTTAATATTAATTAAGTAAAATTCGAATCTTTTTTTATACTTTATTAGTAATATCGTACACTATTTAAGGTAATAATTCAGTTTGAAATGGTCATACCCGTACTATATTAAAAATTTATATATATATATATATATATATATATATATATATATATATATAAATTTTTATGTAATAAATTTTACCATAATATTTTATGTTACTTCTGGTCCTTTTCTAAAAGATAGTATTTTGTGTTTTTTTATAGCAAATAATTTGATATAAAAATATACTTCATAATCAAAATATTTCTTCCCAGTTAAAGAATTAAGGATAAAACGTGTTATTTTAGTAACATATAAATATATTATAAGAGGAATCTATCGTTATCTCCAAGTACTCGATATTTAATACTAGCATTTTATTTATTATTCTAATGAATAACTTAGTTCATAATTTAGAATGTAAAATTTAAGTAATGTTACTAATAAATTATTTATCTTTGTAGTAATTTATTTAGAGAAGAATATATTTGAAGAAAAATTCTTACAATCTGTGTGTTAATATATATATACATATATATATATATATATATATATATATATATATATATATATATTCATAAATGGGTATTCTTGCGTCAATATTTTTTAATGTATTTGTCTATAAAATATTAAATTAAATTTATTTCTGTGTAAAACAAAACATGTATAACGATTTATCTTATTCCTTGTTGTAGATTTAAGTAAATTTCACATAATTTACATCTAGTAATTAATAATTTGTCATGTGTGTTGTTATTATATCATTTGTAATAATCCTCCTTCGTATTTCGGAAACCTTTCCTGTAACAATAGCTAGATAATCAGTTTACAATAGTCTTTTGTATCTATTTATGACAAGTTCAATGTGTTAAGCCGTCGAATTTAGAGGTTCTTAATCTGAATGTTTGTAACAATTACTAATTAAATAAATTTGAAAAATAAAATAGAACTTCATAAGTATCGCACGAGTATTATTTTACATATATATATTTATATATATATATATATATGTATGTATACATACACTACGAAAGATTACGTTTTATCCTTGGTTATAGTGTCCCCCAATTTGGGGGTTGGATATGGGGCTGACAACGTCATAGCGTAAAATAATATCTATTAACGAGCTCTAAAAAAAATCCTATTAGGCTCGAACTATTAGATAGATTAAGGCTCTACAGCAAATATACGTCTGAGGATTATATATATATATATATATACACACATATGTTTATGTACATTTGTGAGTGAATTTGTGTGTTTATAAAAAAAGTTGTTTTCTGAATATAGTATAAAATAAATGTTATTATGGTATTTTATAATTTTTTAAGTTACTTAAGAAAACGACTCTGAATATTACTGAAGTAAAATATGATGTTGGAAACAGTGATTTTGATGCATTTTTCTTGAAAAATAGTTACTGTTATTGTTATAATTATAATTCCATATTTAGTAGTTTCGTATTTCTAAATTATTCGCAGCTAGTATGAAAATGACCCACCTAATTCCTTTAATTTCTACAAAAGGGTCACTGATATTTTATAGAAACTAATCTTGTATAGTTTGATCGTTTTATAGGAGTTAAAGGATTATGCCTGTTGAGGTGGGGACTTAAAACCTTTTCAACTTGTGACACAAAATTTTGCATATACATATGCATATATATATATGTATATAATGTGTGTGTATATGAATATATATTTATATACAATACATATGTATATAAGTGTGTGTATTAGAATATGTTTGAATGTACGATAAAGTAGTGTTATTAAAACAGTATGTACACTTTTGCAAGTTTGCCTTTGGACGGTTAATGTCATAAGTACTAAATTATTAATATGGCACGATATTTTATTTTGTGTATTATGGTCGATAGTATCTTATTTTATACAGGATAGCCTAAATAAGACTGAAGTTTTAAACACACATTTATATATTACATCCTTCAGTCTCATTTGAACCACCTATATTATATTCAACATTAATAATTTAATAGGAAATGTTTCTTGACTGAAAATTAGAGTGAAATATTTTTGTTAGTAAAGAAAAATTCTTTGAGTTATATGCTGTCATTAGTATCTCTAAAAAAAATTAATATTTTATGAACCAATCAGGAATCTATTATTTATATATAAACAATTCGTTCCAATATTATTACTGTTACAAAACTATTAGAAGTAGTAATTTTTTTTTGTATGTCATTGAATTATTTTTTTAGTTATTCGTTTTTATTATAACTAATTGAATATAAAATTTCAGTTATTTATAATTTTTAAAAAATAATAGTTATATTTTATAAATTTTATTTATTATTAATGGAATGAATGAAATATATCAAATATATAAATATATATAATATATATATATATATATATACATATTTATTGGAATGTTTTAATTGTACAATTAATGTTAGGATTTTAGTATTTTCTTTTTTTAATTTTATTTATAATAAATATTTAATTCGGTTTAACAAATGTATACACGTGTGTATATATATATATATATATATATATATATATATATATATATATATATATATATATATATATATATATATATATATATATACACATACTTTAATATGTCGCAACAATACATGTTATAAAATATGCTTATTAGAGTGTTTTTATTGGAATATAAAATCAAGGCTCAACAACAACTTATAAAAATGTCTATATTTTGTTTGGTTATGTTAATATATACATGTCTTTATTAATGTATGTATATTTCACGAAAATGAACTTGTCAAAATGACTTATAATACATAATAACTCAAAACAATTCCTTGTTCTATAGTTTCTGATATTGTGGTTTCATTTTATATTTTTCCGTGTTGTTTATTTCTATTATATGTTTATTTAATAATGGAATTCCTAATATCTTGTACATTTAAATATATCGACACATGATATATGTTTCATGTCCGTATTAGGATATACGGAATGTATAATTAGAGTAAATGTAAAAGGAATGTATAAGGTAATCCGATATATATATATATATATATATATATATATTAATTCTACGTTAATCGCTACTATTTTCCAAGATATATATTTTATGCTTTTGTTAACAATTTGTACTAAAATGTTATTCCATTATGGTAAAATTTATATCTTTTACGAGCTTTAATGTCGAATTGCATCAGTGGAAGATAAAATTTTCATTAAATGATGAATTGTAATTAGTTTAACCGCAGATTGTCTTAATTAAATGAACATTTATGGAATGAATTGAAAACTCTGCGAGTTGTATATCCTGTGATGAGCTGCAGAACTCAACTGGCGCCAACAAACTGATCTGTTAGATTTATCTTCTTGAAATATCGCGTTCTACATTCATTTCATATCTGTATACATTAGTTTCTTTGTATGAATTTCCATTGAATAGATAGTTATCTATGTATCTATTATAAGATATATTAGTAGTAAATTGTATTTTCCTTTCAAATGATTTCAGTTTTGATGAATAGATATTAATTTAGAAAATACAATACATTTAAACGATATTTTGAATTTCTTATGTTTTAACATTTCTTGCATTTTAATACTATTATGAATAAAATAAATATATTCTTCTATTAACAAATTAGTAATATCTAGAACAAAACATTTTGATAATATAAATTTCAAGAAAACTTAATTCGTAATTGAAATATTTCGAATTTAATGTGTCTGATTTCTTAATAAAACTGCTATTCTAATTTTGAAAAAATAGAGAATAAAAAATAATTGTATAAAATTAATTGGTGGATATTTTTTCATTTCATATATACTATATTCATGTTTACATATTTATATATATAATAAAATATTTTTGTTTCATTTTTTATAAGTACTGTGATTTAGTCTTTTTATTAAAAATACATCTGTTTGTACATTTATAATACTTATGCTGAATTGAACTTTTTTAATAATTATTTCAATAAAAAGAAAAAATAATTTTCAACAATTTGAATTGTATTAATTCATGACCATTATATTGATATCAAGTTACTAGTTATAAAAAGCTTAATTAAAAGCATGACATTTATTGAAAGTTTATTAAAAAAGAATTATATTTGATTCCCTAACGTTGAAATTATACTCACCTTCGGAACATAAACGGTAGCTGTTTCAATTATCTTCCGTCAGTCATCTTTCATGTCACAGATCGGAAGTGTGTTCTATCGAATTACACATTAACTGAAATATCGATTATAATTAAGTTAATTTGACATGTTGATCATTAAAATCTGTGGTACTCATGAATTGTTACTCAAATATTATTATTTATTTAACAACCCCATTTGGAGTTTATTAATGTCACTGTGTAATTTAATAGTGCTTGTTTAGATCAATTTTCAAGTTATTTTTTTAATTGCACACATATACATATAAATATCATATTTACTATATATATATATATATATATATATATATATATATATATATATATATATATATATATATATATATATATATATATATATATATATATGTAAACATATTTTTAGAAAAAAATTAACTCTATAAAAAATATTATTAATTTTGTTTTAAATACTAAGATATTTTTACTTGATTTTAAAAGCATATCTAATTGTAGCCCCAGTCTTCTGCTGACTTGTTAAATAGGTTGAAATTTGTATATATAGGTTATTTTATGCTTCACCCAACACAATTCAATACAAACTTTAGTGTTGCCTGCTGGTGCTTGTTTAATAGTTACGAACTCTCTTTCGTTACTCTATATTCGTATTCGATATGTGAAAATATATCATTTAACATTCATATTTATTTCATCAGGTATAACAAAAATGTAAAATAAATTATATCAATTATAATAAATATTGTTTGTCAACTCAGTTTTTCATTCATTATCTTTTTATTTAAAAAATTCGTAGAATAATATTTGTTGATTGATACCTGATATCTTTTCTGCTGTTTTATAATTGTTCTTTTATATTTTATTCATGATTTCGTAAATATAATATACTTGGTTAGAGTCATGTATACTTTATGTACAAAAAAAAAATAATTTGACGTTCGTTAAAAAGTAATCTAAAAATAAATAGAAAGCATTCTTTATCATGATGAAAAAAAACATGTTTAATACAAATATTTTTCTTCTTATTAAAATATTTTTTGAAAACAAAAAGTAATAACGATTTTTATACGTTATCTTCTTTCAATTCAGTATCATGAAATTGAGTTAAGGAAAAAATATATTCATTTCAGTGGGTAATGATACATATAACAATAAATTCTAAATTGTTACTTTTTTGTAATATAATTAATCAACTAAAATACACACCCATTTTTTAAATTGATTGACATGACTAATTCGAGATTTTCGTAAAATAATTAGGAAGAATTCTTTGGTAGTAGAAAAATTATATATGATTGAAATAAAGACTTAATATATTATTATGTACATGTGTGTGTATATATATATATATATATATATATATATATATATATATATATATATATATATATATATATATATATATGTATATATATATATATATATATATATATATATATTTAAAATATCAATTATAGAAAAAAAGTATAAAAACTAATCTAATATTTAAATATTAGACTCATCAATGTGACCACCCTTATTTTTGGTGATTGCTTTCCATATTCGAGGCATTTTATTTATAACTTTTTCAAATATTTCCGGCTTTATTTTTCTCCATTCTTCCTGTAATATTTTCCAAAGATCTTGTAGTGATATTGGTCACATTTTTCGAAAATTTCACTCAAGCTCATCCCACAAAAGCTCTATAGGATTAACATCGGGTGACTGAGAAGGTTAAATCATAATTTTCAGATTTTTCTTTATTTTCATTTGTTTCAAAAAGTATACACACAATTTGGACGTGTGTTTGGGTTGAAAAATGAATCCTTTTCCAACAAATCTTGCTCCAGAAGGCAAAGCATGCTTCTTCAATATATCCTTGTAGTGCTCTTTGTTTAGTTTCCTTTCGATTTTAACAAGATTCCCTAAAACAGTGCTCACAAAACAGCCATCACAGATCTTCTATCATGTATAACGGATGGAATTATACATTGATTTGACATCTGCTCTCCAACTGATCTTTACAGACGCGTCTCCTTAAACCAAAAACTTCACATTTTGATTCGTCACTCCATAAAATGGTCTAATTTTCGTGTTATTTTGCATATTTAAGCGTTTTCTTGATATTTATTGGTCGGAGTAAGGTTTTTCTTATAGCTTTCCTTTCATATAAGTCAGCCTCATTTAATCTTCGTTTAACAGTTGAAACAATTACAGGATTTTGTTGACTGTCGATGACTTGTGCCGTTATTTCTGGTGCTGTTAAGGGGTTATATGCAGTTGCGAGGCGCAAAAACGACGTTTTTTTAGGAATTTTTTTTAGAAACAGTATTTATTTTGCAATTACAAATTATGGTTATTTGAATAGATCCTACTTTCAAGAATAAAATAACATGTCGATCATAAAAAAATATTGAAGTGCACCGCTCCTGCAGACGGTGTCCCGAACGACCTCCAAAAAAAGGCGCTTGGCGGTGATCTCCATATCGGCGGTTTGGATTATCTGAAATCAAAAAATATGATCAATTCTTTTAAAGGATAGATTAGTGCAGGTATTGAACGAAGGAATAATAAAAATTTTCATTTTTGACAAAATGGCGTCTACTTGAAAAAAATTTTTCGTTTTTTACTAAAATTTTCGCTCTAAATTGTTTAAAATAATAATAATAATTTTTGTAAACCTTATTCCTTCGTTCAATACCTGAGGAATATATTTGAGAAGATTGTGTGAAAATTTGAGACCGATCGGTTCAGCCATTTCTGAGATATCGAGATCACCGGCTATGAAAACACCGTTTTGAGATTAACGCGTTTGAAGTTTCGGAAGTAGTTTACACATAGTTAAAAATTACTTACAAATTCAGGTGTATGTCCGAAAATATTTATCGGATTTACTTAAAATTTTTAGAGAATATACTCAAATATATGTGCATTCCGAAAATGCAAAAAATCGATTTTTTGACATTTCTAACTGCGTATAGCCCCTTAAGCGTCGGTTATGTTTGTTCATTGTCACTATTTTGAGATCTTCTGACATTGTTGTTTTTTGTACTCTTTTTTTACAACCTTTATATTTTTTAACTATGATATCTACTTTCTTACAAGATCATTTAAATTTTTTTGCTATTTGCCGGTTACTTTGTCCAATTTATGTTGGGAGATTATCATGTACCAGGTTTCAATTGAATGTTCCTTCACTTTAGTCATACCAATAAAAAATCCAAAGCAAAATTCTAATTTTTAATTATTTTAAACGCTGCACTTATTTCGATGTTATAGCTTGACCCTGATAAATTTGAATATTTACAAATTACATAGCAAAATCAAGAAATACTTCTACGATAAATTCTACAATAACACATTAATTACTTGGAAAAATCTAGACAACATCTGTTCTTTACACCACCGCTCAAATTTCTCAGAATGGCCTTCTTATTAAAAGTTTTGCCTTATTCAATTTTCTTTTTTTCTAGTAATTTAATTATCATTTAAACAATGAAAAATATTCTACAGACAATAATTAACCATATTAATAAAATACAAAACTAAGTTGAACTGAATTATCCCAATTTATTGGGGTTCCTGAATATTTATGAGCGGTTGTATAATTATATATATATATACAGGTAATCCCAATAAAATATCTACACGTTTCAAATTATTATAGTCATTATTTATTTACATATTATTCATTTTCAAAATTAGAAAAATCTGCTATATATATAATGTGTATACATTTTTGGGCACCCTGTATATATAATATGTTCTTTGGTATATGATTAAACAATATATGACTAAAATAATAATATATTACCTATTAAATTTATTTTTTTATAAACTATTTGAATTGATTCTAGATTATTCTTTTTCATTCAAGAACGTACAGTAGCCTTATATGACTTGAATAATTTAAATGTAATCAGACGCGACGTTTATGTAGAAACACATACAACTTGCCTATGAGTACGTCCCCATATTTAAAGTCTGTTCGTGACAGCACAAATATAAACTTTCATATCATACCATGCCTCTTTTTCCGATTAAATAATAATGATTGTTTTTGAATATGTTAAATAATTATCGATTATAAGCAAGTGTAACAAATTTTTGATTTTGTAGTTTTGTATTTCGCACCAACTTCTGTACGAAAAAAATTCTAGTTATTAAATCTCGTTTTTATTTTCATATTTTCTTTGGAAAAAATAATTTCAGTTATTGCTTGCTATGATTTTATTCAAATTATTTTTTTCCATTTTTAATAGTTTATGTGAGCAGTACGTTTACAAAATTTAAATTTGTACTTCGAAAAATATTTTGTTTTTCTTTTTTTAAAAAAAAATATCCGCAAAATTTTACATAAAATTATTTACATTAAAAAATAATTTTAATTAAAACATTAGACTGATAAATATCTCTTTCTAGATGTAAAATGAATAATTCATAGATACAAAAAATTTCTATCTAAAAATTTTCGAGTACTTGTGAAGAAGTGTATAAATGAAAGAGAAATATTTAATTTTCATTATATTTTATAATAACATATATATATATATATATATATATATATATATATATATAACATTCCGCAAAACTATTATTTTAAATATTCCAGTCTTTTGTGTGATATAAAAGAAAAGATGTTGTGTTTAATGAAACATTAAACTTTTTATAGCTCGTTTGTCTTACAAATGCACTACAAGTTACATAAAACTGAAGAAAAGTTTGCATCTTTTATGTTGTTTCTGTTTTAACTTTGGTGACACCTGTGTATCTTACACTGCTTCTTATTAATTATTTATTTTTGTCTTATTTTTAACCATGCTATTATATATTAAATTTACAAAGATGCCTTTTTTTCAGATAACATTGAAACCGTTTTTTACGTAAAATAGCCTATTGAAATTATTGAAATTTTTATATTGTACAATAGCATAAAAATGTTTATACAATATATTTTAATAATAAATGAATGAAATTGGTGAATATTTTTTGTCGTATCGATTAATATTTATTAATTTTTTTAGAAAAATCTTCTACATTTTTCTCCTTTTCAATCTGTTGTTATTCATATTTTAAGTTTTCGTTCTATAATGTCATATTTGAACAGATTTCTCTTGTTAATTTTTGAGCAACATTTCAAATCGGTACAGAAAAGAATCCCTGTAACGTGATTGAGAGTCAATGTCCTCTAACAAATTGTCGTGTCAGGGGTTTGCTTTTTCGATAGCATTCTTCACTGTTGAACCTTTGTGAACATATTGTACTCACGAGACTACATTGGGCATTCGTGTCTCTTACAATTTAATTTTTATAGAAAAGAAGACGGGTCGAATGTACGTGACATTGTTTTATCCGTATAACAAAATTTAAACGAACTGTATTCGTTTCAAGGAGACCATAAATTGAGTCGATATTTTAAATTACATAATTTAAGGCCGGTGTTATCGTTGTTCGTCTTTTTCATTCACATTTTGCAGGTCTTAATTTTTGATATACATTTTAAACTGGGAATCTGCCTCTCTAATTTGAAATTTAAATTTTATTATATATGTATATACAATATATATATATATATATATATATATATATATATATATATATATATATATATATATATATATATATATATATATATATATATATATATTGAAATTAAATTATAATTAAGTAGAAATCAAATCAAAAACTTTTATAATTACATTTTTACAAGTATATATATATATATATAGAGGGTCGTTTAATAAGTATGGTAAATTTATTTATTGTTTAATTTAATTAATTCATTAATTAAATTTAATTTTTCAATTTAGTTTTTCCTTCTTTTTTTTACCATACTTATCAAATGAACCTCGTTTATATATATATATATATATATATATATATATATATATATATATAATGGTAAATAAATATTGTTTAAATATTTACTTGAATAAATTTATATATTTAGAAAGAGTAATAATAATGTAAATTATTTGAAAATTTACACCCCAGTTATCGCATTTATTGCTAAAATAATACCAATTGAAGAAAACTGTTTAGAATGAAAGGAGGATAGATTTTTTTTCATATTGTAATATTTTTGTGCAATTTTTCACACAATACAACTTAATTTATTTTTATGATTATACAATTATAATTTAAATAGTTGATTTTTCATATTTTTTAATCATTAATGATTTTTAATATAATTACATGAATGTAAACAATATTTTTGAATTACTATTTTTTTTTATTTTAATAAATATATATATATATATATATATATATATATATATATATATATGTATGTATGTATGTATGTATAAAGGTAATAATACGATTACGTAGAATTGTAAATCCGTCAATAATAATTCCAGTTTTGGAAAAATCTTGATTTTAGTACATTTTACCTAATTTATTTTGATTTTTAAAAGCTATAACTAAGGAAGGCGGTGTTTCGAAAATACTGAAATGAATAACATTCCAAATTCATATATCTTTTTAAAGGATTGAACTTCCTCGAATTTGTGTTTTGTAATTACACAATTTAGCTTTTAGTGCATGATAATTTTTGTCATAAAAAAAGAAAAAGTTGCCTTAGAAAAAAATTCCTATTCCAAATACCTCATAAAATCTTTAAATAACTAAACTAAAATCGTGAGCTTCCGTCTACTTTTTATTTTATTGTTTTTTGCTTGAATTTGCTTTTATCGCTATTCATCCTGAAATGCCTATTTAGAACGAAACGAGCAGCCTTTATTTTTTTTCTGTTTTGTCTTATTGTTATTAAATGCGTGTCTCATACACTTCCATAGAATTTAATTAAAGACCTCACCAAAGTCAAGTAGTTGTTTTTTTAACGCGTGTACTACATTCCTTAATTGTTTTTCGTACAAAATTTAGATTCTTATTAACTTTACTCGCAATACTTAAAATATTCTCATGTCATAACAATGATGATGGTAATGTGATCTTGAGTTATTTATATAAATCATATACTATAATTTATACTTCATCGATAGAATAAGATAAATAGGATGACATTTCTTTATATAAATATATATATATATATATATATATATATATATATATATATATATATATATATAATTTCTTCCTATTTACTATTGGATGAAGTACTCTTCAAAATTTTTCCATTTCGACCGATCTAATGTCTTTTTCTTCTAGTCCATTCCCGCAATTTTTTTTTATATCTCAGTTTCATTTATTTATGGGTTTCAGCCTGGGTACTATTTATTTAGGTTCCCAATAAATAACTTCCCTTCTCCATTGATGACCTCTTACTATTGCTATATGACCGACCCATTTCCCTTTAAAACTTATCACTCTTGTTATAACATTCGCAACTTTTGTTTTCTTTCTTATCTGTCCGATTTTCTTTCTATCTGTTCGTGTTAATAACACGAGACTTTTTATACTTGTTTGTGTTACCTGGAACCGCTGAATTATTCAGGAATTCAAGATCTATGCTTTATTATCATAAGTAAGAAACGATAAGATATGTTGATGAGTTTTCTTTTTAAACATGGAGGAATATTTGACTTCATAATATGCGAACTTTCACCGAATCGACATTATCCTCTTTTTATTTTCTTCTGCACTTCATCTATGAATGTTTCTTTTAGTGTTAATGAGTTGGCCCAGATATACATAGTTTACAACTTCTTCTATTTCTCTTCCTTCTAGTTTGATTCTTAATTGGTCTAAAAATTCATTGAACATTATTTTCGTCTTGATAAAGTTTATCATAAGATCATTTTTTTTTATTTTCTTTATTTAATTTTTCTATTATTTCTTTGAATTCATCTGGGCTTGTTCAAAAATAATGTCCTGGAAAATCTTAAGTGAGTAACATTCTCTCCATTAATTTTAATTTTTTTAGATTCCTAATTTTATCTTTTAAATATTTCTGATGTAAATGTAAACAGTTTTGATGCTATCGAATGGCATATATATATATATATATATATATATATATATATATATATATATATATATATATATATATATATATATGTGTGTGTGTGTGTGTGTGTGTGTGTGTATGTGTGTGCGTGTGTATAAAGGTACGATAAAGGTTTTTTTTTTAGGTTTGATAGAACTTTCGATGGGGATTCAATTTAAAGTTCTATCATGTTTAAAAAAACATCATATATATATTATCTATGATAAATTAGTAATGCTATTTTAGAATAAATTGGTAATTTTATCAGATTTATATTCTAAAAAGTTTTAAAATTATATGACAACTTATTATTTGCTTCTTCTAATAAAAAATATATTGGGAATATCATAAATTTTAGGTTTATTTTATGTTGTAGATATGAAGTTATTATCTTTGTTATTTAATGTTTTATTAATTTTTGTCTGGTACAAAAAAT
The DNA here is from genome assembly GCA_029203775.1 of Neoneuromus ignobilis. Taxonomy (NCBI): domain Eukaryota; kingdom Metazoa; phylum Arthropoda; class Insecta; order Megaloptera; family Corydalidae; genus Neoneuromus; species Neoneuromus ignobilis. Next base: position 19,874,158 of record CP092089.1, on the reverse strand, counting down.
AGTTTATTTGTATTATTAATATACATATATGTTTGTATATGTGTGTATATATATATATGTAATGTATACAAAAATATATGTAAATATATGTGTGCGTATATATAGTAAAAATTTAAAAGATTTAATAGAAAACATATCAATTATTTATAATTTCCAGCTTATATACAATTGTAAGAATTATTTATTAAATTATTTATTATTTTCGAAATATGTGACTAATTGTATACATGCATTAAATGGGATAAATGGTAAATAAATATAACCAATTTTGCTAATTGTGGTACGATTATATATTTTTTTTATATTGAATGACAAACATTTTGATCTGAATCTTGAATAATATAGAAAAAAAATTCAAATGTTTTATCTATGTTTGTTAACACTTTAAATGGCTACTCTGGTATCGATTGAATAGACAAGTGTTGGTGCTGCTCATTAGGGAAATTTATTAACGATATTTATTCCAATTCTACGATAGTATATGTCACCATTAATTAAAATCTAATTTGCATCAGTTGCACCAGGACTGCGATGAGATATCGAGCACTATTAATATAATGCAGTGTTGTCATTTTTTTGATGTTTTATAGCTTTTTTGTAGTATTTATTAATGTTGGGCACTATTAGTGCAGAAGAGATCATCTACTAAGTAAGATAGCATAATATGTAAATGTAGTAATTTTCTGTTCTGAAAAGTAATGAAATGTATGCATATAACTCTTAATTGAAATTGTATGTAATATTCTATTTTAAATGAATTTATCCGCAATATCTGTTAATATTTAAGATAATTAATTAAGGATAATATGTATAAATTAACGTCTTTAATAAAGATATTCGTATTGTTTAACTTGAGACAAAGTAATCTTATGAAGCTCAAACGGCTTATCACAAAGCTGTCGAACAGTTCTTGTATAGCTTCACTGAGTTCTTATCGCAACAAAGTGATCTTAGTTCTATGTAGTGGATTTCTGATCACCACTATGTCGAAAACGGACATGCTTATCGACATCAGTTTCACGCACTATTTCACATACATTGAAAAACGTTTAACTCTATTGGATACAGCCGCCTGCAACAGACACTTTTACCAGTAGTTTTTATTTTTTACCTATGTAATCCACAATAAAATAAATATTCTTTCCATGTAAATAATATTGGCATTTTTTTGTAACAAAATGTCACGGTGTACTATTTGATATCGGTTAATTGAAATTTAATATTATTTAATTGAATTTACTATTTTGATTTATACCTAAAAGTGATATAAATTTAATTATTATTTAATGCAATTATTCAAAGTTAGATAAAATATTTTTTTAATTATTAGCTATTCTTATATTAATATCTGGATAAAGTTAAAAAACTGACTCGAAGATTAATACATGGTAAAATATTCTATTCATAGTGTTGAACTGTGAAATTTCAAGCTAAATTAATCATCTCTTAAAAAGTTTTTCATTTAGAAAAGCTTAAACTAGTAGAAGTTATTAATCAATTTGTGTAAAATATTTCTCTTCTCTTCTCTAATAA